>NW_010579522.1:51564-110117 GCF_000705375.1 Tinamus guttatus | reverse complement strand
CCGGCGAGCACGGCTGCGAGAACGGGGCCTTCATGGGTTCCTTCGGCATCTTCCTGCAGGGGCTCCTGGGCGTCGTGGCCTTCAGCACCCTCATGCGTGAGTGACCGTTACCACCGTCGCCTCGCGCCGCTCCCCCTTAGCACGGCCCGGCCTCCCGGGCAGGCCGCAGGCCCCGGGGCGCCGACCTAGCGCCCCCGGGTGAAAGTACCCCACGCTTTGCCTCATGCAGGGACCAAAATCCAATCGAACCGGTGTCACTTCATGCTTCTATCATCCTGCTTTAGCTCAGGAAAAAGTTTGCCGACACGCTGTCTTTTGCCCACTGCTTAGTTTTGGTCACGGTTAATAATTGCTTGTAGGATGGCTCTTCTTCTGTCGTGCTGATGAGTGGCAATATTGTCACTGCTTTAACAATTCATCAGTCAAAGCATCCTCATAGTTAGTATTCTTAGCAGTTTCCAAACAAAAACAACAAAAAACTTCCTAAGAGGCATTGTATTTATTTTTATATATATTTTTATTACTCTTAAGAAGAGGTCTTAATTATTGTCATATGCTGTGTATCAAAATGCGATGAACTATTGATATTCTCTGTCATAATAGTATCTCCCCTTAGCAATGTCATTGCTTACTCTTTTTCTGCATTTTGCAGAAACTTTGGAGTATTCTGTGAATATAGGAAAAAAGCCACTGTGAAAAGTGTGGGCTAGGAAGAAGAAAAAAAGAAGTCTAAATTGTTAGCTGCACTTTCTAGCTTTGCTCTAGTTTGATATGCTGTAAACTATTAGAAGGAGATTATCAGTGAAGTGCTTGCAATTTTGGGGGAGAAAAAGGGAAGAAATACAACCAGCCATATTAATGGTACTGGTAAGAAAAGGTGTCTCTTTCCAAAGGAAACTGCAGCAAAAAAGTAGGAACTTTTATTGCTTAGACTTAAAACAAACAAACAAAAACCAGAACAACAGGTTTGTTTGTCACGACGTGGACAGCTGTGTTGTTTTTCACTTTGTTTTGGGAATCTTCTCCAGCGGAAGGAGAAGTCGACCAGTAGGCAAATGACATTGCCAAAAGAGCAGTTGTCCCTCAGTTCAGTGTTGGAAAGGATAAATCTGTTTGTTCTGGTTGCATGCTTCGCCCCCTCTACATCGTAGCCAGAAAATAACTGGCATGCTATTCCAAAATCCTTAAAAGTTGCCTCAGCAAATGGAGCAATTTTTCTGGGATCCACACGGCAGCTCTGGTGCGGGGCAGAAGCAGGGTCTTGGGCCTCCCTTTTAAACAAGCTTAATTCTTCATGCACAGCTCTATCACTTTCCTGGTTCTCCGTAAGAAGTCGACAGGGAGCTGAAGATATGTGAGTGGCTGTTGCTTCAATTTTACTTATAAAAGCCCATGTCACTGCATTATTTTGAAAGGAAAGACTAGATGGGAGACTGTTTACACTTTGAGTTGCTATTAATGGTTCTAACCCCTCTGTGGAGAAGGCTAGGAAAGTAAGAGCAAACAAGATAGGCTGTAGAATTCTGAATGCACAGAGACTGTTTTCCTTTGAAAAATATTTGGTTTGACATGTAAGGAGTGAGAATTCCTGTAAATCAAAGGGTGATCAAAAGCAGCTTGCCCTTTTCTAGGCTTCCACTCAGTTGAATAAAGAATTGTTTCTGTCTGTCACAGTAACTTAAGTGTAGAGGAGGACTTTTTTATGCCTTATTAGCAGGTATTCATCTACAAATGACTGGAGGGCAATTCGTAAAGCAAAGCTGACATGGATCTGAGGCACCAGTTTACAGCCTTCTTTGTGTGTGTGCACCTGTACGATTGCTGTAAAGCTGTGCTACGAACCGAATCATCAATGGTATCAGTGAGACCTCCTCTTTATAAGGGTGAAGGTGTGTGGTCCTGTGATGGGTTTTCATTTTACGGTGTGGTGTCTTGCTGACCGAGGGGTTCTATCTCCCAGCCAAAGAAAGGTTCCTAACCCTGCCCATATTTTGAGCCCATCTGACTACTGAAACTGTCACAGCCAAGAAAGCTGACGAGGACACAGAATCTCTGGCTCTGAGCAAGAGAAATCGTTGTTTGGAATTAGGCCTGAATTTCCTTTTATTTTTAGTTCATGCCTCTTGTTTTATCCCACAGGGTATGAAGGACAGTTTTAGTTTCATATCGCTAACTTTATTTGTAACTAGTCTTTATGACTGTAGCCTTTTGATTTTGATATTCGGTTCGAAATCTTTTTGTCATAGAGGATGACTTAGCTAGTCAATAACTATCCTGAGCTCATACATGAGATTCTCCAACCCCCTTAAATGTAGAAATTGACATTTGTTTTTACTGAGTTAAGTCCTATAAAACTGAGGGAGAAAAAACACTACTTGCAGTTCATTAAGGCTACTGATTTCCAGCTCTCCCTCTGAGAGAAATAAGCTCCTCTTCAGTTGTTTAGGGCATTAGAGAATATATTTAATAGTATTGGAACCTACCAGGGCATTGTCTTTAATCACTGTGGATTATTCTTAACTACTTTCTGAATTAAGTTTTCAGTTATGAAACCAGAGGCTTGTTGGAACAGCTTCATCCAGATGCTCTGTGTGCTCTAATGCATCAAAAGTGACGTGTACTGCAGTGAGGTTAGAAAAGTTCTCTTGCTTCTCTCCTAATTAGAAGTTGTAAAATGCTGTAGGAGAGAATTAATTGGTTAAAAATGATCTTTTCTTGGCAAATCTACTTGGGCTGTTAGCCTTTTTGGATTCTGCCCCCAATTCTCAAGTTTATGGATTTATTTTGTACACTCTTAGCTTAATTTTGCTTGTGTTCCTCTTTCCTGAATGTGCATTATTTTCATTTCTGGTTTATTTAAACTTAGCCACTTTGTGATGGGAAGTCTTAATGTGAGCGTGAGAAACCCATGTTCACATTTCAGTTCCGTATGCTAAAAATAGTATCTTTTCAAAGCTTGTCATTATATTGTTTTTATCTGACTCCATTTAAATGTTGATTCTTAAAAGATGTGTTTACTTCTTAGCTTTGGGTGCAATTGGTTGTTTCTTTTTTTTTTTTAGTTGCTGATGCTACACAGACAGTTTTAAATATTTTTTGTATGTGGTTTGTATAATGTATGTAAAGCTCCTTCCGAACATTCTCTGATTAAAATTTAATTGGTAATGGTAGAGGATGCTGTTGGCATGATATTCCTGTAAATGTTAAGATACAGATGTGATTCTAAATGTTTAGGTTTTATTTGTCAAAACTCCTCAAAGATGTGAGCAGGACAAAAAAAATCCCTTTATCCTGTTTATCATAAACTATTCCCTGTGTTGTGTCTTACAGTGGGTTAGTGCTAAATATATGTAGTTTATTTACTGTGTTTGTCAGAAGATTGGTGACTAATCAAAGCATGGCTGGGCTCATTTCTGGATTCTTAGGAACGTCTGAGAAATTAGCTGTGGTCATGTTAATGAACCATTGAAAGAAAGCAGTCTCTAGGTCTTTGGCAGGTAAAAGGTTTGTGTTTCTGCCTTTGTGAAAATGTGATGTTCCCAGCATTCGAAAGCATGAAATAGCTGTAAGGACAAGTTTTGGAGAGGAGTGTGGACAAATACCTCTTAGCAGAAACATTTCATATGTATATGTGGCTTACAACTGTGAATCACCCTGGTCACCTACTCCTGTAAGAAACGATTTCGATATTTTAGAAAGACTATTCTGGCGGATAAGCCGGAACAGTCAGATACACTGCTGACCCGTGTAAAAGGCGAGATTTGGCAAAGGAAAAAAAGGAGAACTGATTTTTCAAAAGGAGAGGAAAAAAAAAGGAGCATGGGGGACCAGGAATAGCAGCAGTCACTTTTTCATGTCCCAAATGAGCGGGTGTCCAGCCTGCCCTGAGCTTTTGCAGCAGCTGCTGCAGCAGTTGCCAAAGGCCCTGGCCGAGGCGGAGCGGCTGGGCCCCTGGAGCACCCTGGACAGATCCCCCGGCACTGCCAGGGGCTACCCAGCCACCCAACCCTCCTCCTGCTCCGCAGAGCTCAGAAGTGAAACCAGCATTGGGGCACCCGCACCAGCCTCCTGCTACCGGGGCTTGTGTTAAAAGCTGAGCTTCAGTTACTGTGCTCTGCCTAAGTCATATTCTGACTCGACAGATGAATCTTCCTTGCCGGCGCAAAGAAGTGCTGCAGTCCCATCGCCCGGAGGAAATGGGATGGGGTGACAGTGGTAGAAGCAAGGGCTTCGACATCTTACTCATTTGCTCCCAATGCAATAATTAGCAGTGGTGAGCACCATGGTAGGACGCGGCGCAGGAGAGCACTCCTGCTTGTGGCTGCAGGGCTCAGGAAGGCCTGGAGAGGGTCACGATGGCCAGACCCAGGTAAACTGTGCCTTAAACGCCCAAGGATTTTGTTACCTGCACGCTGTGAGGCATTGCTCACCTCTCTGTGGTCTGCTTTTCTCTGTTGCATTTTAAATCAAGCTTCAGTCCCATTGGTGTCTCTGTGACATCCTTTTCCATATATGAATCAAAAATTAGGTATGTGGTGGGGAGCTGTAGCAAAAAAAAAAAAAATGCAGCTGCATGGGTGAGTTGACCAAATTAGTTCAGTAAATTACTTCCTTTTACCGTGCTGATGTCGCAGCGTTCTGTAATAAATCAAATATGTAGCTTAGCTAAATGCTGTGAGTTCTTGTCTTCTGTAAAAGTCGACAAATCTTGCTGACAAACTTGTTTGCTTTGTACAAAGCCAGGCAATAACTGTGTTGTGAAAATGCTCCACTGCCCAATTGATCCTTTTTTAAGAGGAGCAAATAACCTTGAGAGAACTTAAGGATAACAATTTGGAAATTGTTTTTCGTTTTGGAAACAGAAGACCAGTCTTGTTTCATAGTATAGTTAGATATGCGTCGCTGCCATTATTGTAGGGAAGACATCTTAATAATGTTTAGTGCTGTTTAAACTACATTACCTTGGTGGATTTTTTTTCTTACTGAAAATTATTTGCAGGATTGCCTGAATCTTTGTTAGATAAAGATTGTAAGAGCACTTTAATGGTTTGCTTAATGTCCTGATAGTGGAAGATCATGAATATTTTAGTGTCATTAAATGCAGCAAGTTTTGAAATATCATGCCAGTAAAACTTAACTTTTTATTTTATTTATTTTTAAAGTGCATATTTTTAGGCAGTAATCTGTAATCTGCAACAAAGTTGCACTTTTGTTATTTGAAGCTCTTGCTTTTCTTGTCAGTTCAAAATGCAGTACATTTTCTGATTGCTCAGCCGATTGCTGCATATAATCATGTTCCAGATAATGAGATTGTTCTAAGTATAATTATGCATGTCATTCACTTTATGAAAAGTTTGGGGAAAAGGATAAGTTATGTTAGCATTTAGAAATTATTAAAATGATAAATTATCCAGAAGGGATTATTTAGCAGTGTTTAATTAGAACCAAATCGTGGACTGACTGTTAGCTAGCCTGTTGTTTAACAGTTGCCTGTATAATGAGTTTTTTGGTCTTGACTAATATTTTATAATTGAATTTCCAAGGAACTGATTTGTGCAAATATACATTAGGCATTTTTGGTTTCTGCCGTGATGCTAATTTCATGGTTAATGAAGTTTACAGTTTGGAACTAGTATTTAACAAGGTCTTATCTGTGTCGATTATTCTGATGAAGTGAAAAATTGGGACTGCTCCCTCACGTCCTATGATAGGAACTGCCGGGCCTTTTCACGTGGCACGTTCTCACTTGAACGTTCCCTGATCACAGCAAAGCGTGTTCCCTATAATAATATTTATCGTGTTAATTTTCCTCGCAGTCTGAGCATAAGCTTGGAGTTTGCACACAAATGCATTTGCAAGTGGTATAGGATTAACAGATTTTGATGAAGAGTGATTAAAATTGTTTTCCATATTGCTCAAGATACACAGTACTGATTTTTTTTTTGTCACTGACCCTGAATTACGCATTTTGTGACCTCACAATTTTTGTTTATGTTCTCACTTTGTCATATAGAATGAATGACGAGGGTGAAAATGTGCTAAAATGTATTCCCAGTGCAAGTTCTTCTTAGCTTAAATTAATAGATTTGATTCATAGTTCAAGTCTCAGGTCTGCTAAACTAGAGCAGGAAAAGACCATCCTCAGGAAGGCACCAAACATGTTTCTCTCTAGGTCATGGTTATTTTTTCCTTTAGAGGTTGCTGTTTTTTATATTGTAATTTAAGTTAATACATTTATATAAATATTTTGACTTTTGGCATCTTGACTTTGGGTGCAGTTTTGCCCAACCCAGATTCTTGTGTTGGTTCCCTTGACAAAATGAGGGGGGAAAAATTACTGTATTCCTCTTCTATCTGCCTTGCAAAATATTGCCAGGATGGATTGGTGAGCATGGCTGTGATGCTAATGGAGATTTAAAGCTTTCATCTCAGCTCTAGTTCTAGATTCCTGTTGCTGAGATTCATCAAAAACATTTTGCAGTCAGAACTGTAGCAAATCTCTGGGTATATGTGAGGTGTTTGTTTCAACGCCAGCTAGGGCTGCCCTGAATTGCAACCAAATGCATTTGGAAAGGCTGAAAAACATGTGAGAGTAGTTTTATGTTCATTGCAGTTTTTGTTCTGTTGTTTATAGCTTGACGGCTTGCAACGGGGAAGGAGTTTAGAGTCCAGCCTAGCTCTGAAGATGAGGTGATCTAAGAATGCACTTAGACTTTTAAGCCTAAGATTTAAAATCAAAACTGGGGCGAGGGGAAGCCTTCTTCCATTTGATACCAAAAAGCTTGATCTTTCTCATGGTAATATGGTTTTATTGTGGCAGGATGTTTTAGTGAAATTTGCACAAACCTTAAGAGGTATAAAACATTATTTTTGAGAGGAATCCGCATATGCATGGATTTCTAGCACGCTTTCCTCTTCATTACAGAAGTTTAATGTCTCTAATACCTCATTGCCAACTGTGTTGTATCTAAGATATCTGTGTAACTGGCCTCTGGCGCCCCTTCATCGTATTTGATCTTGTGTAAAGAAAATGCATGTAAGGGCGCTGTGTTATTTTTGTTTGCTCGTTTTTAAAGCAATTGCCTTACAGTGTTAAGTGAGTGTTGCTTGCAATGCAGTGCCTCCATAGGCTCAGCAGCCTGGGGAGAACAAGTAAGCAAAGCTCTTTACAATTTAAATAGACTATAAACCCACTCTTGGGTCTACCTTGGGCCTTGATTTGATGTATTTGCTGTGTTCATCATTTACTACAAAGCAAAACACAGTTTTCCTTTTAGGTTTGGATGTGTATGAATGTCTAATTTGGGTTTGCTTTCTGTTTTTAAGATTGTTGCAACTGCTGCCATAATTACTTGGTGTTTTAGGGAAGGAGATGTGAGTTTGCTGCTGTGCTTTGGTAGTTTTTCAGTCCCCAAGAGCTAGTTTAAAATAACTGGCTTGAATGGCTTAAAGTTCATTGATATCTGTTGTCTTACAAGTCATTCTGGGAAAGCGTCATCTATTATTGAGGTGAGCTTGTGAGTTTTGGAAGTGAAAATGGTGCTGCAAATGAAAAAATTGTTGCTTAGTACAGATTAGTGTGCATTGATTCTATTCAAATTATACTAAATAATTCAATTTTCTGAAGTAGTTCTAACTTTTAATACAAAAAAAAATCCGCTTGAACTTTCAACTCTCATTAGGTGTTTATGTTTCTCTTGTGCCCCACCTTTTTTTTTGTATTTGTTTAAAAGTCTTTATTTGAGAGTATAAAAGTGTTTGCAAGCAAGCTGTGTATAAAACTGAACTTCTAAAGCAAATCTTACAGGTTCTTTTCTTACTGGAGGATTAGCTTGCTTGTGTTTCAGTTATCTCCCATCTGTTGAGGAAACAGAATAACACATCCCTTTGTATCTGTGATTTCCAAGAAACTGTAATTTATTTTGACTGTTCAAATAGAGTGTCCCTCAACACAGCAGTACTACCTGTGTTAAATAAAAAGATAATGACAGCCTGTCTGAAAGAAAAGACTTGCTTCCAAGTTTATAAGTTTGGATAAATACTTCCTTAGCCATGCGTGCTGTTTACCTTAAGGTGTTTTATTTTTAGTGTTACTCTGCTGTTGCAAGCCTTTCGGGATTGAATGGCATTTTGATTGTATGGGGACTGTAATGTGAGGTTCTGAACCTCTCAAATGTACATAGCAGATAGCAAATAGGCTGGTGAGGACTTGTGTCTGATTCTTTGTCTGCTGAGTTACTTCAGCTATTTTAGAAAGTCAGCTGCACCTTTTCAGGTGAAAAATATGTAAATGTTTGGAATAAAAATTCCCCCAAAATGCATTTTCCTGTCCTTCCTGAAGGAGCAAGCGTTTCTTTTCTTTTTGTCCTCTCCTCCCCTTCTCCTCCTCTCCGCTGCCAAGTAAGATGTTCATCAGCTTGCACAGAATCTTCGTAGGGATGAACTTTACAGGTGGGAAGATGGTTTCACCCAGGGAGCTTCCAGTAAACGCAATTCTGCTGTGCTTACCGAGCAAGCCCAGATGGCCCCTTGTTGTATTAGGTGAAATCTGGGGTGGACACGTCATTTTAGATGTGCTGTGTCAAGACAAACAGAGATGGGCTGAGTGCCAGGCAAGCCCAGCTCAGCTTGTTTTATTTTACAGTAAAACAGAGCCTGTTGTTCTGCTGGTTCAGAAGGAGTGTCGGTCAGACCTTTCTATTGCAAAGTCTTCGTCTTCACTGCCTAAAAGCTGCAGCCCAAGTGCTGCCTTAGCCTCTGTCTTTGCAACTAAGAGCCACAGGTACGTTCTGCAATTCTGCAGGCACCACGTGGCTTTCCAGACATTGAATCATTAGTCTCATGATGTCCTCGAATAACCATCTGGGTCATTAAACTTTATTGTGTCCATTGCTTCTGTAAAGTTTCTCCTGGATCACCATGTTTAATGGGCTTTTTTATGGAAATTACGTACCTGTCGCTCTCTACTGAGGCCAAGGACTTGATGGAATGCTCACAGGGACTGCGCAGTTGTGTGTGTCACACTCCTCTCTGTTTTACAAAAGTTTTAACAGCTTATTTGAAAAGCGAGTTTTTGCACTTGGTGGTAGGTCAGTCTTCAGTGCAGGCTAGAATGAAATTTTCCTTTGAAACGAGCATTTCATAGCTGCTCCCTTCAAAATGCCAAAACCACAGCCTCTGGTATCTGTCTCGGATAGCTCTGTGTGCCTGGGTGTGATTGGGGATCACTTGCTGCAGTCGGCTCTCTGTTGGCGGACGCTTGGTGTCCAAGAGTGGTGACAGGCTAAGTTAAGCAAAAGGGCGAGGGGGAATTGCAGGGGTTCTTAAGCAGGGAAATAACTCATCAGCTTTGAGGGCATCCTGTGGAAGGAGAACTGCGGTGCAGCAAAAATGGGGTTTCTGAGAATACCGTACATCGTCATGCAACCCTTGTTCTTTTGGTCTTTTGTGTGAGCAAAGGAGTGCATTTTAACCTCTCTTTCGAGAAGAAAAAAAAAAAAAAAGCCTTTTTTTTTTTTTCTATTACTACACATGTACAGGAGGTGCTGTCCTCATGTGTCACACTAAGTGCATAGGAATTAAGTGATATGTTGCTTAAATATATATATAGATACATACCTACCTACATACATACATTTTTATAAGGTGTTGTTTTAGTCAGTTCTCGTTAGATATGTCACTTCTAGTAAATATAATTAAAAATGCATTATTTGACCTGGGGAAGGCTGTAATTTCCCCTTCCTTTTTTGCTGCTACCGACAATGCAATGCAGGGATCAAGTGAAACAGCAAGTGCAAGCCTCTTAAAAGATTTACTGTGGTGTGAAAAGGAGATGAGTTCAAAGTGATGATAAAGATCTCTGGAAACACCAAGTTCAGCGATAGCCGCCGTTCTGTAGTGGTGTGAATCATTTATCTCTGCAGATTTTCATGAATTATTAGTGTGCGTGTACTCATTCGCAAGGCACTATTGACCCACTGTTGTGGCCAAAGGGCTGATAGCAGCAGGATGGCAGCAAGCAATAGTTTTTATGATAACCTTCAGAATTAAAATTAAAATTTTGAAAATTGGTACTTTCGATGATTTTCTGAGGTTTTTTTTTCAGATTTAGAAGTTGCAGGATTAAATTTATGATGCTTGTGGACTCTTCGATAAACAAGCATCTTGAAAATAATATAGGTGTCTGAAAACAGCGATGGGAGATTGTAAATCAAATTTTAGTTTGGATTTTAATGCTCAGTTGAGTTGTTCTGCTCTCACTCCTTATGTAGTTAGTAAAACAGAGTGCTGCAAAAACCTTCACTACTTCATCTTGAATGTTGGCACTTTTATGGATACGTTAGCGGTGACAGGATCACACCACCCTTTCTTCCTCTGGACTTTCTTTGGCGCTGGTGTCAGAAACAGAGGGAAGTGAAAGGAGAAATTGTATCAGATGCTTTTTTTTTTTGACCTGTTTCTGAATAAGATTTGATGATCATTGGGGATACAGGTGAAATACCTGCTTCTGTCATGAAAAGGTCAGTGTGCGTCTGCAGAAAAAAATATGGACATGTTGAATATCCTGTAGCTTATATTCCTTTGAATTTCAAATTTGTGAGATAGAGAAGTTGTCTTACATCTTTATTGAAATGGAAAAGATTCTTATTGCAAAGTGCTAGAATGTGATTCTAAGAAATGTAATAATATATGATATTTTAAAGTGTCAGTGATAAATATTCTTTCTGCTTACAGGATGCAAATATATATATATATATGCATATGGATACACACTACTTTTTGTGGAGGTATAGGAAGCTTCTAGGACATTTGAGTTGGACCAGTTTTGTGCTGGTGCAAGAAGAACAGTCAAAAAACTTGGAGTTTTTAGATCTGTGTTGAAATTATTTTATGTTAGCCAGGTCTTTTCTAAGTGTTTTCCTTTCTAGGAGTGAAGAAGGGAAAGCTTAGTTACAGGTACAGATTGAAGGATCGCTTTCCATAGTGATGGTTCAGAGAGGTTTTAATCTGCTCTGCGTTCTTTGTATACAACCTTTATTGCTCCCCATATCCTCCTTTTTGGAATAACTTAGTGCAAAACTCATATCTGAAGTAATTTAGAAACCCTTTCACAGTACTCTGGCATCGATTATTCCTAGATACTGGGCATGAACAGATTTTAATGAACTTGAATTTTTCCTTTTCTGAGCAATTCCAGCGTAGACAGGCTGCTAGCTTATCCATCCCTTCTTCCCTTGCAATTCGGCATGAGGTGCCGAATGCAATGAATTAATATTAAATGTGGTTTGAGCGTATGCTGGGGCAGCACCTCGCCGCGCGTGGTGCGGAGCCGGCAGATCGAGCTCCATCTGCCGGCTCCGCTGGGGCTGGGCCAGGTCTCCGACTGCCAAGGGGAACTGCGAGGACGGCTGGAAGTGCCTGCAGCAGCACCTCACTTAGGGGAAGAGATGCTTTCCCTCCCTGATCTCCTAGGGTTTTATAAAAATCTTTATTTGCAAGAACTTGAGGCCTTTCAGTTGCAAAATAATTTCTTAATGGCAAGTAAGTGACAGGACACTGGATATACCAGCCTAGTTGTCTCCAACCTATTGCTTTTTTGCCTACCTTGCCTTCCCAGCTGCATGCAGCCATATGGAAAATGCAGTGCGCTCAATGCTAGGGAAGAAGCTGAACCACTCTGATGTGGGCAGGCAGCATAGCCCGAGTAGTGCCCCACAGCTCCTGTCTGCAACGCTGGATGTACAGGGGCATGAAAGCAGCCTGAGGAAGCAGCCTTATTCCGTGTGATTCCACACAGTAGCATCAGGCAAGGCGACGAAATGTTGCCACTCGGGCTGGGCTAGTATAGGAACGCGTGGGTGGATATTTCAGCCTCTGAAATAAGCCCCAGCTTTTTCAGATGTCACATTGCAACCTTCAGGAGTTTCAGAAGTTCAGGTGCCTCTTCAGCAGGCCACAACTTCTACAGCCATTTGGAAAGATCCTTTCATTAACTCTGTGTGGTGAGCGGTGTGATCTTTATTTTTTTGTTGTTGTTGTCTTGATGTTTTGCAAAAATGACACCAATTTCAGTAATTGATAGCATGACTAGGAAGGGCTTTTCTGAGACAGTAAGCTGGTTAACTTAGCTGAGTATGCATTTTTCTAACAGAAAAAGTGTATTGTAATTGTATTTAAATCTTGCTGTTCACAGAAAAAGAAACTAGTAGCAGATCTCGCTGTTATAACTTTATCTTCAGCACAAATGTGCAGGCCTTTCCTCCGGTGTCATTTTAAATGATTGTAATAGCTATAAGTGAAACAGTTGCTCTGCTGCCAGAAGAGTGAGAATACAGACGGAAAAACGGCAAGTTGTTAGCTGTGTGCTGTTTGCAAATGCTGCACATCCACCCCAGGACCTAATTTTCTTAAGATATTGGGGTAATTTTAATAATACTGTATCGTACAAGGACTGCAAGAAAATTGGAAAATTGTCTGTCTCATGAGAAAGTTGCAACTGAGTCATAAATCCAAATTTCTTAGTGGCTTGTGAACTAGGTGACCATTACATATATACATATATATATATGTATGCATGTAGATGTGTATATATATACTTGTGTGTATATACACACATACGTGTGTGTGTATATAAATATACACATCTACATGCATACATATATATACACACATAGAGTATCCTACTCAAAAGCCAAATTCATCTGTAATGCCCAGAGAAACAGGTTGGCAACATGGTGTTTAGTCTGCTATTCCTCCTATGCATTTTTGCCTCTACACAGACTTCTGAAGTTGAAGGTGAGAGGTGGAAACAAGTCTTAAAGTTTCTTTTTTTTTCTGAGAGACTGCTCCTGAGATAGGAGCATAAATATTTTTCCTTTGTGGTCTAGATTGTTTATTTGCATTGCCAAAATCCTGGGAGGTTGGAGGACAAGAGGGCAGGCTGGAAGGAAGGGATGTTAGTCAATACTCAGTTCTCTTTGGTCAGTCTTTGGCAAACAATGAATTAATAGCTTACAACTGTAACAGAAGATAAATTTGTATTGCAAATTGTATTAAGAGGGAAATAGCAACATGATCTATCTTTTATCGTTGTATAGTTGGCATCACTTTTAATATTTGGTCTTTGGCTTGAGCTTTTTATAGACTGATAAGCATCATTTCTGTCGAAGGATTATCTGGTTTAGAAAATTTGTCTTGCTTTCTCTTCAGAACTCAAGTTGCAGGGAAAAAAATGAGTTTGTCATCCATAAAACATAGTACTTTGCCAGATAATATATTTATGCTGTTATTAATTGTTCTGATTTCTTTCTGATGTTGTAGATTTCTCCTGTAGTGCAAGACTATTTTCCTATTTGAGTTTTGGTCTTAGGGAGCAAGAGAAACTGCCATTTCTAATGTTATCTTGAATGTGCTTTCCTATCTGAAATTAAATTTTCTGCATGGGCAATCCTGAACACTAAGGCCCATGCAATGGTGATCGGGTCAAGGATTATTTTGTCCTGGGAGGTATATTGCTGCTTAAACAATAGATGTGTAAGAATTCGAGGCTGACAGAAGGAAGACCCTTTATCTTTCCATACTTCCCCTTAGGGATTGATAGTGAAACTTGTGGAAGATCTAATTTATATAAGAATATAACATTTCGGCAAGATGCTTTGCTTTTGCTTTCTTATATTTTTGTTCGTTTAGGAGTTGCTGATTTCTTTTTTCTTTTTCTCTTCTCTAGTAAAACGCTTCAGAGAACCAAAGCATGAAAGACGTCCTTGGAGGATATGGTATGTTTCCATTTGTGTCATTTGAGCTGTTGGTTTCTTGATGTTTTAGGAATTGAAAGAATGATCATTTGCTTATGACAGTGATACCCGAAACTGGGCAAAAAGTGACCAATGCAAAAAGTCAATGCAAAACTGTTACCTTCCCTTCTGTTTTCCTGCCAGCTTCCTGGGCTTGACAGAAGTCACTTTTTAAGCATGAAGCTTCAAGTTGCACTTCCTCACAAAGACAAAAGATCTTACCAAGATTCTTTTTTTTTTTTTTTTTTTTAATGTGTTTGGCACATGTATCAAATAAATAAAAAGCCTTTTCAATATATATGAGATTCTCTTCAAAGTCTGATTAAATCTCTAGCTCTTGGTGTAACAGTCAGGAATGCAAGAACCAGCAAGTCGGGTTGCTTCTCTGAGCTGCTAGTTCATAAGAAGCTCTCAGCTAAACATAAACAAAATGTATGTTCTGGAGCAATCCTACTATGTACAAGATAAAGGACAGTATGGCACAAGATATATACATAAACTGTAAAAATATAAGGTGTAAAACATGTTTATTTATTTATTTTTACTTTTTGAAAATCGTATTGTAGTGATACCTACAAGTCTCATGCTGTTTATAGTGGAGACTGCTGGAATTTTGTGCAATTGCTGTTCTGCTTATTGAAGAATACACCTTTTTTCAGTAGTTTCAATTCATACAATGTTCAATTCATACAGTGTTGCTTTTCCAAACCAGTGCTGGCCTTTAGGTTATTGAAAAGATAAATATGAAATAAATATTGAAACCTGTTCTGCCTGTGTGTGTGTGTGTGTATATATATATACATACATACATATGCAGTATGTTGCACTAATTAGGCAGGCACTGGCTCCCACCCCATCACCACTATTTCCAGCACTGTGAGATGAGTGTGAGAGGATGAAGCTTAAGATTGGATTGTCAGAGAGGAGAGACAAACTCAGGCATAAAATTCTGTTTTGAACCACTGCACTACTTAGGAAATGGCAGGCAAAGCCAGGGATGATCTGCATGAAGAGCACACGATTGCCTGCACATTGCTTTTGACAGAACTCATATATTCAGCATATTTAATAGCATGTCTTCCAGTTCAGGATTTGTGCAAGAAATTGTAGTAAAAGAATGTTATTAAAGATCTGGAATCAACATTGAATCTGTACCTAAGTATTAAAATAGAGATATATTTTTTTTTCTCTCCCTGTAAGCAGTGAAGTGTTTTCCCTCCGTTTCATTCATCTGCCCTGAAAATAGAGCCTTTGGGGTTGAAATTCTTTTGCAGTGAGGTCTAAACTGTTGTGTTTTGGTTGAAACTTGGTGTAGCCATTTCATACTTTGAGGTGAAAAAAACCTGTGTTGACCTTTTAGTAAAATACTATGAGTTAAGCAGTTATTAGCCAGTTATTATATTGTAAAATGAGATATGTGATGGGCATTTTACTCCTGTCTGTGCCATAAATGTGCTAAAAACACATGAATGTAAAAGGACTGAAATATTTAGCAAGGATGGTATACTCGTTGTTTGCAGAAGGTTATTAAAGACTTAGCTAGATTTATTGAGTATTATTTCTTAGATAAAGCTGCAAGATTCTCACTAGACTTTAATTTACAGCACCAAGGTCTCATGTTGGTGCAATTCAATTATTGTTAGCACTATTAAAAAAAATAGTAAGAGTTTCAGTTGAAACTGGAACAGTGTCAAAGCAGCTAAGTACTGTAACATGTTATTCTCGTTGTGTTCTTATTTAAGAAAAAGAATTGGGATAGAGTTTTAATTAAAATAAGTTTTGCCATGTTCTACTATGTTTTGTTTGTTGTTTCTGAAGATCTGCTATTTTTACTCTCTCCCTAGGTTTTTAGATACTTCCAAGCAAGCCATAGGGATGTTGTTCATCCACTTTGCAAATGTGTATCTGTCAGACCTTACAGAAGAAGACCCCTGTTCACTGTGAGTGTTGAATCCAGGCTAACAGGTCTCTGTGGAAGCTCTCCTGTTGAATTTGCTGTGTGTTTGGACAACAGTGCAAACAGCCTCTGAGAGACAATTTTTGTGCTTCAGTCGCTTTTGAAAACTTGTGTTTTAAGTGTAGTTAGTCCTGGATTAAAAATCTGATCTTTTAGTTCATGTTTGACAGGGCCTGGAAATGCTTTAGCTGGTCTGCGTGTGGATATTTTAGACTATTGCTGCTCCCCCCAGTTAATGAATAGAGACTTCAGAGGCAAGTGTAATATGAGGCAGTTTGCTGAGGCAGGTAAGAGATACCAGGCACAAGTGAAAGCAAATATCAAACTGCATGTGCTGACCTCCAAAAGTTGTTCACTGCAACCAGCCTTCCTACAAAGCCAGGTAGCTGTCAGGGCTATCAAGCAAAAACTTGTATTTTCTTCTAAAAATCTACATTAGCTCCTGAAGTATTATTTTCACGTAATAGCAGGAAATCTTGCTTGGTACCCAGGCATTTAATACAGAACTTAATTTTGCAATCTCATGCTTGGAGCAGTGTGACTAAGTAGATAAGCATTTCACTGTAGTATATTAAACCTGAAGAGTTTATGACTAAGACCCCTTCAGGCTCTTTACAGAAGCTGCTGAAGCAAACAGTAATTTTTTGAGTTGGTTCTTGATAGGGCTCACACTCAAAGCCTGCAACTTTCTGGTAATAGAAGCTGTGAAATGACTCTGAAAAGCCCAATAATTTGCCCTTTAAGAGCAGTGCGGTTCCTTCCGTGGCAGCTGCTCGTTGTTGTTCTTTGATAATGAAAGTAGTTAGATACCTCAAGGACTCTGTGTTTGTATTGCTGCTTACATCTACGTGTTTTATTTGTTTTATTTCTACGTAGTTGCTTGGTGTTCCTGTGCTGTAAACATAGGCCGGTTTTTCTCCCACCAGATAATGTTTTTACTGGGGAAGGTGCCTTTATTTTAATGAGCTAACTATAAAGGTTAAGATATAATTATGAGAGTTTCAGTAATACCCTGCTTACTGATCTAGGAAGTTCCTGAGAGATTTATAAATCTGTCCAGTGAAAATTAATCGTGTTTTATTTTTATATATGAGCTATCCAAAGCATGTCCAAATTGTCAGTGTTTAAAGCTTAAGCATAATACTTTATTAAAATATTTAGAAAATAACTTTGCGTAATGAATGTAGTGAAATTTCAAAATAGCATTTGCTAAGCATCCAGAAGCAGTCCTTTGTTACTAAAGTTTTCTACAGGAGCAGCCTGTATGGAAGATCGAGTAAGTGAATTTTCTTTGGATGATCCTACTACTACAAATGCTACTGGTTCTGGAATCTTGCTGAGTATTTTAACATGAAACATATTGATTTGACTGTAAATAATATATAAATATTGGCCTTATAAGTAGCAAATGCAGAAGATACCGTAGTCTGTTTTATGGATTTTAAAAGCTTGCTTTGTGCATTCTCTTCTACATCTGTTTTACTACAGTTTACATTAACTGTCAGGTGGTTCAGATACTACCTTCCACATAAGTTTAACTGGATATCCACAAAAAAAGGAGGTGGGTGAAAGGACGGTTATTCTGCTTTCAAGGTGACAAAAATTGCTATGCTAAGCTGTGTATTTTCTCAGATAGGTCAAAAGTCTTGAATAAAACTGAGACATTTTGCTTGTTTCAATAATGGTAAGCATTTAGCTCAACCAACTGTATATTATGAATATTTTTCTGTTCTTTCCTGTTTTGTAGTTCATGGATTCTTTTCATAATAAAAACAGTAAACATGGTTTTAGGCAACGTTGTATTTAAAAGCTTGGCGAGAACAGTGGTGCTAATTGCCATTCGTTAGTATGCTGCTATAATTATTATACTGCTAGAATTCAGGCAGGTATGTGAGAGATGAAAGCTGATTAAAATGTCCATTAAAGCTCGTCGAGACAGATGGGTTGTAATTTGAAGGGTTTTAAATAGAAAAGCAAGCAGCCTGCTGTAGAGCAGGAATTTCGTAGGGACCGCAGCGTTTTTCTCACTGAACCCTCAGCCAAATCCGTTTGTTTGATGGACAGCAGCCTGTTTCCTTGTCTGTGCCTATGCACAGATCCCACGTGAGCAGGATCAATGCAGTGCATTGCAGAATGATAATATTGTTGTGTATAGTGAGCCTGATGTTTTGGAAATACCAGCCGTGCTGCGCTGACGCAGTAAGGTGCAATTTGATGTGGGAGCCCTTCTCCTTGCTCCTGCTGGAAGCCTCCCTGGTATTTTCCAGCTATAGACCTGCAGCAGCCCCTTGTGGTCTTAAAATGCCACGTGTAGCTTTGTAGTTGCTGGGATTCCTCTGCCAGGCACCAAACAGCAATTTTAATGTGTGTCTAATGTGTTATGGGTGAATCTTGGCTGAAACAAGAGCTATTGAGTGACTCCTAGTGGTCAGCCCAAATCCTTCTCAAAGAGTTGGTTTTGCAAGCGTGGATTCTGCATTTGCTTTCGACTTTTGGCTATGATTTTGTGCACACAGACTTGTTCTGCAGCTGCTGGAAGCCCCCAGCTTTCTCCAATTTGTTACTTTTATTCCTGCAGGTATGTTCCTATAGACAGGAAAGCTTATCTATTTGCAAGATGTTCTGAAGTTCATGTGTATAATCTAATGAGGGAGAGAATTTAAGAGTTAATTTGAAACCCAGTTTAATATCCAGTATATTGAAGCTTAAGAAAGATCCTAGATATTTAAAAAAATAAATAAAATTAGTAATGTAGGAGGCGTTTGTCTATTGAAATAACAATTAAAAAAAAAGTTTTCCTCTGACTTCTCACTATGTTGAAATTTGGTGTAAGTAACTATGGTAACCTATAGGTCTCCTATAGGTAATCTATAATATTCTGCTGCTTGTTGTTTGTTGTTGAGACAGAGAGCTCCTCTGAGCAAGAAAAGCTGCTCATAGTTTTAGCAGTGGTATCTTTCTCCATTGGAATGCAAGTGTGCATCTGAGGTGTCTTTTAAGATAATTCTTGCTTTTATTCCTCTTCTGGTTTTATTCAAATACAGTTTTTTTTTTTTCCATACAGAATGAACTGAACAATAAGGGAAAAAAGGGAAATCTGGTTTCGGTTTAAAGGAATAAAATGAAAATCGGAGTTTATGTAGAGTATGCGCGCACGTGCGTGCACACACACACACCAAAGTTAGTGGAAATGTAACTGGAAGCTTAACGTGAAGCCCAGAAACAGGGGCTCTTCTAAAGCTATTTTAAAACTTAGACTGACTCTGCAATTTTGAGACTAAGTGGATAAATGATCGATTTTTAGTCTTACAGTACTCTGGCTTTTCAACTTATATGCACATACCTTCTACTATCAACTGTGGTGTTGCAAGAAACTGAACTTTTAGGAAACTCACCCTTGATTTCTTTTACCTGTTTGTTTTCTTTCAGGTACCTTATAAACTTCTTGTTAGATGCCACGCTAGGGATGCTGTTAATCTACGCTGGGATTCGGGCAGTCAGCAGCATCGTGGAGTGGCAACAGTGGGAGTCCCTTCGCTTTGGTGAATATGGTAAATGTTTCTCTACTTGTGCTGAGATGTTTCTGAGACAGAATTTCAGAATATTTCACTTATCGGACTATCCTAAAATCATTACATATCTCACAAGAGTCTCTTTAAGTTCTGTAGTTTGCCATGTAATCTATATACTTAATAACTGTAGGTTTGCAGGTGCCCTAAAAAAGCAGTTTCAGATGTATGCTCTTAGGAGAAATAACTATTATTAATGTAACTATAGAAATAACTATAATACCATTAGTGCAGTGGTAACTTTATTTTCATTTATGTAGACTAGTTATGTAGCCCTTTGGGTGCAGTTCTCTCACCATTTAAGCTACTTTGTCAGCACTGCCTGTTTATCTGCTTTGTTCCCAACTACCAATCTCCAAATGCTTCTGCTCTTTTCCTTGGACTTGTACTCCTCTGACCCTTTAGAGGATTGATTTGTAAAGCAAAGCCAATAGAAAATTTACCATATAGACAGTAGTAAAGAGCAGTCTTTTTAGGCCTGTTCCCAGACTTGACTCCCCAAAAGATTGGGGTCCTATTTGGGATGCTACTAAACTACCCTTGAAGTCCCCTTTTCTGATTGTCAATTTGGCTTGGAGTCCTTTCAGTCCATTTGAGCACCTCCTAGACCATGTAAATTTGGTTTTGAATTTGGAGGAAATTTCTTTGTGCATCTGTTACATAACCGTATGATTCTTTTTTAATGGCCTACTCTGTTTTTTCTATAGTGAGCCTGTTCATATTTTAATAAATCATAAGGCATCTGTGGTTGAATTAGCTAAGTTCTGCAGGTGAACACGTTAGTTGTGTTCTGCAGGGGAGGCAGGGTGGGATCCTGTCTTGTCATTTTGAGTTAGGAGATTGAAAGTGCTTAAAACTTGTTCATCAAGTATTTCTTCTCCTTGTGCATGCGTATAAATGATGCAGGAAATAATGTAATTCCCCTTGCCAATATCAGGATGTTTTCTCAGTGACTGACTTCCATTTTTGTGTCTTCATTTCACGTGCTGTCTCTGAACATAGTTATTGCAGAGTGTGTTGCACATCTGTGTTTTCATTAATTATGTGGGGAAAGCTCCTTATGTAAAGAGAATTAGAGAACAGGTAGAAAGTGATTAGACTGCTGTGTGGTAAGTTAGACCTTATATAAGAAATAAGGAAGTGTCTATAAGGTGCCTTGCAACATTCAGCACCCTCTTTTAAGTACACATTCTGTCAAGTGCAATTTAAAAAGGAATGAGGAAGAATACGTTTAGATTTAGTACTCGAAGGTAAACCGGGGTGTGTAGAGCAAACGTAGAGCTATTTTAGAAGATTTGGGTGTTTTGTTTGAAATAGGAAGGAAGTCCTTGCGTTTTCACCTGTTAACAAATGAGGAAAAACAACCAGGAGTCCCCAAATAAGCCTCCTTTTTTGCCCGAGCTCTGCTGTTTGTATTGGTAGTGCCCAGATAATGATTTGTCGCAGTTCTCACGGTGAGCTCATTTCCCTTCTTAGCTCTATTACTTGATCCCTGGTCATTCACTGCTTGAGAAGCTGTCACCAAAATAGCAGTGGTCCTGCTGGGTTTAAAAGGTCCTCTTGATACAGAGGGTAGTTTTCAAGTGGAAATACCTCAAGGAGAGAATGGCTTCCAAAACCCAAACATTCAGAAATAGTTGCTGTCTGCAGAGCAGAGCGACCCTGCATGCTGATTTATGGGCCGAGCAGCCTGACGCTGCCACGAGGGCTTTTGGTGGCACAATTGCCACATTTTCGAGGCTTCTCATCCTGTTGCCACACTCGGCGTGCCAGGAGCTGGATTTTTATAGACGCATGGAATCACTTCATAGACTTGAGCACATAAGAAAGATAAAAACAGTTGTGATTTGTACTGAGAAGAATGTTCCCTGATACCGTGTACAAAACATTCTCCGTCCCGTCTATATTAGATTACTTTAGCTGTTGCAAGTAGGAAACAGGTGTTTAAATCCCTCTTTGTCAAAATGACCCATATTGGCAACTATACCCTTCTGTGCTCTCTTTGCTTGCCCTTGCTTCTCATCTGGGAAAGTTTAGGAAAAGTATTTCTTCTTGCTCTAGCTCTTTGTGTGCCTTGCAAAATAACTTCATTAATTTACTTACAGTCTTGTAGAATAGACACTTACCACAAACCTGTTTTGAGGTATTTTGGAGGAGTTCTGTGGGCTTTTTAAAGGAAATTCTTCTGGGCATGAGAAGAAACAAGTTACCACATAGAGGACTGGAGCGTTTTGTTCAGCTGAGTGGCTGACTCAACTCTGCTTAGTACATTCTAGTTCCTTCATTGCTCAGCATTTTCAAAAAATGCCACTGCTGTTGTCACCTGTTGATTCCCAAGGACTCAAAATTTTCTGTTTTAATATGCTTTTCTTGCTGCAACAACACTGGTAGTCATTTGCTAGTTTATTCTACACGTGTAAGTTCTATGTGACAGATATAAAACCAGAAATCAAGATAGACTGGCCACAAATCTTTGGAAACAAAATTAATGTTTATTACTTCAACATCAGGTTTTGAGTTCAGTTTGTGTACTGAATCTTTGAATGTGCAACTGTCCCAAAAATTCTTGGGATAAACCTATTGGATGTGGTGATGCTATTTAACTTCTGCTTTTTCCTCTTCAGTTGCATAGTTTGTAGAATAGAATAAATTATGTAGGAAAGCATCCCTGGAGGTTGCCTAATCCAATCTCCTCCTCAAAACAGGGTTAACTTCAAAGCTAGATCAGGTTGTTCAGGGCATAGTCCAGTGCAGTTTTGAAGTTACTCATGGATGGAGATTTACCAAACCCTTGGGCAAGCTGCTGCAGTGCTTAACCACTCTTACTGTGAATTTTTCTTCCCTGTGTTGAGCAGAATTTCTCTTGCTGTGGCTTGTGACCGTTGCCTCTTGGCTTTCCCTGTGCATCTTTGGGAGTGGGGCTCACATTTTCTTTATAACCCCCCTTTTGCACAGCACAAGGCTGCAGTTACCTTCTCCCTTCATCCCCTCCAGATGGAGCAATCCCAGGTCCTCAACTTCTCCTTGTGTAGCTCATGGTCTGGCCCATTCTGTAGCAGCCTCAGGACTTTGTATTTGCTGCTGTTGCATTGCATGGGATTCGTGCTGGCTCATTTCTCCAGTGTGCCCAGGACCACCCTCTGCAGCACTATCCTTCAGGGAGAAAACCATTCCTGCCAGCTTGGTCTCATCCCTGACTTCTCTTAGGGTGTATTTCTTACCATGGAGGGGTAATATACTCTTTATCCCAGTATCTGTGTTGCAGTGTGCAACTAATAACCAACTACCAGTTAGTTTTCAAAGTCTTTGAGCCTGACAGTCAAGTGAAACTTTTTGCCTACGTTATAATTCCACCCATCCAGTCCCTGTCTTCCCAGTTTGTCCGCAAAGATGCTGTGGAAGACTCTGTCCAAAGACTTGCTAAGGTCAAGGTAAACCACATCCACTGGTTTTCCCTCTTCTCCTCTCTTACAATTAGAGTCAAAAGCTAATTTTAAAAATACAGCAGCACACACACAAAAGTCAGATAGATAGAATTTAATATATGCAACTTCTGGACTTCCTAAATACATAAAATGACATCCATCATGGAGAAGAGTGCTCATGGGTGACAGTGCTCAACCGAATTTGTAATAAGGGATTTTACAATTTTTGGACATGCCACATGGCCAACCTCATGCTGCAGTTGAAAGCAGATTGGAAGAGAGCTCAGAATAAATGGCTAAGACTTCAACAGTAAGTCTGTTCCTAAAGTTAGATTTTTTTTCCATATTCCTTTCTTAGTGAAGAAAAATGGAGAATGCTGATAAAGAATGTGGCATATAATAATTCGTTAAAATTTCGTTCTCCAGTATGGCTCAGGATTTGTATCCCCCAAAGAATCACAATTGCTTCAAGTCACTGCTGATGTTTTCTCCTCAAATTTCTCTCTCTGTGTGTCCTTTTTTAAGCACCATAAGCCTTAGACTGAAGGAAATAATGAAAAACTTGAGCATTTTAGCCATTTTCTATTTACTGCTTAGCAGTGATCATCACAATATAAATTTCTGTAGGAAAATTGTTTTGGGCTCCAGTCTGATTCATCAGTTTCTCTTTGCTCTTTGTAGCATTTGAGCAGCAAGAAATAAATCTCAAGATAATTATTAATACTGAAAGCCTTTCAAAAATGTTCTAGAAAAGGAAGCGGCCATTAGGCATTACAAATATATAATGGCATCTGATTTTCCATTACACATTATTCTTCCCCGGGCTCAAAATTGTTCAGCTCTGTTTGAAGATGTTGCAGGAAACTTTGGGGAGCAATCTTCCAAATCTTCTGTTTTCCGATGAAGTATTGCAAATATATTTGAACTGTGAAACCTGGATGATACAATGCACTGTCCCTTATTTTATTTATTTTTTCTTTCTTTCTTCCTTTATTTAGTGTCTCACAGCCTGCATAGTTTTTCTGTTCAAATATTTATGCCAGATGGTTTTTATTCTGAACTGGCAGAGATAACTTCATTTTTTCTTTCACTGTGCTGCATCCCAATAAGATTGAGCAGAATTTCAAAGCCTTTCAGAGCTGAATTAGAATCAATTCTTAATTTTTTGTTCAATTAATTTTTCTTTTGGCAGGTAGCTTTTTTATATCAACTCATGCACACCCATTGCCCCAATTATGATTGGTTACCTTCGATTACTAGCTTTCTGTAGCAAAATATTTTCTTGAAGGTAGACTATCAAGATTGGCAGAAATATCACACTTAAATCTTTTGCTTCACACCTGGTAATTTTTAATACTTTTTTCTTTTCCACTTAGGAAACCTAATGCTTTAGGATAGAGGGAGAAAATTAAAATTTAGTGAGAAACAAATGGGATTGTTTGGCATAGAAGAGTGCCTACGTAACCAGCTCCTGCAGAATCGGCTAAAATCCTGTTACCTTCAGCTTTTATTACAAAGTTAGAGGGATGGGGAGGAGCAAGAGCACCAAGGAGGCTGGCGAAGACGCTTTAAAAGGATTATTCAGCTTGGTCTATTCTAATCTTCTCTAAAATATTTATTGAAGTAAAATAATGACATGTACCTGTGGAGCCTTTTGTCTTTTTTGCAGGTGACCCGCTGAAGTGCAGTGCATGGATGGGCCAGTGTGGTCTGTACATAATTATCATGATGTTTGAGAAAACTGTCATCATTATAGTGCTTCTAATACCTCAGTGGAAAGAGGTTGGTGTTTGCACAGCATTTGGATTTCTGGTGGAAGAAGTCACAAAGCAGTAGATTATTCAATACCCTTTTTTAGTTTGGCTTATCTCCCAGTGTCACAACTTCCTATAGTTGATGCCATTTAGCTCTCTCATAGTGGTATGTTCTTGTGCCTTGATTAGGATACAGCTAAAGAGGCTTTCTGGCATCCATTGCTGGTGATATCCTATTACATTTTGGTTTTACTGTATACTGTGGTGTGTAAAATTACACTGTATCTACTTGTCTGAGCACTCTAGAAATAGCTAACTGGTTTGTCTGTCTTTTTTAATTTAACCCAAATGTAAACTTCTTTTTGGGGGGTATTGTTTTCTGAAGAACCATTTTTGTGACCTTGTTGCCTCATCTAAACTGTACAATTCCAGTAATTCACAATGGATTAGTGAAGCTGATGGTTAGCAACACGGCTGTTTTCATAGAATCTGTGCACTTTAATATTCAAAGCGATGATGCTTGTTGCTGTAGCAAACTGAAGCCCGTTAGTCACTTAATGCATGTTCTAGACTCATCCAGAAATCAGGAGTCTTCTCTCACTGTGTATTTTGTGAAGCTTTATTTGAAGCTTCAGTTGGCTTTAAATTACCGAAACACACAACTTATAAATGTTCTTTGGGAGCTCTGAAATGTAGGAGATAGTTCTTAAAAAGTTCTTCAGGCTTCTGTAAACAGAAGTGACTAAGATGTCAGCCCCACTTACTACTGCTGCAATTTATTAGCTGTCCTAAATACTTTCCTTTTCTACAAAGCTGCCCTTTTTGGTTCATGTACTCTGTTTCTGTAGAATTAACTAGTGCATGAAGAACTGCACTGACTAATCCAGTTGTGTGCACATGCTGCTGTGATCTGAATTTGATCCTTTTCTTTTCACAGGTAGCTTTATTGAATCCTATAGAGAATCCCCAGTTGGAGCTGGCTATCGTCATGCTGATAGTTCCCTTCTTTGTTAATGTTAGTACAACTGCATGCTTCTCTGAGACAGTTACATGTATTTCCCTCTCCCATCTGTTAAATTATTAACATTGATTAAAGTACAACGTGCCGTGGTGTTTCAGTTGCCTTAATTTTAAAAAGGGTATTAAAAAGTGGATAAAATGTGCAGGTATGTAGATTCGATATGGCCAAAATCCAAGTGGAGCCCAGTAACTGGTCGCAGAAGTGCAGCAATGCCTCATAGACCTCCTTGGGCTTATGACTTCAGGAGATTGGATGCAATATTGCATTACTGTCAAAGAGATTCTAAAATTATGGTGAAATTTGAATTAGGAAGTACTCGATCTAATAATAACTGTACAACTAGGTATCCTGTGTGTCTCTGTAGCTAATAGTGGTTGGCATAGGAAGGAGGAGAATAAAAGGAATATCCCTAAATATTCCCTTTCAGCAATCTGGAGTTTAGGGACTGCAGCCAGAGATGCAGTCTTTGCAGTTAATAACCCCTCCTGATTGTTTTTTTTCTTCTTTCATTAATTTGTTCAATGATGGATTTTACCCTTGGAGAAGGAAAACTTCATTGCACTAAGATGTCTGCCTGAGACTGTTCACATTTCTATATAAGCAGTTAATGTCATCACTGAATAGCAGCTATTTTGCTGTCTGTTTCCTTTTCTACCAAGGGATAAATTAGCCATATGCTAGAGCATTTGTGCAGTGTAAAAAAACCTATGTGTCCCTGTGCTTGTACAGGATTTTGTCAGTTTGGCCAACTCGCTTTGATTGTTACATGTCCCTAATTCTGTCCAAATGTTGACCAAATGAACATAGACTAACCTGAAGAAAACTAAACTGTCCCTTCCCACTTCTCTTTACCAGGCATTGATGTTCTGGGTAGTAGATAACTTTCTTATGAAGAAAGGGAAGACAAAAGCTAAACTTGAAGAAAAGGAAGCAGGACAAGATTCAAGAAATGGAAGCAAAGTCCGATACAGAAGAGCAGCATCACATGAGGAATCAGAGTCAGAAGTACGTAGACTTAGCCAGTGCAGTTAACCTGTAGTCCAGTTGCTCCCTCGTGTCACCAGTTTCCTTGTAATACTGTCAATTTTGTTTTGATTTTCTTGGTATCCACCTCTGACTGTGGTTCCTAATATTTGTAGTTGAATGCAGATTAAGAAAACGGCAGTGTCTCAACGCTCACTGGTAGTTATTGTCCTTCCAGACAGGTAGGAGGACACAAGAACATATCTAAATATCACAAATGAACCGTTAAAAATGCTTCTAAAAACACCTGCATAGAATACAAAATTAATCAGTCCAATCTAATTAACCTACTAGCCTACCTTTGAAGTTGGAAGGAAGGGGGGCAAAATAACTGTCTGAGTTTGTGGAGGAGTATTTGTCAGGGCTAGCGTGGCTGCGGTGGCATGGTCACTGGGGACAAGTTGGAGGATATGAAGAGAGCAGCTCTGCAGTCCTGTTGCTGTCTCCTTGGATTTGTTAGCTCTTGAGGTAGCAGGGCGTTTGGATAGGGATGGGTTAAAGTTGTAATATGGTTAGTGTGTTAGGATATGCACAACCAAATATGGGGTTTGCTCAAAATGTGTTTTATTACAGAATAAATTAACCTTTTAAGCATCTGATCATCATGCAGATATTGCAGGATGCTAAGGGTATTACACTGATCTTCAAATCTGCTCAACTAATTAGTTTTCAGTGTTATGCAAATAAACATCAGCTTCCTTTTTTAGCATTGCACATAATCTTGTATCTGAATTTGAATTGATTTAATTAGAGTATTTGTTCTTTCACTTCATTTTCAAAATGTCACAAACAGAATAGTGGAATTTCAGTGGGTCAGGAGTGCTTGTGTAGGATGGCACTACTTAACTAAATATTTCCTATACCTGTCAGAAAAAGACAGGTAAGAGCCTCTGCTGTATATGCAGCTAATTGCCATACAGTTCCTTTTCTTTTTTCAGAGTATTATAAAATGATTTTCAGCTGTATCCAAAAGTAAAAGATGCAAAAAAGGAGAAAAAATGCTTATGTCATTGCCTTGAGTATAACTTTATTCTGAATTGCATTGATTATTTTTCAGTTTGCCTGAAGGATGGGCAGAATTCTTGAAAATAAGTTTCTAGTCACAGTTGGCTGGTGCTGTGTTTCTGAATTGCAAGCAGGGCTATGTTTTTTGCTTATAAATCAGCTGTTATGTTGCAAATGTTGCTAGAGATGTGGTGTGGTCTCTCTCACTTGTTTTTGCAGCAAACCACCTGTATCACTCGGGCGTGCAGGCATCGCTTCTGTGCATTTAGAGTCCATGATTCCAGTAGAGATTAATGCCTCTCGTTTTCATTTGAAATTTACTTTCAGGTAGTACTGATAACAAATCTGAATGAGGTTCAGTAGTCTTGGGCAAATAATAAGGTGTTTTGCAAGTGTAACAAAGAAAAAGGTTAAAAGTAGAAGGAGGGAAGAAAGCGACTTCGCTTCACGTTACTCAGAAGCTGTAATTTCTTTTTCTCAGATCCTCATTTCGGCAGACGATGAGATGGAGGAATCTGACGCTGAAGAGGACCTGCGCAGACTGACCAACCTAAAGCCCATTAAGAAAAAGAAGCATCGTTTTGGTCTGCCTGTATGACACATTCCCTGACCTGTGTATTTGCAGGCATCATGGTAAAAACTTCTCAGTCAGTGGGTTTCAAGGCTGCAATTGCATCTCCCTTTTCATACAGACTGACTCATAAACAAGGTCTGCCAGCAGAATGCAAGCAGTTGGAAGACTTCCAGTTCAGTTGCACTACAGACACACTGACCAATTATGCAAGAATGTCTTTTCATCATGGTGAAAGCACAGTGTTGTTGAGGACTAGTCACTCAAGTGATTTGTATCTGCCATTTCGGAGAAGATCATAGAGAACAGATACAGGGATCTTTCATTTATGGTTTCTGAATGATGCAGTTTAAGATGTTCTCAAAAAAGGCATCGGAATCAACTAAGTTAACGGAGTATGTTTTGCTACTAAAACTGGCTTTTGCAGCATAATTCCTAGAGCAGAATAGTTTATGGTTACAAGCTGTAACTTAATGTTATTTTTTTAAGTACAAAATGTTTACTTGCTACAAGGTACCTATGGAACTAGTAGGTGGAACAAAGATTTTTTTCCAGGTCTCCTCAAACCTATTTGACTATTTTATATTTAAGTTATATTTTCATACAGTTGTATTTAAAGATGCTCTTTGTTAGAGAAAATGTTGCAGTTCTCTCTTTTTTTTTTTTTTTCCTGCAGAAATGGTCAAAAGATTTGTCACGAGAATCCTATCTGTCCTTGTCTCCTGGTTTAAGATAAAGAGATTGCAAAGGGAAGAGCTCAAGTCACCAAAAAAATGGTCACTAAAAATGACCAAAAAATCACTGAAAATGCAGTCCTAAGTGTGCTTTTGAACACATAATTTAGAAATATCTTTTCTAATAGGAGGTGTTATTTGCATATTTGACAAACGTGCACTTTGGCATATAACAAAGCATCTGCTGTGATAGGTTGCTTATGTGTGGAACAAATATCTAGGGATGACTTCAGTTATTTATGTTTCTTAAGAACCTGTGAGTCTCTCGTGAGTACCTCTCCAATATCCAAAAGACATGGAAAATTTCTTCTGCTTTCCCTTATTTAGAGCCTTCCATACTAGATTTGGATCTCATTGGAGTAGTCGGGCTATGATATTGCAGATAATTCTGTTCCTGCGTGTTCTTTGGTGAAACAGCACTGTTTGACTTAATGTGCTTGCTTTATCTCCCCTCAAAGATTGCACTTCTCATGTTTAGTTTCCTTATAATCTCCTTATCCCATAGCATTCAAAAGGAAAAACAAAAAAGGGAGGTATAATACAGTTGTTGCTGCGTCTGCTGCAGAATTCCTGCAGCTTTCAGTGTCTTTCATCCAATAACTGCAAATGTGCTGATCTTAAACCTTGCAGACGTGTTTTCAGTGGCATCCTTTTGTTTTGCCTAATTTCTAAAGGCTGGTTACTCTTTCAGCAGCTTTTTTCCTTGATTAGTTAAACCTTGTGTAGGACGGGGCACTGTGTCAAAGAGCTGACAACAGAAGTCAATTGCAAGTGTGTTGTAGCATGTGGACGTCAGAAATGTTCCAAGCCTTAAACCAAACGGTTTCGCGCAAAAACTGCTCAGAACTTTTTAAGATTTTTTACATTTTTTATAGATTTACTAGGTCTTAATGTGGTATATTATCCAGACCAGTTAAATGGGGTTCTTGGGCCTTAGTGAATATTGAACTGTGTGCTCCCTTTCTGCTTTCCACTTTTCCAGCATTCCTTTCCACTGTGTGGCCGTTAAGGCAACCAAAATGCCCCCTGACTTCAGGTGTCCCCTGACGAAAAGGGACATTTTACCAAGCCCAATGTAAGAGTTTATTTGAGCCACTGACCTCTGTTACTGTGCACTGAATTAACTGCAATAAGCTTAAATACTAGAGTTTCTTTTAGACTGAAACTAGAAACTAATGACAAGGAATGCTTGAGTTATTCTGAAATGGGAGCAAAGGGGCAGGAGGACGGGGAAATGTCCCTGAGCAGAGTTGCCTCTGTTTTAGGCTTTTTTCCTTTTGCTGTATTCCACTGATTAGTGACTTGCATCTTGTCTTAAGTCTTTATCATTGGGCAGGCTCATATTTCCCCAAGTGCAGTGCTCCAAGGAATTCATCTTCATTAATGGAATCATCTCATGCAGCTTACTCTTCCAAAGAGATTTAAGAGTCAGGACTTGCTCCTGTCACAAACAGCAGCGATGTTTTATTATATTTTACTCTTTTTAGCATAGGATTTGATGTGTTTCATACAGCACCACGTGCTGCTGTGCAGCCAGTGCTGCCGTGTCCGTCCCCAGAGGTAACGGAGCAGCGCGCACAGACTGAGCTGCACAAGCTTTCGTTTTACCTTCCTTTTCCCTTCTCTGGTTATTGAGATTATGAACATGATTTCTGTTCCTAGCCTCATGTTTAGTCTGTGAAATGTTGGTATAAAATTCTGGCCTTAATCATGTGAAATGTTTGTTTTGAGCAGACCTCAAACTTAGTGACCGAGTACAAAGCAGAAGGCCCTGAGGAGCAGTTTCTTGAAGGTGGCTATAGTGAAGTTGTAAGAATGCCTAATTTTTCCTGTCTTATGTACTTAAATATCAGTTTTTTGGGGATTTTAGAATGCCTCACAAAATGGCAGTAAAAGCACTATGAGCCAAAAAAAAGTATTCTAAATACCACAGTAATAGCAGAGGAGCGTATCTGTACAGGGGAAAAACCAATTCTTTCTCTGTGTATAAAAAAAAATATTTTCAGCTTTAACCAAATAACAAAAACTTGTGTTTTTTTTTTTTCTACTCAGTTTTCGTTCTTATGTGAAAAAGACACGGAAATGTAAAATGGGCAGGTTGCCTCTCTGTGAGATGGAAGTTATATACGAGGTGAATATCGGAACGCTTGCGGCAGGTGCAGGATTGCGGGATTTGGTCTGAAGAGCCTCTGTGCTAGGAAGGGAAACCTCTGCCTCGTGCTCTGCGGCGTCTGGCTGCTCAGTGACAGCTATTGATAGGGCAGTCGGAAATAATTCTTTTCATAAAGAGTTGATCTGATAATATTACAGTACAGTGATGTTTCTGTTAGCCTGGCATTTGCCCTTGAAGTTAGTGACTGATAAATGCACATCAGGACAACTCATTGCAAAGGATTAATTCAGACTGAACTTAGGAGAAAAAGGAAGAAGTAATTCTATTGTTTCTTTAAGGAAAATAAGCTATGGAGTGTACCCCAAAGTCAGAGTAAGAGGCTGTATCGTGCCGAAGAGATGCAGAAATATTGGTGGAGATCAAGTTTAGCATGAGTGGTTAACTTGTGTGTTTTAACTGTTCTAATATCTGGCCTGTGACACATCTGTGTAAATTTGAAAACACTGGTGTTGTCTAATACGTGGTTTTAAAATTCCAGCTTTAAGGGGTTCCCAAGGGGTTCAGGTCCCCTTGTCTTTCTGTAAGCAGGCGAAACGCTGCCTGCTGCCGTTGCTAACTGCAGTGTCCCATAGCTGCTCTCCAGGGAACACGCAGATGGAGTTGCAATTCGAGCAACGCAAGGTGCGCGCCGGCTGTGAGGGCCTTCTGCCACGGGGCTCCGCTGACGCCCGTGCCGCTTCGCTCTGCCTTTTTTCTTTCTTTTTTTCCAAGGGAAAGCAGTAATGAAGGTGAACAAATCCAGCCACGTCGGATCAGAGTGAGATCCGCAGCATCAGGTCAGAGTGAGATCTGCAGCATAAGTGTGTAAACGTTTTTTTTTTTTTTTTTTTAAAGGTATTTCAAGTTTCCAGTTCAGTTGCTGAAAATGACTACTATGGTTTTACAAAGTAAAACTGCAGTATCTTTAAAAAAGGGACTCTTTTGTAGGTGTGTTTGTCTTGCGTGGGTATCCGTCTCCAATTGAACGTTGGGTTTGTTTGTAAGTAAATTCAGAGTAGAGCCTGTGTGAGCAACACCAACAGCTGTGTGCTGCTGCCCTCCGTTTGGACCATACTGTTTAATCAGTGGTGTTACCCTGAACTTCTAAGGGTATCTGATGTAATGACATTGTATAATGGTTTACAATAAAGTTTGACTTATTACAGATTCGTACACTTGTTCTTTGCTCCCTCTCTTTAAAAGTGAATGTGCCTCAGTGTTCATTGTGTGCTCTTGCATGCAGCAGGTTGTGCTACGGAGTTGAGCATCAGAACTCAGATTTAATTTTCTGCACTCCCAGATGGTGTTAATTTTGCTGTATTCCTACACCTTAACAGCGGGTCCAGGTTCAAAAGAAAGGGCTGCTACTGTTGGGGAGCAAATTTTGTTTGCAACTAAAGAATCCTTCAAAGCTGCTCTCAAATTTGTCCCTGTTCCTGAGGATGCTCAGGGCATGCACATGGAGGGTGAGCACCTGTATTTTCCCAGTGAAAATAAAACCCTGAATGTGCAGCCAGAGAGCACCTGAGGTGTAACAAGAATGGGTCAGCTTGGAAATTTCTGAGTTTGCCTCCAAGTGTCCTTCCTCTTGGCAGAGGCATAGTCTAACTGAATAACTTGTTCATCTGAATTGTCTTCTGTTCTCCTGATTTGTTTGCAGAAGGTACTAGAAGCCCCAGCAGAGGGGGAAGGTATGGTGAGTATCTCCCAGGATGCGGGAGGAATAGGGAAGGCTTTTAGGAGAAAAGAAGACTGGCTCCCTGTGAAGCTGTATATACAGATGACTATTTTTTTTTTAAGGGTAGGAGCTTGAGAGCTTTATGCCAGCACAGGGCAGAAATCCTGTTCTTGGCCAACCTCTGCTTCTATCACCGCTTCCTTCAAGGATAATCTTCCGCCTTTCAGGCCTGTAATTCCAGTGAGGGATGTTAGTTTCTTGGGGAGGATGTGTCTCCTGTAAGCAGCTCTCTTTGCAGCCTTGGTGGCCAGCGTGTGTAAAGTCACTGAATGTTCCCCATTCGTCACCACATTTTGGTTAAGAGTTGATTTTCAGCAAAGGGGTTTCCACACCCTGTGTCCTGGAGGAAGGCGGGGGAGGGCTAATTGCATTAAAGTTAATAGCCACTGTGGTTGTGCTTGTTCTTCAGCATGTAGGAAAGGCAGTTTAATGAAAGAGAGCAAAATTGCCTGGACTGCGGATGATGCCTAGGAGAGCTTCAAGCTAAGTTGCCTACCTGTGTGGATGCCTCATCTCCCACCCCCAATGGCATGTAAGGTATGGGCATTTTGTCTGTATAAATTATATTGCCACAAAAGCATGACTTTTATTGTATTTTAGATGAGGATGGTGCAGCACCAGTGCAATCAAGTAGTTTTAAAAGCTCAAGGGAGCAAAGCAGTTCTAACTGCTCACTTTAAACATGCAGACTATTATCTTCCTACTGTAGTAGCGTCAGAAAGGTGATGCTTATCGGTATGGATAGAGAGGCATTAATTTTGCATAGTGAGGAAAATTGTTTTCCCTAAAGCTGATTTTTTTTTTTGCTACTGTTTTGTTAGTCTGCAGGTTCTGCCTTTCACCAGAAACTTTTCCTCTGGTTTTCGAAACCACTGTTTTAAAATAGAAACTCAACACAAAGAGGGCTGGCTAAGTGCATGATATCCAAACTGCTTCTAAACTTTGCAAAAATACTTATAATGTTTTTACTTTGAATGGTAATATAGAGGAAAGCATGTTTTTAGGCCTGGGGAGAGGTCAGCTGGAAAGCTAAAAGGGGCACTTAGGGACCTGGGGATGGCCAACCCGAAAATCACAGTGTTTCAGTCACAGGGGTCTAATGCTGCACTACTGTGGTTGTGTTTTTAGAAGGAAAAATATTGATTAAACTTTGCCTCCTGTGCTTCTCTCTGTAGATTAACCAAAATGCAGAGCTCAAGAAAAGCCTGGGGAACATTTTCTAGCACTGCAGCAGTCAGCGTTCCTGTTAAAAGGCATCTGGAGGTATGGCCAGTCTACCTTTCCTATATTTAAAAAGCAAAAAAAAATTATGGGAGTTTGAGTTTATATTAGGTGTTTACTGTAGTCACAGAAGTTGATTTTTTTAATGATGTAAAGAATTTACAAGATAGTAAAAAAAAATGGATAAAAGCGGGTGAGGGGAAGCCCTCCCCCCCACCCCCAAAAAGTCTCCCTTTAATCACAATTAACAGTCAGGCTTAGGGTTTCTTTTCCTTAATAAAGAAAATACACAGGGGGCAAATCTTGCGTTTTGGAGAAGGCTTTAGTGCCGTCAGTGCCTATGCTGGGGGCACCGACGTAAGCCGTTCCTGTGCCCGAGTGGGGGCAATGATGAAGTTTTCTCACACAGCTGCAAGTAGAAAGTGATTTTATCCTCCCGAGCGCGCACGAGCTGACATCAGAGTGAGCTCAGCAGCGGAGCGGCGGGGGGAAACGTTGCGTTTTAGCAATGATCCAAACCACACGCAACGCTGCAGCGCCAAGTACCAACGCAAACGACGTCAGAGAGGGCACGGTCCCACGTTCCCAGTCCAAGGGATGCACCTAATATTTACGGAACGTGGCTTTCTTGGACGGGGAAAGAGGCGCTCTGCTGTTGTCCTTGTATCCGTAACAAAGCGTTGCCTTTTGGAGTTATAAATAGAGCCCCCGCGGGCTCCGCGGCCGCTGTCTCCACAGTGTAGCCGTGCGGGCTCAGCTGTCTCGCTGAGCTCCAGCCGCCGCCTAAATCCTGCGCGCCCGAGTCATCCCTAAGAATAAACCTCCCGGGAACAACAGCCCGCGTCAAGCGGGAACACCCCGGGCTCTGCTTTGGGAAAGTGACCCAGCTCATGACTCCCCTCTAGGTGCTCTATATAAGCCCAGGAAAACAACAGGCGCAGAGGACAGTGGAACGAAGCCGGGGAACATCCCGTGGGAAGGATTACGGAAACGCTGCCGTTATGTCACAGGTATGGGGCACCGGGAAACCCAGCAAATCCACTGCTGCTTTAGGTGGCTTGCACTAGGGCCTTGTTAGCAAGTTATTCTCAGGAAGCAGGGAATTCTGCTCCGCTCATCTAGTTGACCTCTTTCATTATTTTGAAGTGCTTAAGCACTTTGCAGAGTTTAACAAGTGGGTCATGATGAGTGATTATTTGATGAAGAAAGCAAACAGCTCCCCTCTGCATGGCTGATTAGATTAGCCTTTAATATTCTGGTTTGCCATAAATATTATAGGAAAGGAAAAAATAACTCGTATTGTCCTAGTTTATAGTATTTCTCTGTAGGAATGTTTTCTGCTTTTCCAGCACACTTTCTCGGGCCGTGATTTGAAGTTCTTGAGGAATACACAAATTGAGAGTAGCTTTGAAAGGACATGGTATTCTGAAATGTGCTGCCTCTCCTTTAAAGTGAATCTTAACCTGATAACATGCAGGAAAAAAAAGAGGGGTGGGTAGGACCGGAAATTACAGCTGTCAAGATGAAATACCAAAGACTGAAATTTTGTACTGGAAATCCTCATGTTCAATTTGTGACTAAGAGTTTGGCTTTACCACGCTCTCTCATTTTCAAGGTGATCCTAAAATTAGCTCTGTTTCTGTGCATTTTTCGGGCGCTGTCTACGTGAACACAAGTTCCAGCTGCCCGACACAGCCCTCTTCCCCGTGCGAGTCCACGCGGTGGGTGAAGAGCAGCGTGAGAGCAGGGGCAGGAGGGAGGAGAGAGGGATCTTCGGGAGCCGCTCCTGCTGATTCCCTTTGCTCCGGGTGAGAGGAGCGGAGCAGGCTCCCTTACAGCTCCCCTAAACCAACCACCAGGCTTTGCCATCGCCCTCCGAGGCTCCTGACACGCTGCCCTGGGCGGTGATTTGGCTTTTTGGGGCTAACCAGTTGACTGGAAAATTCTCTGCAGCCTAAGGAGAGGTTTTACCCTAAAACGGCTGGGTGCATTCACCCCTTCTGCCTCTGAGCACCTAAACTGCCTCCTTTGCCACCCGCCCTCCCTAGAAGCTGCTTTGTCCTATTTGGGAAAAAAAAAGCCTTGAAGTTTCAGTCTCCCATCTGTGAAAATTAAAGGATTTAGCAGGTTCCTTATTCCTGATAAGGCAACAAGTTGCTGCCCTGCGTGGGCTGCCAGACCCCAGGGCTGCTCCCACGCTCTGTGCCGTGTCAGAGCCGCAGGGAATGAGCTCCCTCGCGTGCCCGTTCCCCACGGAGCCGTGCAAATGTCCCTGGAGAGGAGCCACTTGGGGAACGAGCCAAATGACCCAAGACGGTTATGAATTCAGCAGGGTTTTACAGCAGCCCTCTCCCCTGGCTTTCTTTGGCTCTTTGGAGGGTGTTTTTCCCTCGGGATCTCGCAAAAGTCTTGTTTCCCACAGCACATGGTGATGGTGCTGACATCCATCTATTTTTGAGCGTTCCTGGGAGTTCATAGCCAGTAGGAAACATGTTGAACCCCCCTGGCGCAGCTGCCTTCCTCTGCCAGGAGCTGTGCTTGCATAAGCTCCCTTGAACGTATAGCCAAGCCTATAGGTTTGACTCCCTGACTCACACAACTGTGTTTAGCTTTGCAGGTGCTGACCTACAAATGTGTAAGTAGGATCCATCATTGCCAAAATCCAAGCACGAGAAGCCCTGTGTCCGCAGCACTGAACAAAGAGCTTTCCTGTCTGTGGTTCAGTGCACAAATATATGAAAACCGGAGTGTTTGGACATTTAATCGAGCCCTCTCTGAGGGTAGTGAGGGTCTGATGGTTGATCTGCTCGCTCTGCCCTCTCCTCTGAGGTCTGCGTGGTGGGACCTTGACACCCTGGCCTTGAAACACAAAACCACAGAGGGATATTAATAGTGCCAGTTGCCGCTGGCCGATGTTGTGGATTCGAAGTAGTGACTTAGGGGCAGGAATAGCCTGAGGTTTTTGAATGTTATCCCTGTTTTCTACTAGCGGGGTAAACTGTAAACAGGTTTTTCTTTGAAAATCTAATGCACCAGCTTGATAGCACATGTTTTGGTGTTAGACTTTCTTTTCCTTTGTTAGGCTTGGTATTAAAGGTGTGTTCAACATGTGCATCTAAACAACCCCTCAGCGTGCTCAGCTCTCTAAGTTTAGAGGCTGAGCTCTGTAATGGCTGTCTCTCCAGTGTCTTTTGTGCTTTCTTGCAAGTTTTTCCTAGTTCTGATAAATAACTCTGGGTCAAACTTATCCCAAGAGTAGAAACAAAATGATTTAGTCATGAAGATGTAAGGTTTTTTCCAGCTGTTTTTGTTTGATCTTTAGGAACATAAAATAAATTTTTTCTTTTATTTTTTTTTAATTAGCACTCCATTAGTACCTGTACACTGAGTACCTATGTTGAATTTGTTTCCCCTGGTTTGGCTATTTGCAGTTGTGCTACTGTACAGCTGTATAAAGGACCAAGTGCTGCGTGTGTAATCCCAAAGATTAATTAGATGGGCTAATGAATTAGCAACTCTGGGTCTTGTAGCTTTGGGCTAATGCACCTTTATTTGCTGTGCTTCTAAATGTGACATACTGATGTGCTGGCAATACATCTTTCTTAGCCCACCCCTGTGAAGAAGAAGCGTCCTCCAGTGAAGGAAGAAGATCTCAAAGGAGCCAGGGGAAACCTTTCCAAAAATCAGGAAATTAAATCCAAAACCTACCAAGTCATGAAGCAGTGCGGTAAGTCACTTTTCCCTACTAGAAACAATTAAGCAATCTTCCAAAGTCAATCATTAACTTCATTTCTGTCTTCAGCTGAAGCAACAGCCATGTCCACGCTCCCTCGCGTGGCTGTTCAGGCTCTCAAGTCCGTGATCGGCCCATTTGACTCTCACCAATAGGTGCCAACAGGGCTTGGCCTCCAGGGCTCTTTCTTCCTGACTCAGCTTTGCAAAGCAGGAGGTTGAGCCCTGATTTTGCCTTCTGAGTCAGAGTTCAAAGCAAGTTCTGGTCGTACGGCCAGTGCCAATGACTAGTTGAAGATCTGGAGGTCGGGGGAGATAGGGGGTTTCTGGCCTCTGGCCACTCTGGTGGGTGAGTTCTGCATGTCTGAGGTGAAACCCCTTGGGGGCAATAAAGGGCAGAAGGTGAGAGCAGCCTTACAGACTGACTGCCCTCTCTGTGGGGCTCTGCTTCCGTCACCAGAGGGGAGGGACAAGCAAAACTGGAGAACCTTAACCACTGGATTCCCAACATCAAACTAGTTTCCAGCTTTCTGAAGCACCTGCAGGGACGACCCTGCCTTGAGGGGCCACTCCACGGTGCTGCCTGCTGTTAACTGCCATAGTTCTGTGTGCCTCAAAATTGACTGTCGCTTCTCCTGGTTTTCTTTTTCAAGAGCAAATGGGCTCAGCAGCACCTTCCATATTCAGCCGAGATCGGACCGGGGGTGAAACAGTCTTTGAGAAGCCCAAAGAAGAGCCGGCCAAGAGCGTCCTGGGCTGACAGCGGAGTCGGACGTGCACCGCTTGGGAGACAGCTACAACAGTTGTCTAGATTGCTGTTCTTTGTATTAATCTCACTGCAGAGCTAAGTAGTTAATTCAATTTCTACTGCAAGTCGTTGCATAGGGAAAGGACTCGTGTCTAAGGATACAACTTTTTATTTTTTATTATGTTTTCTATGTGTTGGATGGTGTTTCCTACAATGGTTTAATTAAAAATCAGGCACAGCTTGGCATACAGTAGACCAATTTCAGCTTGTGCTGAAAGGAATTCTGTGGACTTTTTGGCATTAAAGCTATGATCTCGTCTAACTGTCATATGTGAAGAATAAATATTCAAAAGACGTGGTTTCTGTGTCAGTGCAATTTCTTCAAACTGCTCTTGCAAACAGGGAGACAGAGGGAGACAAGAGGAGCCAGGTTGTAGAGTTAACAAAAGTCTGGAGATTCCTGAAATCTCTCCTAAGCCATAGACCTCCCTGTCTAATGTGCTCTGGTTGCCTGCTTGCTGGGAAAATAGATTTTAATTCCCTGGATGTCTGAATTGCAGTGAGGTCTCTGATCCTGTAGAAGAGGGAACGGTGCACCTGAAAACGCAGGGATACTCGATTAGTTTTAGCATTATTTAAAAACTAGAATAAGAGACACATAACTGTTAGAAAGGTTTTCAGCAGATCTTTTCCTGTTCCCTTTGCCAAACTCCATTGCAGTGCTGCCCTCTTTAAAAAAGCAAAAAAACCCCCAGCCTCTCCCACCCCCCTGCAAATATTAAAACCTTGTTTTGAAGAAACATGTCATCAGATTCCCATGGCAGCTTTGCTTTTCTGGTTTAAATTCTTTCATGGAAAATTCCAGCACACAGTGCCCTGGGGGGCTCTGCCAAGGACATGACGGAGTCCTCCAGAGACATTGCATGACGGCCCCTTCTCCACATCCATCCCAGAAAGCAAAATCCTGCAGCGTGATCCAGAAGTCCCAGTAATCCCGGGGAAGAGCTGTGGCTGCTTCTGCAAGGTCTGTGCCCCATCCCACAGCTGTAAGTACCTGCCGTGTGTCCTGCTGTGCCAGGGCTGGGGGAACTGCACGCGGAGGGACAAAACTCAAGCCGTGTTTTGGTCCAACTAGGAATAAGGTGAGACACAAACTATGTGAGCAGCAACTCTGTCCTGTTGGATTATAGACTCTCCTTACAAAATCAAACTCATTCAAGTTGCTTTTTTGCCTTTTTTTTTTTTTTGGTAACACTATTTCTTTACATGTAGATTTATTGGATTAAAGTTAAACATCAAACCTTTTTTTTCCCTAGACTATAAATTGGAGTTTTTCCCCTGAGGTGGATCTTTTGATTAAAATGTGAATAATCCCTTGCTTTATGGACATCTACTGCAGTTCCTGCAAACTATGAATTCGTGGTGAAACATTTGGCAGCATTAAGGTAGGTGCCACTTTTATTTAAACACCAGTTTTAGCTTTGCATAGCCCAGAGCTAGCTAAGAGGGGGGGAAGTTATATTAAAAGTTCTCTGAGCAAGTGAGGAATGCCCAAGAATTTCTTCTCTGCCTCTGTATCCGAACCACGTAATGCATAAAACTTAATGCTTTCTATGGAGACTGCAGGAAGGCTTGGAAAAACAAAAGCAGACAGCACAGGCTGTGTAGCTGCACGTGCAATAGCAAAGTCCTTGAGCTTTAACGAGTGCTTTCCTGAGGAAAAATATCCTTAAAGATAGCCCTGCTGCGTTGCCGTTCTTCTAAGGGCACCCGTTTGTCCATATTTATAAATATTACTGACAAAATTAGTCTGAGTGTCACTGATATATAACCTTTGCTGGTGAGAGATGACTGAGCTGGGGCTTTAGCAAAGCCTCGGCAGCTGCTCGGCAGCTTCCCAAAGCAAACACGGAGCCACTCGGAGCCCAGGAGCCAAAATCCTGATTGGGTTGAAGGAAAACACTGCGCTCTCCTCCCTCTCGGAGCTCCTCTGCCTCTGTTCACCTTTCTCAGGAGAAGACCCAGCTCCATGGGGGATTTCACACCCCTGCACCCTGCAAGTCCCAGCTGGCAGCTAAAACCCCCAAAGGATTTCACCATTTTGTCCATTTTTGGTTCCAAGCTTATTTGTTACAGTGAAAAAATGATTCTCTTAACCTGTTAGCTCACCCGCGCGTCTCAGACACCCCAGGGAAGCAAGGCGAGGTATCAATTAGCAGTGTGGAATTTTGCTAACAGCTTTATTTAAAGGGTGTCTTTAGGCTCAATGATTTATGATGCTTTCCAGTAAGCACTAACTACCAGGAATCTTTTAAACCCTTTTTTTTCTTTTTGAAGGTAGACCTCATTTGCAAAAATGCATTGGAGCCCCATTCAGGGCTGCCTTGTCCCTAGTGTTACAGGAGATGCTTCCCATTAGGAAAATGGCCAAAAAAGATGCCTGTAAAGGGCTGCTGAGACCAGGGGGTGCAACCCCCCCACCAGAGCCCGTTCCCCTTCCATGGGCTGCCAGGGCTGACATCATGATGGAAAAGCCTGGGGAACCCTGACTTTGTGCAGCTGAAGCACCTGTTTAGTACCTGACTTTTACATGTGGGTATTAAAAAAACAAGCACTAGATCCACTTCATTAAAACTAAAGCGTTGGCAGTTGGCGCTCTCAAGCCATAAATTCTCTATTTTAAGGATTAAAGCTTTTCAAAAGATGCATAAGTTAATCCAGTGTTTATCAATTATCAATTTATCCCCTAAAAGATATACATTTGTATTCTCTCCTGTAAATGACACAATGCTTGCAAGCAGTACAAAGGGTTTGCCTGCAAGTAGGAAGTTTATTTTTTAAGAAGCTGCTGAGAACGAAGCTGCGCTCAGCGGAGTGTTTTATAGTAAACATTCAAAGTTCTGTTGAAGTGATAATTTATCAAGCGCTGTGTTAATGTCTTTGTGGCACATGTGAAGCCAAAGGCTCCCAGAAACTACGGAAACGTCGTCTGCAAAATATCCATGAGGCAGGCAGCAACACATGGATTTCCCTGCCGCTTCAAGCAGGCTGCTGCAGCTTCCTGAGACGGAGCAGCGTTTCAGGGATAGCGTTTCTAGGGCTTTGGGAAGGAAAAATGGGAAAGCATCGTGGTCCCGGCAGCCAGCGAGGCCAGTTTTGAGCCAGCTTGGAAGAATCGTTGAAGCAGCACTTCGGAAAATGCAAGATATTGGTTGAAGTGAAGCCCAAGCAGTTGGCCAAGCTCTGAGCTACAGCCCCAGGACATGTCATTTTTCCTGTCCAGTTGATATTTCCAGTTGACAGTTGATTTTCTTGGGAATACAGCAAGGATAGGATTCCCTGGGGTTCTTGTTTCCCACTGGTGAATTCCTACTTTGTCCACAAGGATGCCTAGAAAAATTATTATTTCTCCAGAGTGTAAAACAAGATGGACATTACAGTATACTATCATGCTCAGGTGGAGAAACATCTTTTAAGTAGTCACGCTTGGTTCGTTAGTTAGGAAAGGTCCCTAAGCACCAAAGAAGAGAGCATGTGTTTTAGGATACAGCATTAGCCATAAATGTTTCCTTACAAAACCAGTCTCTTTTAGTAGAATCTCTTTTTCCAGGGCTACGAGCCAACCCTTGACCAGCAGCAAGCTCAGGAGCAGCTTTTGGTGTCCTGCCTGGATGGAGACGTTTCGGTAACGTCACTGTGAAGACGGTGAAAGCAGCATCCCAGCATCTGTGCAGGTAAAAGCAGATGCAGAGCCTCCCACTGGGTGTTCTGAGACAGGCCAGTGGCTTCGGGGGACACAAAGCTTGATGAAATCACCAGCTCCAAAACCTCCTATGGATTTTGCATGTCTTTGCCAGCTCCAAATTTCTCAAGTGCTTGAGGTAGGGTAAAGCCATGCCCTTTCAAACTGTTGCCATTTGACAGGTTGGAGATTGAAGCATGCAGAAATTCAGCCTGCACACACATCTAGTCATCTTTCCACGTATTTTTTTTTTTTTTCACGCACATTTTAGTGGAATTGAAGTTTAAACAGGAACATGAGGATTTCTTAAGTCAAGACTTCACCGAACATTTAAGAGCAGAGATCTGATGGAATAATAAACTTGCCAAGGTCCAATCTGCAACTGTGTTTAACATGTCAATATTAAGTTTCTGGGTTTCCTCTCAAAGCCTGCATAATATCCCCAAGTGTGGGTTACTCATTAACTGATTAAGATAAACAACGTTTTCATTTTCAGCTCAGGTCTTCCCAAAATGGAGAGAGTGGTGCTCGCCTTGGTGGTCTTCTCCTCGCTTGCAGCATTCGCAGACACCATCACCCCAAAGGTATTTGCTCTGCTTTTTATAACACCTCTTTTTTGCTCGCCCACACGGCGACGGCAGGGCAGTTCTCAGCAGGCAACACTGGTAATTCCTGTGGTACCCGCACGGCATCGTGCACCCAATCCAGGGGTCTAGGATCCCATTGGGGCCTGCGGGGCAGAGCAGGGGCAAACACAGCACAAGGTGCAGGTTTTGTCTAATGCCTCTACCAAAGAGGGTGATAAAACACCGAACTGAGAGACTCTCGAGGTCTCCCTTGGAGCCTTTGGGCCTGGACGTGGCAGCATGGCATCAAGACAGAACGAGAGCCATGGAAATGCCAGGCTATTTTGGACAGGCACTGAGAATCTTATATGGAATTCCAAGGAGAGGCAACACAGGCATTTGTACTGCCAGGAAGAGCAAACTGGCCATTTGGCAGCATCGCAGGATGTGACCTAACTTAAAAACGGTTGGTGTTGGAGAAACAAAGCAAGCCTCGTGTTTGGAGGGGTTTGTTTCCGTGATGCCTGTGCAGGAAAGGGTGCTCGGGGAAAGAGCACAAATGGGTCCCCATTGGTTTCCAGTGGCTGCGCTCTGCTTCGGCGAGGGCCCCGCAAGGCCCCTTGCCCCGCAGTGCCACTGTCAGGGACTGTCCCCTCATCCCGTCGCGCGTCCCGGCCGCATCTCCGGGCAGGATTGATGCTGGCCGCGCTCCTGCCCTGCCACAGGGATGCTCCGGGCCGCCCCCTCGGAGCTGCAACTGCTGTCCCGGGAGAGCAGATACCCGAATCGCCGTGATCCCAATCACCTGCTCCCAATCCTCCCTGCCCCAAAATTGTTTTACTTGACAAATATCTTTGTTTTTTCCTTTTACCCCCCTTTTCTTTTTTTTTTTTTTTTGGAAATTATCCGGTGTCAGGAGCCAGGCACAATTTGTCGATATCTAATGAAAAAAAAAAACAACTGTTATTGCCCTGGAGGTGGCTCCTGCAGTGATGTCTGGCCCCTGAGCTGCAGTCACCCTTGCACAGGAGGGCCATGTTTAAAGCGATTAAGTTTTTGAATTTAGTCCTAAGTCTTAACTGAGAAGAGGCCGGGCACTTCTTAAGGAGATAAATTATTGAAAAAAAAAAATCAACTAGCCTTTGAGAAGATTTGTGAGTCTGAAAAAAGCAAAAAATAGCAGTTGTTGATCTGTTCTGATACTGAGCTTTTATATTTTGATAAACTTCTGGACTGCTATGAGGTTGCTGATGTCCAGACCCACCTTTAGTACTGTTGCTACTGGCTGCTTAGGGTCTGTGCTGAAAGCAACACGCTGCCTTCAGAATGGAAATCACAAACAGATGAGTAGGTGTGGAGAGAAGCTTGAGAAGCTGCTGTGGGAGGAGTGCGTTTCTCCGGGGGGTTTTTCCGAGGGGAGGCCTGGGGAAAGGCCGGGGGCAGCCCCCGCAGCGGCAGCGCCAAGGGCAGCCCGGCCTGTGCAAACAGCGCGATGGAGGCCTGCGCGGGGCCCGGCCTGCTGAGCAGCGCGCGGGGCCACGAGCTGCCCGCCTGGAAAACAAGCAGCAAAGTCAACAGCTGGAAGAGCAAATGAGGTAAAACGGCTCAGGCTGCTTTCCACGTTGCTGAAAGAGGCGTTTGGGTGGTGGTTTGGGGGATTTTTTTGGGGGATTTGTCTTAGGAGAGGAATTGGTGACAACGGTACCTGCTTACCAGAGTAGCGCGAGGCGAGAAGGTTGCAGAACAAGGCTCAGAAAAAAGCCCTGTGGGACGACAGAATACGTAGATTTAGCTGCTGTTTTGTGCAGGGATGCGGTCATAGTAGCAGCAGGGGCAAGCAGGAGGCCAGTCCCACCACAGGGATCCCCAGCGGAGAGCAGAGCTTGTGCCTACTCGCTGCAGAGCACGCAGTGCTGAGCACTGCGCCCTCCTTGACCCCAACTGAAGCTACTTCATTTATCAGACCTTACCAGTAACGGCACCTCCAACCTGGGTAAGGACCGGCACGTGGTGACAGCTGGCCTTTTAGTTGTAATTTCCCTGTGTTCCTTTCTTCCAGCGTGGTATCGACATCTACAGCCTCCATGTGGACTGCAGAGTCACGTCCCGATTTGCTCACACTGTCATCACCAGCAAAATTGTCAACCGGGCAAATGAATCCCGCGAGGCCACCTTTGAAGTGGAGCTCCCCAAGACCGCCTTCATCTCCAACTTCTCCATGTAGGACCAGCCCTTTCCTGTGGTGTTGGCGAGGCAGCCTTGGGGTGGAGGGATGTTCATCCTTCTCCTGAGGAGCCATACAAGTGGCTAGGCCATTTTGGGGGAGGTGTCTCCAAGCGAGCCTCAAGGATGGGGAGGGATGGGAGTTTTCTCTGTTTGTGCCCTGAGGGCCACAAAGTACTGTGTTGCTCTAGTTTCTTGCACAGCACTCTCCCTAATATTAATTCTATTTTATGGAAAACAGGTCCATCGATGGCAAAGTGTACCCGGGAATAATAACGGAGAAGGCATCTGCTCAGCAGCAGTATGACGCTGCGGTCTCGCAGGGGCAAAGCGCTGGCCTTGTGAAGTAAGCTGCCCTTCTGAGCAAGGTTGTTTGCACACTCTTAAACCTTCCCATCTGCCCAAGGGCCAAGTCAAGCCCTGAAGCCACCTTTTGTGCAGGATCAATGTAAAAAGCAGCTTGGGCTCCTCCTGGGAGGAGTGGCAGGACCAGGGAAGCCCGTCCGGACAAATGTCCAGCATGGGGTTGGAGCGGGAGCTGGTCAGTGGCTGAGCGATGCACTGGGACCAGGCAGGACCTTGGGTGGCCTGGGACAGCGTGTCTGCGTGTGGGGAATTGCCTCCCGCCAGCAGCAGTTTTTAGCTGAAACAACCTGTTAAACCCTGGGTAACACCTAATCATTCTAGTTAAGTAGAACTGAGAGTAAGCTGAGCTTAAAAGCAAAGCAAGGAACGTCCTTGTTCTGCTATCGGGTTGAGCACTATGCTTTGCTGCTCCTTTAACAACTCATTTCACAGAAAGCTAAATAATAGATGCAGCAACTTATTTATATCAATCTGTATCCATTCCTCCATCCATGTCCTTTATATCCGACGCCGCAATGGGCTTCTGCTGGAGGCATCGGTGTTTTGTTTTACCCTGGGACTTGCTGTGCCCAGTCATTAACCTGACTCCCCACTAAGATAGATGACTTTGCATCACTCCAGAGGTGTATTTAATCTGGGACATATTCACTCCCAAATGGATTTCTGCTACAAACCTCAGCTTGCATATGCAGCAGCTATGGCACCCAGATGCTTTAGCTGTAACATGCAGTATCTCCTGCAATGTGAAACGGCTGCTTGGTGAGCAATACGATGCTCTCTCCTCTGCTTCGTGTTTGGCCGTTATTTAGCTCACGTTGCTGACTTTGGCCTTCCCGTGCACATGTGTACTGCAGGAGGTAAATCCCTATTCCCTTTTGCAGAATTGTGGGGAGAAAACTGGAGCAGTTTCAGGTCTCGGTTGGCGTCGCAGCGGGCAGCAAGGTCACTTTTGAGCTGACGTACGAGGAGCTGCTGAAGCGGCAGCTGGGCAAGTACGAGCTGCTGCTCAAGGTCAGGCCCAAGCAGCTGGTCCAACACTTCCAGGTGAGTGGCTGGGTGAGGGCTGGGGAAGGAGCCTTGCAGCCCATCTCGGGGGCCTCCACTGGGCTCACGAGGACTTCTCCACCAGATGGATGTGCACATCTTCGAGCCCCAAGGCATTCGCTTCCTGGAGACCGACAGCACTTTCCTGACAAATGAGTTAACAGAGGCACTCACAAAAGTGCAAAATGAAACCAAGGTAGAAGAGAGGCTGCTGGTTGCATGGGGCAGTTTGGGGCATCACTGCGTTGCTTTGAGCTGGGCTTGTGCTTGCCTTTCAGGCTCATATTGTGTTTAAGCCAACGGTAGACCAGCAAAAAAATCCTGATGCGGGTGAAACCCTCCTCAATGGTGATTTCATTGTGCGTTATGACGTTGAGAGAGGTGCAACTGCAGGTGATATACAGGTAACAAAAGGATTAAAAATTAGCTGCTTTCACATCATTAGTATGTTTTAGTGTGGAGAACAGTTGGCATCACAGGTGGAAGGACCCATGGTGACAGAAAGAGCTGTTTCCACTAATCCTAACTCAGTGGGAACTGATCATGATGTTCAGTAAAATCCCCGTGACACTAAACCTGTTGCAGGATGGGAGCAGTCCTGGAAAACCAATTTTTCAAATGTTGCTTCAATGCCAACTCTCTCTAATTTATTTTTGTTCTCCAAACTTTGATGGATCTAAGATGTATTGTTGCTTCTTGCAAGTGAAGCTTAGAGGAATGTGATTTATTCAGCCATTAAATTCACAATTTCATTTTCTTTTGCTTTTTCTAACCAAGACAGGTGAAGGGAGCAGGAACTTAAAAATATTTATGGTGCAATGCATATTTTAGAGAAAAAAGTGCCTATGCTTTCCATACTGTGTCACTAAAGAAGGACGCGCATGGATGTGCAAAAAGATGGTAGTAACAAGCCATGAACAGGGCTGTGCACACATGTACATGGTATTGAGATGTATATTACATGTAATATAAAAAAACAAACCTTAAAATTTTTAATTAAAATTTTGGTTAAAGATAATAATTAAGTATTTTGATTAAAAAGCAGCTCCTCTAGCCATGTGGCTTTGGTGCTCTGTATAGATCCAGAGACCCCTGTTTTTCCTGCCATTCATGCTACCAGACTGTGCCACAGATTTGCACAAAAAAAAAATTGTGCCGGGGCTCCATCTAGCATTTTAAACTGCTCATGCAGCTCTGAAGTTGATTCAAAACGTGGCTGTGCAGGACTAATAGGAAATGTCCTTTGTGCACTCTGCCTGCAGCATCCATCACAATTGCAGAAACTGTGCAGTGAATCAAACAACGCATCACACTTTGCCCCAGACCACATTTCAGTTCCATGCATCTTCCTTTACTGAATTCCTTTCCCTCAGCTCCAGGGTATCTCTGCACATCTTCTTGATACACTGGTCTTTGAAGAAGTGGGATTAAGATTTAAGATTAAAATACTGATTGATACAAGCTGCTTACACTTTACATGCTAATGTTAGAAAATACTTTGTTTATTAGCAAAAATATTAACAGTAAAATAAAATATGAAATGTATTTTTACATACGGTTTTGTTTATTCTTCGCTTGAAGCAGAAGAAATGGCACTAGCTTTGCTTTTGTTCCTAATCATTTTTATTTTGATGGTCATGGATATATAAGCTCCTGCCTGCAATATATGGGAATGTAAAATGTGCATTTAAAAGTGAATCACTTGTATTAAGTTCTGAAGGAAAGGCTGAGGATAAAACGTATTGATTGATGATGGACTTTGGACTTAAAACTGGGTGCCCAGGGCCCCTTCACCAAGGGAAAGATGATCTGGCAGCCACCCCAAACTGGTGCTGTCTCGGGGAGGTGAGGACCATGTTTCCATTCTCCTGTAATTGGCTTTTGAAGGAGAGTATCACCTCCAGCTAAGTAATACATTTTAATAGTTCTTTGATTTGGATCTATTTCTAAAGAACTATTTTTAATAGTTCTTTGATCTAGATGAACCAAATGCTGACCATGGACCACTGCTCTTGGTATGCCAGAATATTAAGAGATGATACTTTTTTATTATGTGCAGTGTTATACTTACGTAACTTTGTATTTCAGATCGTCAATGGATATTTTGTGCATTATTTTGCCCCGCACGAAATGCCAGCGCTTCCCAAAAATGTCATCTTCGTAATAGATCGCAGTGGCTCTATGGCAGGCAGAAAAATCGAGCAGGTGACTTGCTTGAAACACTGACCTCTGCTCGCACCCCCTGTGCGTGTGCTCCCTGTGCTGGAGGGGCTTTGCTCTGCAGCCTCTTGGGGAAGTTGCTTTTGAAAGACAGGCTATTCTTGTGCACAGCAAAACTTCCAGAGGTTTGGAAATATATGGAAATACGAATGCATGGGTTTAGGCTATTGAAGCGCAGCGCTTGTCCGATATGGGTGGGTGGCTTGCCTTGAGACAGAGGACATTTCTCTCCGCCTGTATGCAGTATTTTGTTTTCTCTTCACAAACAGACGAGGGATGCTCTCCTGAAGATCTTGCAAGACCTGCGAGCAGAGGATCGCTTCAGCTTTATCACCTTTAACAGCAAAGTTTCGGAGTGGAGGAGCTCCCTGCTGGAGGCCACAGCAGAGAACGTGGCGAGTGCTGTGGCGTTCGTGCAGACTCTTAGCGCCAGCGGAGGTACCAGGCACCAGCTGGTTCTTAGAACCCTAAATATACACCCAACAGCGTAACAAATAGTGTTTAGGAAAAAAATACTGTGCTATTGCTCATGTCATGCCATGCAATTATGGTCAGTGATCACAAAGCGAGTGAACGCACAGGCAATTTTGAATAATTATGAGCAGTGATAGAATAGAAAAACTTATGATGGGAATGGGCCAACTAGTGACTACATTATGATTTGCATATAAGGAGAGATGGTTACATCCCATCCGTGAGCTGCACGAGCTAGGAAGTTTTGTCCAAGACATTTACAACACAGAGAGTTGAAAAATTTCTAGGAGACCACTTTTTTTTTTTTCCTCCATAAAAATGGCAATTCACTCAAGCTAGAAACATTTCATGGCCACTTACTGATGTCTTTATACCAGAGACTGCTCGTCAATAGAATGTAAACAAAGAAGTTATATGTCTGTGGTTCTCTCCATACGTGGTATTGAAAGCTATAGCACAGAAACAAAATAGTCAAAATAGGCATGAAGCATTTCAGCTGTTACATTGCTCAATCCGATTTATTTTTATGCATGCTTTTAAGCAGATCCAAAAGGCTATTTCTGTGTCTAATGTTAAGCTGTTAATTTTCCTGTCGCTTTTCTTGTCCTGGTAGCTAGCACCGATGAAGACCACTTGTGTCTAGCTCTTTTCTTTGGCTTCTCAAATACTTAATGCTTAAGTGCTGGACGAATAGGTGTTAGTGTGTTTGAGGAAGCATCTTCAATGGATCTAGACAGATTCCATAAAAGATCAGATTATTTGTGTTTACCTTCACGTAGCAGAAAATGCTTTCCTAGGAAAACTCCAGCTTTGCCGTTGCAATGTAACCTGCTGTGGTCAAGCGTGACATGCCAAGCCCCTAAAAACTCACCTCCAGCAGCAAACTGAAAACAACCCTGCCCCCGGAAATGATGCTCAGGGATTTCTTGGGATGCTTATCCTGTTTCTGGTGAGTGAAGGCTGCTTCCTCGTTGCAGGCACAGACATCCACCAGGCCCTGCTGAGAGCGGTGGTCACGCTGCATCAAGCCAAGGCGCTGCCCGAGCGCAGCGTATCCATGATCATCTTGCTGACAGATGGCCAGCCCACCTCTGGTAAGTAAAGCTTACCTCAATCCTCTCCCTCCTCCTTGACTCTGTACCCTTATATCCCATTTTGCATCCTTACATTCAGCCAAAAAGCCTCCTTTGGCCCCTTCACAATCTTTTAAACCATGTGGTGTTTAACTGTAACCGTATGAGTAGAAGTAACTTGTCATGAAGGGGGAGAAAGAAATTCCAGCAGTCAAAATACAGAGCAGCGCTCTCATTTCTCTCTCATTTGAATTCAGTGAATTCAACCTCTTTCTATGTTTTGTTTTCAATTATTTTTAAGAGATTTTAAGCAGCATTTTCCTGTAAATCCTCTGCTGTTCTTTCATACTTAAAAAGCACACATTCCATGAGTTTTTTTTTTTTTTTCAATCACAGGTGAGACCAAGGTGGAAGTAATCCAAGAAAACATCCAGAAAGCCATCGGTGGGAAGTTTGCCCTCTTCTGCCTTGGCTTTGGTTTTGATGTGAGCTATAAGTTCCTTGAGAAAATGGCCTTGAGCAATGGGGGACTCGCACGACGTATATATGAAAACGCGGACGCAGCCTTGCAGCTCCAGGTGAGGACTAACCCCGTGTGGCTACCTCTGCTTGGCCTCATTCCAGCATAGGTTGAAAAGCTCCCCCTAACACCGGTCCAGTGGTGGCCACAGACACAACTGGAGGAAACGGCCGGAAACTGAAGCACCAGAAGTTCCACAGGAACTTAAGGAAAAATTTCTTGACGGTGGGGGTGACAGCGCACTGGAACAGGCTGCCCAGAGAGGTTGTGGAGTCTCCTTCTCTGGAGATCTTCCAAACCCGCTTGGACGCAGTCCTGTGCCACGTGCTCTAGGTGACCCTGCGTGTGCAGGGGGTTGGACTAGGTGATCTCTAAAAGGTCCCTTCCAACCTTAAGCATTCTATGATTCTAAATAGCCCACTAGAGAAGAAAAACAGTCTGATTTTAACCAGACTGAAGAAAAGAGCTGGGAAAAGTGGTTAAAAAAAAGCCACCAGTGATGGTGATGCTGAGGGGGATGCTGTGGAAGTACTCAGATCATTTTCAGCATTTTCAGCAGTCTTATACCAATGGCTCCTACCTGTCTCTGCCCAAAGAAGCTTAATTCCTTTCTTTATTGAGGCATTTTATATGTTTTTGGCAGTTTGCTTAGTTTTACAATCGTTTGTGCTCCTTCTCTGTACTTCTCCTTAGGGTTTTTATCAAGAGGTGGCTACTCCAATATTAATGCAAATTGAAATGCAGTATCCAGAAAATGCCATCGAGGGGTTAACCAAGAACAATTTCAAGCTGTTTTTTGAGGGCTCTGAAATCGTGGTGTCTGGAAAAATCAGCAACGAGCTTGATCTTCTGCCAGTAGAAATTAAAGCTCAATCAGTAAGTGTTTACCTTGCTAAATTGCGAAAGAAAATGTTTTATGGGGCAATAGGAAACTTTAAAACAACCTTTTATGTTCTCTACATTTGGACATTCAGCAATATTCCCACTGTTGGGAAATATATAAGAATTTGATAAACTTTTATGTTTTAAATCTGCCGGAATAGAAAAATCTTTGAGTATTTTCACAAATAAGCAAATATCAAATTTTATCAATTTTTGTGATATTTTGGTCATTCAAGCATTTTTTTAAGGAAACTAGTTTATATTTTTAGAATGAAGCAGGAAACATGATATTTTTCACTTTGAAAATGTTGAAATAGAACCGTGGAGGAATTTCATGCCTCCTTTCTTCAACGTTTTTTCGAGTGCAGAAACGTATACCCAGAAAACATGCATTGGATGGTTTTGTTTTGCATATTCCAAAGGGAAAACAGCTCGCCAAAGACTTAGACTGTATTCTGGTGAAAAATGTTATATCACTTGATACTTTATAGATCTTCAGTCTGGCCAAGCAAAACAAAAATTCAAATGATACAACATTTGAGAACAGAAAACGACTGAATGAATCCGATGAAATACATAGTGATCATTAAATGTAAAAACGTGTCACCAAGTAGCTGCTGCTTTTCTTAGCTGAACTAAGAAGTCTGAACTCTAGTTAAGACTAAAAATAACTGAGACTTTAATCATTGTGTTCTGATGACATGTGGCATAAATCCACCAGTTTTATTGAAAGAATAAGTAATGAAAGATCCCCATCTTGTGAATGATAGCCTTCTGCTCTGTAAGGTGTGCGTTGATGCATTATATGCCAATTTATTATAAAATTTGTACATTTCGTTGATTAAATCAAATGATGCTCTTGGTGAGCATGCATTTTTGTAGCACCATTCAAAGTGAGTGGATGCCACAAATGTGGTTCCTACAGGCTAGGCCAGTTCTGTGGGTCAGAAGGATACAATGGTGCTGAAAGATGTTCTTTCAAGCCTAATATTGTGACTATAAAAGGAGTCTGTGGCTGTTCTTTTGATGGTCATTTGTGTCCCTTTCAGCATACGAGTGACTTGACTCTTAAAGAAGAAGCAAACATTAAAGAGAAGGAGCAAGTATTTCAAAATCAGAGCTACATCTTTGGAAATTTCATTGAGAGACTGTGGGCTTATTTAACCATCCAGCAGCTTCTAGAAAAATCGTAAGCTAATTTCAGATTTTGCACGATGCAGTTCTGGTTTCTTCAAGCACTCTAACCTCCTTATTCACAAATTATATGATGGGAAAATGCACAGCAACAAATATCTTTGTCCATAGATTTACAAATATTACCTACTGGAAGAGTACAGCACTACTGTGGGTGACATGAGATGCCTTTCAGTCTGAGAGAGGGTTGCACCATTAAAAAAAGAAAGAAGGAAATACATAAAGTATTTTCTTCACAGCATTTCTTTGAAACAGATCTCAAATGTATTGGTTGTGTTGAGCTGTTGTTACACATTTAGCAATATTGCCTGTAGAGATGTGAATGGTAACAGCTAGTAAAGGGAGTCATAACAGTATGTCCAGAGGACATTTCCCAGTTCATATATCTGTAATTTATGTGTGTTTGACCCATATATAGGCTTGGTGTTGCAAACAGTTGAGCATTTCTGTGATTTCAAGCACATGAATAGCTGAGTTATCCCAACAGAGCTCCACATCCAGGAGAGAAAATCCCTGTTAAGACATAGCTAAGACATTGGAAAAAGCCACCTGTTACACAGAGCTTACACAGTCCCCTCCTGCTCATGGGCCCAGCATTTCAGTGCCTTGTCACTAACGCAGACCTCAGTGTTTCAGCCCCTGCTGGCCAGCAGAAGGCCCTGGAGGCCCGTGCCCTGGAGCTGTCCCTGCAGTTCGGCTTCGTCACTCCCCTCACCTCCTTGCTGGTCACCAAACCCGCGGAGCAGCCGCAGGCAGAGCTGGCCAACAAGCCCAGCGAGGCCGGTAAGGGGCACCTGGGCCACCTGCGGCACGTGGGGACACCATGGGGTACCCAGCTGGGACTGGGGGGTGGCGAGCAGCCTCCTTTGGAGATAAGAGGCCTGGGGCTTTGTAGAAGGTGAAGGGGGGAAATAGGCTGCTGGATACTACTGAAAATGGGAATTTGTTTAAATATCAATTGAACTGCTGTTCCTGAGCATTCCCTGCCCCTGCAAACTCTGCGTCTTGCCCTGTGGCATTAAGGCCAAGCACATGAATGCAGGAAAGCAAAACTGTTATCTCCCGGAGTCTTCCATGTGCTACATCTAGCCATCCTTCAGCACACAAAACCTACCCCCTCGGGCACCCGCTCCTCCCTGATCTGCACGTGAGCAAGATGCTTAATTGTTGACTCTCTGGCACTGACTTATCCCTCTTCCCTGGATTAGATAATGAGAAGGGCAGAAGCTCCCTAGGAGGTAAGTGTTGTCTTCTACTCCAATCACACAGATCCTTAATTAGCAGCTGTTGAAAACAAACAGACAAAAAAACAAAATAAAGCAAAAAATCATGGTGGTCGTCCGATAGCGGGGAGTATCTGGGTTTTGGAAAAACAGACATCAAGGAAAATGGGAGCAATATCTAGCAAGCTCTTTGCAGAGGCTGGGTGAATAACACGGTCCACTGGTGAAAATCTGTCATTCTGAAAGTGTGAGAGGCCAAAATTGTCTTTACTCATGAGCAAAAGTACTTTTTCAAGTGAATGCTCCTAATTCTGTTTTCTACTTCTTCTTGCCATGCGTGAAGCATCTGTCAGAAAATTAAGCTTGAGACCTCTTGGAAAGATTTATGAGGATGACTTAGGTATTATTTTTTCCTCTTTTTCTGGGAATAATGGAAGTATTTCTGTGACTATTATTCTAAAACTGTCAGCAGTATGAATCCCATAATCTCAGCCATGCTGGTAGCCCACAGTGTGGTTTACTGTGGTGCTGGCAGAGGGAAGAGGGATTTGGCCTCGTCGCACCCACGTGCTCTGGGGTTGGTGCCCACCCGTCGCTGTCCCTTGTCCCCACGACCTCCCTGCTGCCGGCCCCGGGCACGTAGATAACACAGTAAAGAACAAAATCCTGATGCTCTTCTCACTTTCCCCAGATGCCTATAGGATGAGGAGTGGATCAGTTCCTGGTAAGTGCTCCTGCTCTTTTAATTCAGAAAAATCATGCAAAATGTATTGAATATGTGTGTTAAATCAACATCACTCTATCAAATGTATTTTCATTGTTGATGCCTGCTTAATATATACAGGTGAGTTTGTTTTACGTGTTTTTCATTCCACAGATATTTACACTAGGATTAATTTACAGTCTTGAAAATAATGTTGATATTTTTTCAGAAATAAAAAATGTAAGCCCTTTGAAAACGAATGCAAAAGATCTGGAAAAATATACGTTAATAAGCTGGGGAAAATGTGGCCAAGTAACAGAGCAATTTTCAGGGCTTTAATCATAGCGAGGCCCACAGCTGTAACGCGAGTAACGAGCTGAGTCCCACTGCACTGGACATAGCTCTGCCCAGGGCTGGCAAAATCACTAGCAAGGTTGCGAGATGCAGTCCAAGTCCTTGAGCATCTCAGCCACATCCGTGCCATGAAGAACGGAGGGAAAAAAGCTCCTTTGGGAAGGTGAGGGCTTGTGTGCGTGGCTGCAGCTTGGCAAAACTGGGCTGCCAACGTCGCACAACTTCCCTTGCAGGTCGCTGGCGCTCCCTGCTCCAGTCTGGCAGCAACAAGAAACTGCACTCGCCAGGTAATTCCTTAGCCCTGCGCCCACGGAGGAGCTGGCGGGCACTGCCAGGTCCTGCTGCCTGTCACAAATGCACAAACCTGTCTCTGGAGCACCGGGCAGCGAAGGGACAACGTGGCCAAATGGCCCCGCCGGGTGCCAGCTCCCACGTGTCAGCCCCCAGCACTCTGCCTTTTTTAAACATTTTCCATTCAGGGGCTTCTTGCTGCTTAAATCAAACTCTGCAGAGTTCAGTGGCAAGCTCTGCCTTAAGGGTTAGTTAGCCAAGTTAGAGAGAAAACACAAGTGCTTCACTAAACTCCTGTTACTTTTAAATATTTCAGCTCTCAGGTTAATGGAACAAGGAAGATCCCAGCCTCTTGGTAAGTTACATACATAGGAGTCTCATTTTAATATAATATAATTATTAATATAACCATAACATACAGTATTTCTTTTTTTTTTCTGGTTTTATCTATTGCTCTAATTCAAAATCACTCATTACTTCTTCTTGAAAACCTTGGCTTTTTCTTTCCATGAAAGCATAAAGTACCCCCATGGCCCATGAAACAGCCTTTCCAGCTCCAGGGTGTAACTAGCAACAGAAATGTAGCACATATATAAATCTTCAGCCAAAATAGCCTCAAAGTTTTAAAATCTGTTGTTTTTATTATTAGCATTCTGGAAAAGCTATGACTAATATTTTCATTTTCTTCTCATTCTTGGGCTTTTCAGCTAGTGAATATCCCCAGTTTCTCTTGCAATTACCTGGACAAAATGAAATCATCTGCTTAAATACTGGTGGGCAAGGCCAGACTTCTGCAGACCTGCTGTCTGATCCGGTGCAAGGTGAGCAAGTCACGTCCCTCGAGGGAGGGGAACCGGTCCCAGTCGCGCTGAGGACCTTCGTTCCGCTGTGAGACACCAGAAAGGGATATTTCCATGGCCCTGCCTCCTCCTGGCCCACTGCAGCCTCCCCTTGCGTCACAGGAAAGGAGAGACCCTTCAGTCTGGGAGCCACCAGCCTTGGGAGTTGTCCCCATCTCAGTAACAGCCTTCTGCTGCCCTTTTGCAGTGACCAGAGAGGCTGTGACGATCCTTTCAGTCACGCTGCAGGCATCATCTGCACCGACTAGGGACTGAAAAACCTCCGGGAGAGGATGAGGATCCCCCTGTGCCGAGCTAGACAAGGGTGACTCTGCCACGTGCTCTTAGGGATTTGGACATACAAAAGACAGGAGAGGCTGTGCACCCCCATAACTGTATTTTAAACCCTTAGGTCCAACAACCTGAGGCAGTTTTATTAAGACTAATCCTACTTTGTAAACACGATCGCGTGACAGATTTGTGTCAATGTCATTAAAGGAATCTCCGTCACTGGGAATCTTGGGGACAAAACAAATCACTTTGTGCAGTTGGAAATTACCTACGTGAATCCCCCAGTGCAAGTGCACGTCTCCAGGGACGCCGTGATCATCCACCAGGACCACGAGGCCGAGCGGCTGCCGTGGGCCGAGTCGTGGTCCAGGGGTAAGCGCTGCCACTGCGGCCACTCCCTAAACAGCAAATACAGATCTGATCATTTAACATGCAGGCCTTTGCTTTCACACTTGCCGTGTGCTTCAGGGAAGCGTTCCCAAATGTCCCTGCCAGGTGAGTGACTCTCACAAAAAAAACACAAAAACAAGACACTTTCACATCTGCCCTTTTCAAGTGCTGGAAAGATTTAGCTTAGAATCACAGAATGCTTAAGGTTGGAAGGGACCTCTAGAGATCATCTAGTCCAACCCCCTGCACACGCAGGGTCACCTAGAGCACGTGGCACAGGACTGCGTCCAAGCGGGTTTGGAAGATCTCCAGAGAAGGAGACTCCACAACCTCTCTGGGCAGCCTGTTGCAGCTTAATTCTCTGGTCTCATAACTCACTCCTTTCTGCCTCAGCTTAGGACGCAGGACGTTTGTGGTTGAAGGTAAGGGCTGTGCTGCAAGGAGCACGTCCCCATCCAGCTGCCTGGTTTCCCCTTGCACAAGAGAGGGTAGTTCAAATATAGACTTGATTTGTCTGACTAATTTGGGTGGTGTCCTTCACTGCTGCACAAAAGAGCTGAATTTAGGGCTTGGGCACTTAGTTCCACTAGCTCTTTTGTACACCCAAAATAAAACCTCCCAGGTGACCTGCTGTTCCTGTGCCTCCTCACAGAGCGCCTCTTCCTTCCTTACCTTTATAATCCAAACTGATCTATGTCCACGTGCAATTTGCCTTTCCCCACGCAGCATGTTTCTCCAGCTTCCAACCAGCATTTGAGCCCTTGCAACTGCAGCCCTGCAGATCTGCAAGGGAAAAAATAGTAGCAGATATGTGTGTTCTGGAAGCCTACCTGGACTCAAAATAAAAAGTTGCAGATTATACAAAAGCCTAATTCTGAAGTATTTCATTTTTCTTGGTAAAATGATGGGAGAAAATATTCTCTTTTTTCATCCAAATTTTTTTCTTTTGTCATCATGGATAAGAAGGTCATCAGCAAAAAAATTCCTCTGTGCTAGTGTATTTGTACGTAGTCTGCAGTGATACAGACCTGTTGTGTGGCAACTGGAGAAAAGACGGGTACTTAAGAGTTTCCACCTGAAAAATAACCACCGAAAGGTCATGAAAAATAAAAATGCAAAGAGGCAAAAGGCAAAAATTAAATTATTTAATTCATTACATGAAATCTGTCTTGATATAATTCTTGGAAATGAACTGTGTCACTTACTTCCTAGGCTGAGAATCTCGGTTGAAAAGGAACGAAGCCTGACACTGTCACTGCCTGAGACGGTCACAGTGAAAGTGTCCTTCATAAAGCAGCCAGAACATTTTCTCGGACTGTATTTCTTGGACACCAACCATTTTTCTGACAAAGTCAGTGGATTTCTTGGTATGTATCGTTATGCAATTTGTATTATTTATTATGTAGCAAAGAAGGCCAACCTTGGAACTAAGCTGCTGGACAGAGTGTGTGATGGATCCAGGCTCTGTTTCCATTTCTTTTGTGGCTTTGCAAGGACTTGACACATGAGGACGAGGGCATTTTCACCTGGCAAAGTTTTCAGGTGATAAATCTGTCCAATAAGCTTACAAATAAGACTAAAATAAAGATAGCTTTTGGAAAACAAACAAGCAAAAAAACCTACAAAATAGTGAAATGCCAAATCTTGCTGTACCCTCTGCTGTTTAAAGGTTAGTCCCCTGTTCCCGTTGATCCCCAAGGCTGAGCGTGGGCTCG
>NW_010579522.1:12133-49961 GCF_000705375.1 Tinamus guttatus | reverse complement strand
TTTTTGATACTCTCTCATTGAGGAAACTGCACAGTTACAGCCTTACTTGTTAACACAGGAATTCCATGAATAGCTTACCTCAAAATCCTTATACTCTTAAGAAGAGAATTTGCTTGCTTGTTTGTAATTTTTAAATGAGTTCTAATACTCAGGTGGGTTGTGTTGTGGAAGATTTATGTAAACTAAATAAAAGCAACATCATCAGCTCACAGTTTCATATGGAGAGAAAGACTCTGTTTCCTGAATAAAAATCAGTAGTTTTTTCATCTATTCCAGCACACCTGTTCTGCAAAGAGTACTGAACTTCTAACATGTACACGCTGTGTTCCCAGGTACGAATGACAATGTTCTTCAACTGTGTGTTTTATAAAAAAGAGTAGGAAATCAAAAGCATTAGCTTATCGTTTCTCTCATTGGTTAATTGATGAAAAACAGAGAGCCTTGGTGTATAAACCTTTTTTAGTGACAATTTTGTAGCAATGGTCGAAGCTGTTGCAATGAGGAACAGTAACGTGAGTGATGTCAGGTAGGCAAAACAGGAGTATTCCTAGGCACGGCCACAAGGTTTCTGAGGATGGTTCTGCTTTACACATCTGTGTCTCTGATTTTCTTGCAAAAGATGGCATTTCGATCCCCAAATTTAGCAACTTGTGGGGCAAGGTTTCCTGCAAGGTTTCACAAACATTTTACAACTAATGAACAGCTCAAAATGTGGTGCTTGAAGAGTAATTTTTTTTTTTAATTTTAATTTCAAGATCATTCTGCATTTTAGAATTTCGCTTCCTGTGTATCTTTGAAGTCAGAAATATGCCATCCAGTGCCAGCATTGCAAGGTTTTAAAAAAGTTGCTTTCTATCCCACTAGTAATATATAACTAGGAAAGCATCATAGTATTAATGCAAAATATTGATAAAGAAGTAATTTCTATCCAGCAAGTCAGTAAGACGGAGCAAACTTCGCAGGCCTGTGTTGTGCTGTGCTCATGCAAGTGGTTTGTGCTGACGAGGGAGGTGGCTGGACAAACTGCACGCCAGGGCGCAAGACTTTGGAAGCTGATAAACCCCAAATTGCTCCCCTTGCTGCGCCCTCGAGAGCAATTTGGAAAGCAGGAGATTACTTCTGTTACAATTAGCTCAGTGTTTGAATTACATGCTGCTGATGCTGCCTTGGGTCAGCTGCATGGTTTCAAATGAAGAATTCGCTGCTCCCAGGGCACCTCTGGTCCCTTCTCCACCCTCCCACTAAGGGCAAGGACAGGGAATAGCCCTGAAACCAGGGGGCTTCCACTCGTGTGACTCCCGTGTACACAGACCCTTCCTGAGAGCTGCTCTTTTCTCCTGCCTGCTAAAACCTGCAGGGACGGAGACTTCCCCAAAGCAGCTCACTGCTCTTCCCAAGTGCCAGAAAGGTAGGATTTCGGGGGGGTTTTGCACAAACTGCATCCTAATTTATCATTAAGTGACCTTTTCCCTGCCCTTTGCAAGCCCTGATGGTCTCTAACTTCCTGTGTTTCTTTCCCTTCCTAGCTAGCTGCTGGTAAGTAGAAGCAGACACAAGGCTGCAATGAATACTTTGCTTTCTGATTTTACTTCTGATGCGATTATACAGTATATTAAATCATTCCTCCTCTTCCTTTCTTTGTCCCTTATTTAAGTTCTGTCCAAGCTTTCTTTCTTTCCCGTCCCACACCGTTTCCTCCTAACTGGCCTTGCACCAGCAGCTGATAAAAACTTTTATCTAACCAGTTTCAACAATTATTTGGTCTCCTCCCACCTCTTCCTGTTTCTCTCCAAGCTTTCCTCATTTTTTAATTTTATTTATTTATTTTTGGTAGTTTGTTACTTTATGTAGTAAACTACTGTTTTCTTTTATCGTTTTTGCAGTTTTGCACAGGAAGAGCCATCTCACCCCCATGATCCTGTAAGAATTGATTTTTCTGTTTGAGTTTTCTGTTTTCTATAAACTGCAGCTTATCGTAAAGCATTTTGCTCTGGGAAACAGCCTCCCTCCTTCATTTAGCAATAAATGTGTTTTTACCCTCCCTTTTTTTCCTGTTTGGTTTTTCCAGCTGCGTTTTGGTCACCTCTATCTTTCATTATTTCACTTTTCCCTATCACAGCTTAGGTTGAGTCCTGTGTTTTCCCACTACGCTCCTCTTTCCCCAGTGCTTTGTGCACTAGTTTCCCACGCATTGACTTTGCTTTATAACTATTAGGTAGAATTTCTACTTCATCGAGTGAGACTACAATAGTCTTGTTATGTTTAATTTGATGAAAATAAAACTCCATATATATCAGAAATCTGCTTATTATTGTTTTAGAAATAGCTTGTTTTGCATAATATCTTCTAAAATAATATCTCTACTATTTTCTAGTAGAAAGTGAATAAATTCAACACTTTTTGCCTTGAAATACATACAGTAATTCCTTTATGGAAGTGAAGGAAGGGATTTTACTGGAAGACAGTAAAGAAGTTTGTCCAAAAACTCCTTAAAAACAAAACATACGAACAAAAGAAAAACCTGTCCGCAAGACAGCTGCTACCCACTATCTAGAACTAACTGCTCTTTGGTGTTGGAGGTATTTCAATAATTTATAATGATAATATGCTATTCAAAAGTTATATTCAAAGTAAAATATTAAGATACCAAATTTCTGGATTTCAACCAGCCGCTAACAGCTGTCTCAGGGGCTTTACCAGCACTGAGCAATATGCAGCTGATTCATCACGTGGTTTTAAGTACTACAGATTTATGGATTATCCTGAAATATATGTGGTCTGTCAGCTCTTCTGCTGTGCTGCATTTCAAAAAGCATCTGGCATCCTGTGCTTTGTGAAACTGACATTAAAACACGGAGAGCCACTGGAATCAGAGAAAAGGCATTCACTTTTGATGCTTTTATTTAAAACTTCCATGATTTTCAATTACGAATTGAATAGAATGTTCCTATTGTATCTTAAAGAGCAGAATTATAAATCAGAATTTTAAAACTAGTGGATTTTTTCAAGCAAAACAAGGATATTTTAGGGGATGAGTGATATAGCTGTTTAGCACTCAAGATCTGATCACACAGTAGGACTGTCTCGAGAACCTCTTATATGTTGGCATTGCCAAACAGAGCAAGCTTATGTATTTTAATACTCCTTAAGCATTGAGAAGTATTATTCTTTGAGGAAAAAAATAACTCTGTACACCCATGATATGAGGAAGCTTGTAGCTATTTAAAATAGGCTGGAAACAATATAGTCTGTGTGAACACCATCTATGAGCCCAGCTCCGTTGTTGTGAACGAACCAGCAGGGAATATCAATGCCATTCTTGGGATCTTTTCTGTAATCCTTCTGCCAGCCCCTAAAATAGGAAATAAAGTAAGTTTTCAAGCAGAAATTAGGCCGCGCTAAGGCAACGTCTGCCGAATTTGCTAAGACCAGGTTTATTTTCTTACCTTGTTACTGTCAGCTCGTTGTTCTTAATGATCATTGTGGCATCTGGTTTCTTGGGGTCAGACCCAGGATGAATTTCAAGTATGGTGAAGTCAATGGGGTGGAAAAACTGGCCTAGAAGCAGAAGGCAGTATTCCCATTTCAGGATGTTGTGTGTGTTCAAACAAACGAACACCCAAACCACAAAACTCCTACATTTGCTTTATGCAGTTGCTGTAATGAGCACAGATGCTGTTTGCAGAATGAATTACAGAGCCAAATCAGTGATGAGAAAAATGGGGAGGAGAGACGAAGTTTTTGCAACTGCAGCATGATGTAAGCACGTGTCACCTGGGCTTTTTTTGCCCAGCTGTTCTACTCTGAAGTGCATTCCAGACTTGAGAAGAGTAACTTCATAGCAGTTCATTATTTTCCACAGGGAGTGAACTTTCATATTGGCATTTTCTTGCAGAAAGCCTTTCATACTGGCATATTGAAATATTCATATTGAAATACTGAGTGTGCGAGTCATTCATGTGAGTCTGAGTGTGCTGCCTTTCTCTAATGTTGTAAGAGTAACTTGGAAGGCAAGAAAAAATGGCTGCTATTTGTGAAAGCTGACACTACTTCCCAGCAAAAATGCAGACCATCACACTCAGTTGTTGACAAAAAAACATAACTGGGTCAAAATTTTCATCCCTCAATTACCAGCCTTTCCTTCTATTAGAATAAGGAATAGGTTAGCTACTGTGTGGAAAATCCTAGGGGTTACAAGGCGTGCAAAGCAAGATGCTAACTGAAGCCTTACCTAATAATCCATGGGTCTGTTTAGATAGTTTACCACTGTCCAAAGTATAGAGTCCTAAGAAATCCTGGTGAAGAGGATGTTTCTTCCATACTTGGTGCAGAACAATAACAAAGGAGGCCCCGCTGCCCATTGAGAGCACCACATTTTTTTTTCTGTTAATTATCAAGGTTAAACTGAGGAAAAAAGAAAAAAGCTGATTTAGGGCAGTTTGTTCCACAGAGTTAACAGCGATGAAAGGACCTGAGAAAAGAAATGCATCCAAAAAAACCAAGCATGGCTTTATAAACTGCACAAAGCCTTTCAAAATAAAGGTTGTACTGCTTAGCTTGGCCTGTGTGAATTTCTGTGTTCACAGGCAGATCAAGACTCAAACACAGTGCAAGAGGCTACCTTGCTTTTAAATCTGTCAGGAATTTTTTTTCAAAAATTACTCCTATGCAGCACAATTAATCACAGGTAAGTCAGTGCCATTTAGGTACAGTAATTCATACTCATTAATAAAAGTGCTGTTGATAAAGCCCTCACTTCTTCCCTGACACCTTTTTGTTTTTCAGACAAGAGGACTCCTGAATCGTGTAGGTCAGCTCCTAAGGGTCCAAGGGTAGTACTAGGGCAAAGGCAACCTGCCTCTGAGTGTGCAGGTGATATCACCAACAAGGCTGACATAATTAAAAGTATATATATAGTAAGTACCATGTATGAAGGACTCTTTTGCTCTTTCTGTTACAGTTTCATGCTCGGAGAATATGACCGTGTTTCAGGTACACGGCAAAAATGTGGAGGAGGAGGAAGAGGTCCCATCATTCCTTTTTTTAAACCTTGTCTTGCACAGGTATAAATGATTCTACAGTAGAGAAGTCTCACAAAAAAATATACCTGCTCACGTGAGAAGCTGGTCCAATAATATCAAAGATTTCCACTTCTTAGAACGGAGATTGGTTGCAACACATAGTTTTATCTTTTGGAAGATTCCATTACTTCATCTACATTTATTCCTTACGGGTTTGCTAGGCACTGTTGCATTAAGCGTGACACCAAATCTAGCTTTATTTGAGCTTTGCTAACAGAAAATTAGGGCAACTTTTGCTGTTATTTTCTTCAAGGATAGAAATTTATGAGTTGACATTCAGCAGTTGTATATCAAGGTATGGAGCAGGACCCAGCAAGAACCAGTTTCTTTTCTATATTCAGACAATGTATCTTAAAAATATATTACTGATGAATGACAAAAAGACAAGTAATAGTGCAGGAACTTCATATTCTCTCTGTAAGCCTTACCCTTCTTGCTGTAGGGTGACCGAGTCGAGCCAGGTGAATCCTGTCTTTTCAGCACCGTTCTGAACTGTGATCTTCTCAGGAGTCACCATCAGTCTTATATTCAGATGCTTATTTGTAATGCCAAGCTTTCCAAAATAAGTATTCTGGATCTTAGAGTCATTGTTTGCTTTCTTATCACCAATAAGCTCTCCATTGACTGTGATACCTAATGGAAAAAGGAAATGTAAAATATTGCTTTATAGATAGGACCTGATCAACATGTGGCAATTTAACAACGGTTCCAGGAAACAAATACTTTGACTGTTTTGCTTGTGCCAAAGCAGAGCAAAGGATTAAAGCCACGGGGGCTGTCCTGTAGATTTCCACCAAGAAGGGAAGCACCTTATTGGAAATAACTCATTATTTCCTAGAGTACAGACAGCCTTTGTGCCATGACTCTCTCTCTGTGCTTGGTATTCCATGAAATGGCAACGTAGGGATTATTTTCTTCTACTTCCAATCATTGGAACAAGTTACACCTCTCAGCTCTCACAGTGGTTTTCAAGCAAGGTTAAGAAGATAATTTTCCTTCAGGGAGTGAAAACAACTCTGATAGATGTGCTAATGACACCTATCACAGTTATAGTAACTCCTAGTAAGTTTGCTGGAAAAAAAGCTTACACAGTATAAAAAGAGAGAAATTACCCTTAAATGTGAGATATTTAGTTGTAAGTATCCTAATTTACTAAATCTTAAAAACAAAAAAGCTCACCTGTAACTGGGTCCTTTATTAAATTTAACACAGCACCAGGGTTTTCATTGATATTGAAACAAATGGCATCTTCTTTTTGTGGCACAGCTATGATGAAGTGTGGGTCTCCATCGACTGTAAACACAAATCACTAGTGTTTGCAAAGCGCTGCCCAAGCTCCGCGTCCTGCACGAGCGCTCAGGCTGTGGCAGTGACTCTGCTGCTGCCCCAGACCAGCTCCATCCTCGAAAGAAGTGAGGGGGTCCCCAGGGGGCTGCCACCACCTCCCCAGGCTGAGGTATCTCCTCCTTCCCCTCGTGAAACACCCATGCTGTGACCCCTGACCACTTCCAATTCGGTAGGTGGCTTCAGGATGGGCAACTCCAGTTTGAAGAACAGGTAACTCTTTTTGTAAACAACAATTATTATCTCTGAGAGCAATGAAAGTTAGAGAGAGGGCAGGAAATCTATTTGGGCAGAGAACAGGCAGTTACTATTACAAAGCCCAGCAAAGGGAGGGAGGACTGAGGAAATGATTGTAAATAATCTCAGTGTTCTATATATTAGTGATGCTTAAACTAAAATGCTAGCCCACTGGGAGCAAAAATGACTGCTTTTGTAGAAAGGAGTTTCTGAAAGACTGATTATAATGGTGCAGGTTAGCCTTAAATACCCTGTTTTTTCTTCCAAAGTAACTCACCACTAGTATACCATGGAGGGCTTAACGCTGATGTAACAATGTAAGATGGTGCTAGAGCTGTGGGGAATTGAAGAACAAAAATTGTCAGAAAAACTAACATCAAAATGGAATATTTACACACTATCTATGTGTTAAGGTACCGACAAATTAATATGATGTCTAAATTGCTAATTTCAAGTATAGTCTATGCAATAGTGGTTTGTACTCTTTTTAAATCAAGAAAATTTTCTGAGTGGACACAGATATCTTTTATAGGCTGGACTGCTCTGAGGGGTTCCACAAAGCCATGTTTGTAGCAATGCAAACATCCCAGATTTTAGCCAAAAGCAGAGTGAGAAATGTACCACCTCCAATGAAACCTTCTCGGGGTTTGGTATTTTGTTTTGTCAGAATGAACCCGAGACTTTTTAAAGACTTGAGAAAACTAGACAAAGAGAGAGAGAGAGAGTGATTGATCTCCAGAAAAAAAAAAAAAAAAAAAAAAACTTTCCCATTTCCAGAAAAGGCTCAAGCAGTGACCTGAAGAATCAATTTCTGTCTTACGCTCTTCTTTACATATAAGTAGCTGAAAACATTAACTAAACCAGAGATGCTGCTATCATATCCTGCACAATGAGTAATTTCCAGGAAGACGGAATTCAAGTCCATGCCCTGTATCTAGGACAGAGGTTTCAAGAAAGATGTCAGTTTGTCATTTACTCATAAAAGGCTATTTAGCTAAAACTTCTTCCAATCTGGTGTAGCTCAATCTTTAAAGATGTTTTTAGCATTTAGAGCAATCTGGCATCAGTTGTTTATAAATAAAGTTGTAAAGCCAGATGAAGCATCTTTTCTCTCTCCAGTCATTTCAGTTGTCTGAATCAGTTTCCTTTAACAGATGCTGCTTCATTCAGAAATTCAAACATATGACTTACCATGGTGAACTGCTGGGGCAGACGTTGCTGTAAATAAAACAATACATTATTTTAGAGGCCAGAAAGAGTAAATAACAATCTCTCCCACTTATTCTTTCTTTCAGCCAAAAGCCCCCTCGACCCTCAAACAATCTCCAAATTTTGTGAGTACATATACATTTTATTTTAAACATTCAAACTTAGTCAAGACCTTTAATTTATTTATTGCCTTTTTTTTTGTACTGCAGCAAAGCAAACTATGAATGAAGTCAACACTGCATCAACAGGGAAAATGCAGACCCTTACGTTTCAGCAAAAATGTTGCTCCTCAAAAGCCATGAGAGTGACTTTATCCCCAGCGATCTCTAAGGAGGCAGAGTCACCTCCTCCTGCTCTTGCTGTCTCCTGTCATTCTATTCTATACTGCACTGCTGAAAGTGAGTAAAAATCATCCACCTGTTCCCATCGTTTTCTGCTCTTCTGCTCTCTTTACACTGTGAGAGCAAAGGCCTCTCAGGATGAAGAATCTCCTACACGGAGTTACCTGGGAGTCCTGCAAAGTAACTCGGTTTTATCAGGCCTGACTGTTGCAATGCTGGGACACTGCAACTACTAGAGGTAGGAAGAGCCTTTTAACACTGAAAATTTGTTTAGAAAATTATCTAACCGAAAGTGTTTTAATGTAAACACAACATAGCCTCAATTTATTCACTCAGATTATTATGAAACTATATGTCATAGATCAAATAAATTATGTACAAAACCTACCTCCAAGAGGTATAAATAAAAGGTAAATTTAGTAAAAAACATACATACCTTCAGCTATCACCATGGATGGATAAGAAAGGGAAAAAAAAGAAAAAGAAAAAAAAGAAAAAAGAAGTTTCAGTCATACAGCATGGATTGTAACACTGTTAGTTGGTATTCTAGAAATATATATAAATATATAGTTTGATGTTTCAGCTATATCTCTTTAGTATTTTGCAATTTCATATTTTTCTACAGATAAAATTGGATGTGTGCGACTGAACATAAACACCAATTTATTGAGCCTGAAGTTAATAATTAAACACAGTACTAAACGAAATGAGAACAAATTGTGCAATTTCAGCAGAATTACTTTCCTTTCTGCAATATACATAAATTCTGTGTCTATGCAAGTAATCTTGCATAAACCATGTATGTGCAAGGTTTAGAAGGTAGATTTTTCAGATGCATGTTTAAAACTGTGCCCCATGTAATAGCCTTTCTGTAAGGCAACACCCTAGGAACACCCGGGTTCTAAAGGGTGAAAATGCCTCTACCTTCAGTGGGTTTATCAGCAATCCCAGCTTGATTTTCCAAGTCTTCTGGCTTTGTCACCACCATGGATGTCAGTGGCGTTACAAAGTTGTATTTTAGTGAGAGATCCAGGGCTTCAGCTGTAAGATTCTCCTTTTCTTCTCCTGTAGCTGCAATGCTGAATGTAGAGAGAAACTGCTAGCATCAATGATTGCTAAAGTGCTCACCGAACTCTGGATCAAATATCTTTGTCAAGCTGAAGTCACTTCTCTGCAGCTGATTTATCAAGAGGGAATATTTGTTGCATTGTAAGATCAGTTCTGATTCCAGTGGATATCTGGGAGCTGGCAAAACTGTGCTATGTATCTACAACATTCTAAATTGCTTGATTTGCAATTTGGAAAGGGATTTTGGAGGTAGGGAGGAGAAGAGGTTGAGAGAGTTATTCTACCTTTCCTTTTAATTTTCTATTTGCACCTCAATCCAATGATGAGTGAAAACAGGCAAGTAGTTCTGAACTGCATATTCACATCTCAGTAGTTGCAGCAGGCAAACTACCTAATCCTTTCACAGAAGATGTTACTCTAGATACAATTACCGTTTTTCCAGTAGTTGCTCAATGGTGAGATAAGCCCACAGCCTTTCAATGTAATCCCCAAATATGTATTGTTGTTCTTCAAAAGCTTTAGCCGTTTGTTCAGCATCTTGATGTGTAGTAAAGGACAGGGCATCTTCAGGCTGTTAGAAATAAGGAAACTTCTGTGCATCACAAATATTCACGAACTTGCAGAATCCTTCAGCCAAGAGCTTCACATTTGAAAACCTTTCTAAATTGAAGAATATTCTGGTACTATTCAGATGCAAGCATTTGCCCAAGAAACTTTGAAATTTCTATCAGTTTTGTATGTGCCATTTTGATTCCTTATAATTTGGCTAGGTAGAATTTCAGGTATTTTTATTATAATGCCTATTTTCAGGCATTTTGCATAGCAAGGAAATACCTTAATCAGTTAAAGAAATCCATACTTACACCTTCACCTTTCACATCTACAGTCAAGCTGTTCTGGTTATGGTCTGTAAAGCGCCCAGCCACCACAATCTCAGACCCATCATAGAAATGTTTAAAACTGTTTTTAGTTAGGTCAGATATTTCATTTTCTGGGTAGTTTAACTCCACATCTGTAAGCATGGGTCTGGACACCTCATCATAAAAACCCTACAGGATTCAAAAAAAAAGAAAGGAAAAATATTTAAATAATGTTTGCTTCTTTAATTCATAGTTAGATTCACACCAGGAATATCTTGCTGAAACTGTATTGTATAGGAGATAAGTAAATAGCCAGTTAAATCTGAGAGGAAAAGCCTAAAAAATATATAAATAATGCAAATGAGAGAGGACATACAAACTCTCCAATTTCTGGAAGAGAAGGGGGAAAAATATCCAAGAGCAATGTGAACAATGTGGATGATGGGTCACATCAGATAAGCCCCAAACTTCCCCCTGTTTGATATAAGTTCCTAGACCTCTTCCTTTGAGAGCCTGAAATGACAGTGTAAATTGAAGGACAGCAGGCAGAGCTTGCAGTGAAGTCCAATACCCAGATTCTTCGGGCATTTATTCCAGCGCATGCTGACGGAATGAGAGAAGCCAAAAATCAGCTCTTTGCTGCCTGCACCCACTGTCATTTCTTGTATGACCATAAAATGTTTCAGAAGTGTGGTGCAAAACACCTGCTTGCAGCAAGTCCCTAAAGACAGACAGTCTTTCAGCTCTGCCACTCTTCCCTTGCTATGACATTAGCTACATGATCTGTGAGTTGTGGGGTAGTGACTGGCACACACCAAGGTGCCCTTCAGAACTAAGCCTTGTATCATCCCATGACAAATTTTTAACCCTCTTCTACAGACCAGGGCATCTCCCTTTCATGGTCATTCCATTTTCTGGTTATTTAAGAGAAGGAGAGTATGAAATGCAGTGAGTGTTCTGATTACAGCAGACTGAATGTCTCAGAACCACAGTATACTCTGGGCTTCCTGATTATTTGAAAATAAAATGTCTCCATAGTTATCTGAATTAATCTATCTCTGTTCTAATTTAAAGGATGATTATTGTACCTGAAGTTGTAAAGCTGAATCAGAGTCAGGATAAATCCGGCGGGCCAATCCTTTATTCTCCAGTGCCATCTTCTCCAAGAAGTTGTAGTCAACACCATAGCCAAAACCAAGGTTGTATAATGGATATTTTCCTTCAATGGCTTTTTTCACAAGTGTTTGAATTTCCTGGGTGTTTGATATGCCTGCCAGAAACAAAATACTTTGTTTCCCTATTGCTTTTGTAAATAGGTAAACATAACATAAAATGAAATGTGGATAGTGATGCTTAGATTTTTTTTTTTAAGAGGCATCATCAGAGGCTTGTTTTAGTGATGTAGTGGCATCTAAATCATGCAAAGAATCAGGCCAATGCCTCCACAAGTCAAAGATGGTGGCCAGTTTTGTGAGCACTTTTCCGCAGGTGAATTCATTTATTATTTCAGTGAACAGGAACTTACCTACATTTGGTTGCCCATCTGTTAGCATGATAATTATAGAAGCACTTCTCTTGGGCACGAGGTTTTCTTCATGAGCAGCATTCAGCATTTCAATTCCCCTCATTAAACCACCATGTAGATTTGTCACTGTGAGGTAAACACAGAAATTTGGTTTCAACACAGATGGTCAAATTTAGGACTGCTTTACACTGGAAACTGATGAGGGGTTATGTGGAGGAACAGACATGGAATGAGTAAGGATTATCCTCACTGCAGGCAAATGTACCTTGGAGTGTGCTCTAAAGCTGTGTGCTTTAAATTCTCTTCCCTCCTTTCCCCCATGACACAAACTGCTGCAGGTGGCCTCAGGTCACGCTCATGCATCAGTGATCAGAAAATTTGGCCTCACTCATAAAAATACAATGCAAAATTGCCTGGTGTTTTAGAATGTGAGTGGGAAGAGTCCCAGTGATGCATCCATCTATTTCTAATTCCTTTTAACAGGGACCCCTCTGTTTGATAAATCCATGTAAACTATTCAGGTTTTGTGACTTTTCCTTAAAACTTGTCCGCTGCTCAATTCTTTTGATTTTTTTTTTGCTCATTTTTTTCTGAAGGAGAGAACCTCAAGACAGTTAAGTGCTTCTTAACCCTTAATCCTTGGATGAAATCTGCAGTAGTATGTTCAAAGATTGAACTCATAAATTAACTTAGCAACCCGACCTATTTGCAAGTCCAGTGAAGTACTTACAGCCATCAGCGATAATGCCCCGAACAAAATTCCTTGCTTCATCCAAATTCTCAGGAGTGGCCTTGATTAAAGATTCTTTCCAGGTGTGTACTTCACTACCAAACAGTATGAAATTGAAGTAGTCCTCATGTTTAATATCATCTAAGATTTTCAGAAGTGCTTCTCTTGTCTATAAAAGCAAAGAAATTTCAATTGATTTAATTAGTAGAAATTCAGTTGATCAGAAATGGACTTTTACAACTTGTACATGATTAATCTTTCAAGGCTTTATTTTGTTTTGCCTACACAGTATGTCACGCACGATTCTGAGCTTGATTCTGCCCTTTTTGGTTCTTGGGTCTACTTCAGAGTAGTGAAATCAGCAACTTGCAATTACATCCGGTAAATCTATGTAGCCGAGAAGAAAATCAGGTCTTACATCAGTGCTGACTGTTTACACTGATCTAGGTATTTTGAAATAATAAAATATATAAATAAGTAAAATATAAGCTAAATATATAAAATTTTGTTCTGTGTTAACACTTCAAACTACTGCTTTTGGTAGTGAGCATCAGCAAGATCACAGCACAAGCAGCTGCTGTAGCTTCAGCAAAATGTTCTGTTGAGTCCATTCACACCCCCTCCACTTTTTCACTAGTGGCCATTCAATGAGGATTTTATACTTATGTAATAACTTACCTGTTGTATTTCTCTTCCAGACATTGAGCCACTAGTATCTATTACAAAAATTACATTCTTGGACAAGTTTGGAAGATTTGTTGGTGCAAAGAAGTGCACAAAGTAGCCATTGACAATCTGAAAAATAAAGATAAAATCCAGAAAAATACTTTACTTTGAACTTGCCTCATCACTAAAGACTTGCCTGGAGATCACTGGGGCTGTGTCTGTCCGTGGTTTCAATTAATGTGTGTGCTAAGCTATCCAACAGTTCAACAATGATGTCAGCTAATTTACCTGCAAGTTATCTGGAGTTGTTCTCTTCACATCGTATTTCACAATAAGATCTCCATCCAAGACAGACTGTGAGCCACTTGCACCTGTGCGCTGCTGATCAAGGGTTGGTTTGAAAGAGACAGACCCCTGGGGAAAAAAAGAATATCAGATGTGAGTATTAATAGCTGAAAATGTTCTACAGAACCAAAGCAGCTTATGTTTATGTATAAAGACCAGTATATTTATATTCAAAGGCAAGGAAATAATCTGTTTTATCAGGTCAGGCATTAGTTTGTATTCATACTTACGAGATGTGAAGTATAAAACGGTGCTACACAGAGCACTTGTTCCTATTTTTTTCTTTCCACTCATCCCCAGTTCAGCCCTCCAGCCTCAGTAGCTTCCTTTTTTTGACAGGGCCATTAGGCAGCCTATGCCTTGGGACTTCTCTTAACACCTCTGTGCTTGCTAAAACTGCTACCAACTTAGCTCTTCTGTATGAATATTCCAGTTGCTTTTAGCTACTGCTGAGGGACAAAGACTATTAACTCAGGTAACGCTAACACAACCACGTGGCTTCTGCACAGAGCAGAGATGGCCATAACCTCACTATGTTGGAATTCGGAGATCACTGGTATAGATAAAACTTTACTGCACTTTCTAGGTGGTGGTGTTCTTTTGTTTTTTCCCTCCCACCTCTATAATTAGCCAAATCAGTACTTTTGCATCAACATTATGTCTGTAACTGTAATATGTAAATTATGAATGTTGCTACTTTTCCTACCTTTTTTCCTGAAGAAGTTTTTCTAAGGATATCTTGTAGGTCATTGGTGATGAATGTCCCTTCTGCTTCCAGATCACTGATACCTTGGGGCTCAAAGATATCTACTTCAATCTGAAATATTAATTGAATATTCATTGTTATTGATTAGTGTCAAGACAGCCATTTACAGGAGGATCATCAGGTAACCGTTGTTGTGAAATAGCGATTTTTCTTAAAAGCAAAAGAAAATTACTTTCGTAATTCAAAATTGAAGTCTACACCTACTGTTTTATCAAACATGCCATCAGCCAAACGGCGCATATTTTTTCTATATAGAACTACATTAAAAACAGGAAAATATTTATAGAAATATAACTTGTTTGAAAATTAGTTACTGGAATTTTGTCAAATGTCAAATAAACACTCAAGTTGTATGACTCAGCCATTAGCTGTGAACCATGCCCAACTTTGACCTATACTTTAGCATGTCTTTTGTCAGGTGTTCTAAGTAATTCTTTAAAAATTCTTATGCAGGATGTGTTTTGCGATGATTCTAACCTTCTTGCGATGATTCTAGTGTTTTCTGAACACACACAGGAGAAACACTTTGCCCTACAGATGAGAAACACTTTGCCCTACAGATACAGCCCTACAGGTTTTAGCTGGGCAGATAAGAGCACTCAAAGACAAGTTTTGGCCCACACAAACCATTCTAGAATGTGCTGTCTGTATTCCTGTAATTGCACTCAAGGTAGTTTCATGGTGGGGTGAAAAAGGTGCATGTTATGCTGTGAAGGCACTTGTGAAAGAGCTATTAGTCTCTTCTTCTGTCCCAAGTCATCTTAATGGCTTTTTCAGGTTCCAGTGTATGTAGGAACTCAACCAGCCTCAGACTTATAAATAAAAAAACTGCTATGATGCAAAATGGTGGAGCCCCCACACAGTTCATTAGAAATATTACTGTGAGTCTTACACTCCTCTGTGAGCCAGTGGGAATGACTGTGATATTCTGCTTTCCACAGATGTACAGAATCTTGTCATCTCTTAAGTTGAAGCACTAGATTTGATACAATTAGCCATTTACCTCAAAAATTCTGACAAGCTGCTTTGGTTTTACTTTGATGAACATCTCATATTTCCCGAAGTGGCGCTTCAGCAGTTCCTCGTATGTGAGTTCAAAAATGACTTTGCTGGCTGCTGCAATGTTAACTGAGACACTGAATCTTTCTGTCTTTCTTCCTGAAGCCCTGTATTAGTTAAGTGGATATGAAAAAAAAACAAAACAAACAAAACCCACAGTATCTTTACTCTCTTTTACGATATTAAGGGCTTGGGGAACTTGATGTGGTTCAACTTTCACAGAGGAGTGTAACGAAGATGTGATTTTTTTTCCATCTGTTCCTAAACCTATGCTCAAACAGCACAGAACTTATTCAAGTGGCCCAGTGCTTAATCACAGGAGCAGGTCATACAAAATCAGTAACAGTGGGAGAAAGAATCTTTCCAAAACTGCTGATACAGCCCAAGTTATCAGAAGTTTTATCTCCCTTTTTATAATTTAGCCTATAGTAACTTAACAGTTGCTCTTGTGCACTGTAAAACACGGACTTCAGAAATCTGCCACAGGAAGGTATTACCAATTTCCTGACTTGCTGTAGGATTACGGTGTGGAAGCCGTGCATAGCACTCTTACTTGACAAGACCGGCGGTCTGTCCCTGCGAAACAGCTTTCTCATATTGCTTTTTTGCAACTTCTTTTTCCTTTATATTTCCAGGGTAAGTGACACCATCAATTGTCCTAGAGGTAGAATAAATATCTAGTTTAGTTGAATGGCTTGCATGGATACATTGAGAATTATAATAGGCAGTTCACTTTTTACTAATTGTTTTGCTAAAATTCTTTTGTTAAAAGGTTTCCTAAACTTTCAGCAACCTGGTCTTGCCAGGATTTAACCACTCTCTATTAAGCAGGAACCAGCCTTCCCTATGACTTCAGCTGAAATGAAGAGCTCTGTGGTCAGTATCTTAGAGAACCTAAAACAATTCTTACCCTGAAAATGAATTAGGTCAAAACTAGTGCGATAGTATTTATACCTGCCAAATTCCTATATTTTAGCAGCTTGGTCATCTTGTTTCATGTAACAGCAAGATGACTGTCTAGTTGAGATTCATCTTTCCAAACGTAGCTGTCTACACTGGAGTATTTCATTCTTAAACTTGGTGCTATTAAACAAACATTTCTCCTGTGAGATTGATCTCATCCTAAATAGAAGTTCTAGGCTAAAGTAGATTAAATATGTCCTAAAAATGACTATTTCTCTCCACTGAAAATAAAACAGGCATAGTGTGACCAGCTGAGACAGAGACATCTAAGCTAAATGAGATAATTGTGTGAAAACTGCATATGATTCCAGCTAAAGTAACAAATGTAGAGAATAATACCCTCTATTTCCTGTCTTTTGTTTTCCAGATTTTTGGCTATTATACTCCAATACAATTCTAAAATGAAGAGATAAATTGAGCTATAACGCCATCAGCAAGATTAGGCAATGGAACATTTCTAGTTTGGTAACACCAGAGCAAAATAAGCAATATTTATGACAATGTGAATGGATCCCCAGAGCAGATCCCCCATTCCCTTAGAGGCATGGATGATGATGTATTGGTCATTTTTTCTATAGATGGACCAATGTTTGAATATCCCCAAATATCTTGCATGTTTAGTTAATAATACTGAAAAATTGCCCAAGAGACATTTAGAAATCTATCAATAGCAAAGTAAAAATTAACATTCTAGTTCAATTTCTCCCAGTTATATTCAGATTTGGAGTTTATTCTAGAAGTATTGTAGCTATTACACACATGCTGAAGTTGGTAATGAAGGCAGTCTTCGGGAGCTCAACATCAAAGACGACTTCTTTGTGCACGTTTCCATGATTGATAGCTTCACTGGTGATGACATTGCGGGCAAATCGGGAAGTTATTTTACTATCAATTTTCATGCTATAGATTTCTATGTCATTGACAACCTGTAGATTGAAAACACGACAAAAGAACTGTTACACTGATGTCTCTGACACAGACATAATGACTTTTTGGAAAAGAAATCACTGTAGGGCACTCTATCCTTCCAATGCATAAAAGAACTAACCATGTTCATAAGGATTGGGGCATAGCTGTGTTTCCTTAGGTACCTGTAATACTTCCACTATGGTGCTATTCCATGAATCATAACTAGAGCTTATTTAACAAAATGTTACCAATGAGGGAGACACATTGTCATTATAAGAACTGTTTTTCCCTCTCCTGGACTGCCTTTTGTGTGTGACTACTCAAAGGGAGACAGCACAAGCACATACAGAGTGTTGGTCTGTTCATGACTGCTGTTACCAGCTGAGGAGACAACTCTTGGAACAGACAGTCATTTTGTTACAAAGGGATCAAAGCAATTCCACGTGGACTCCAAATTCTGCTTTATGTTATTTTCAGTTTTCTCATGGTCAGTTGGCAACACGGGCTCATTTTTCTTAAGCAAGGAAATGGGTAGGACAACATATATTTTCTTTGAATGTTCAGATGCAGTGTTTCTGGAGACTATAAAAAAGTAGAGGTAACAACAGACATGACTCGTGAGGCAACCGCAGCAACAACGTTTGCTGCTTGTGGCAAAACAGCACTGGAAGAAACCTTGTGACTTTTTTTGTTTTGTTTTGTTACACTAGGCCTGATCTCAGGCTGGTTAAGTAGGTCTCCAAACATGGCTGAAGTGGAGTCCAGGTGCCAAGCAGAAGCAGCCTCAGAAATCAGGCTTCACACCCTCCTCAGAAATAACTAAAACAACACAAAATGGATTTCTGTGAGAGATGCAGAGGTGGCTTCAAACAGTTTTGCTATTTATTAAGATACCCTGTGACTTTTTTTTAAACATTTGTGCAGGAATTTCTATCAGAGCTTGGAAAAGAACTGTCTAGTTGTCCTAGTGCCCAAAACAAGCAACTCTGCACTATTCCCTTTGCCACACATAATGAGACTGGGTTCACGGTGCCATGCTGTAAACACAGTATCTTCTTCTCACTGTTATTTGAATCGTTCATAGCAGGCTCAGCAAAACCAAGCTTTCATTACAAGGGAGACTACTCACCAAGTCATTATCAGCACTTCGCTTCTGCAAGACAAAAAAAAAAAAAGACAGTAAGAAAAAAGGTCATCACTAAGGCAGGAAAGCTACATTTAAAAATAAATTACTAAGCAGCTATGCTTCCAAGTCAAAAGAAATTTTCCAAGAGGGAGCAGATGTCAAAAACGTCCTTATCAATAAACTGAACCTTGATTCACCCTTCTGTCATTGCAACATATTGCATGTAATTTTTAAGGTGTAAAAATTGGGTCTGGTTGTAGAAGAAGATCTAGCAGAAATTTCAGGGAAGAGCAAATGAGGTGTTCAGAGCAGGTGAAATTATTTTGCTTCTAGTATCCTCAGTCCTGGTGAATCTTTTGGTTGTGATTTGGTATCAGTGCACTTTAAATACTGTGGCCTTGGAAGCTAAGCTACATTTTAAAGATAGCTGATTTTTTATTTTCTTTAAATTACCCTTAATAAGTTTTCTCCATTCAGTTGAAAAATAATTATGGACAGCCTGAGAAATGAGGTGGGAAAAGTCTGAATGTACAGGGTCATTTATATTTAAATGTTACTGAGACTACAGAACACACTAAAATCTGCTTAATATTGTTTCTTTGAGGCCTCTGTGGAAGACTGCATGTATATTTGCTATATTTGCTCCCACAGAAGATGCAAATAACAGCTCCACAAAAACATGATGTATAGTCTCGTGTTAAAATAGTGGTTTATGTAAATCGGGGAAGAGCGCTGTTTCAAAGTGAATTCCTGTAAGTTCAACAGCAAAGTCCTTATCTCTTTTGGCTTTAAGAGCCTCCTGGTTTACATTTTGTGCAACATTGGCTTTTCAGGTTTACATAGCCCACCAAAGGGGCAAACACACAGAGATATCCAATCAACACATCTTGGATACCTTTTAATACTGCAGTAACCTTTTGCAGCTGAGACTTACAGAGGATTTTGTTTGTTTTTCCTTAAGATATCTATATATAAATCCATGGCAATGCACAAATTTGGGCAAGGCTTCTCAGATTTTGTGTCGCTCTGGACAAGAAAAAAATCCTCTCTGTGTACTTGCTGTCTGCATTTATATTTCAAACTTTTATCTCCACACTAGTGATTTCTATCTGTACCTATCTCCCGTTTGTTTCCTTTCCTGTTTTTTTTTTTTCATTTTTTTCAGTGGCTCTGTAGAGTTAACTACCATTCAAATCCTTCCTTTCCAAAACTGAAATTATCTTCCCTACTACTGACCCTATTTCTCCTTTCTCCATGGCTCTAGCTTTTTCATTTCTCTTTTCTGATGATACACCTATCCCTAAGTGGAAACTCCTCTCTAACCTCCTGCAATTGCCTTGAAAACGGAGCTGCAGTTGAGGACAGTGCATATATGAGGACATATTTATGACTCTGGCCCTCTTATATAGTTTTCACTAGAATACAATCAACCCCCAATTTTTCTACTCCTTTTTCTTCCTGCATGTTTGGTTCAAATGAATGGTTTCCGTTACAGCTTTCTGAACACCAAAGCAAGTAGTGGAGTTGTCACACTGTTTTAACAACACTCATGACACAGTATTTGCAGAGGGAAGTAGTGCCTTTTATTAGATCAACAGCTAGATCTCTTATTAGTCTGATAAGTCCTTTTCTTTTTTCTGATTGTATCTGTCAGTCTAATAAAAGATACTATCTTTTTCTTGCAAATTGCATCACCGAAGAAGATGCATCTGAGTTGTCATTATAGTTAATGATTTCCCATTGTAAAACACAAACTGTGGTACGGATTTGGGAAATGAAAAGCTGAAATTTTCTCAAGCATTAGTTTGCTTTGAACAAATTCTTCCTTCAAGTGAACTTACACTAGCTTTAGAGCATAAAATTTAAATAAAATAAAATAAACCTGTTCTTTAGTTATAATACAGATAAATTCTGCAATTGTTACTATGGCCTCCTAAATTAAAAAATATCTGTGTGTTATTTTTACAAAATAACTGTTGTGCAAGCTCTAGATCAGAACTGCAGGTTCTATGGATTTTGGAAGAGTTTTGCATAACTTGATTGCATAACTATTTTTGGGTGCACTCTGCCATTATCTTTGGAAAAGAAAATACAGAAAGGTTTTTCAGTGAAAGGTAATAGTAGCTTTGCACCTGAGCTGATTCTTTACATTCTTAATGATGCACCTGGATGTAGACAAGAACTTCACTAATATTAATGTTATTTTAACCTATGTGGGCAGAAAGTGATGGTGTCCCATGAAAAAATATACTTTCTGCAATTCTAGAACAATATGAGATTTTAATATATTACGACTTGTGTAATTACAGTTATCTGATAAAAATATATTACAGTATTCCACATATTTAGAAGTGTACTCACTATTAGAATGCTTGATTTTCAGTTCAGGAACAGTGACAAATTCTGCTTTTGATTGATTAATATTGTCTTGTCATAGCAACAGCAAAGAACATGGGTGCAAGCAATATATAGAAATAGGAGAGAAAATTAGAGAAAAAAAGAAATTTGCTCTTAAGAAAACAGGGAAAGTAAAGAGGGCTCTGACTACTGAAAGAAGGCCTGATTTTAAAGTTTGGGAAGCAAATTACCGCATAACCAAAAGATTTGACAGAAACTATAGAGTTAACTTGTAGTGACTTCCTTTTTTAGGAATGCCTAGCCCTGAAGGAGGTACTTGCATGTGTTCCTATGTATGTGGGAAAAGGAGGGCCTGAAAGTGAGTGCCCAGTTGACAGCAACAGCCCAAGGAATGCTAAATAGAAATGGAAATCCCAGAGAAGAGACCACAATGCAATTAAACTGGGAAAACTGAACTTTCCTATGGGACCTATGTAGGAGTTTCTCTACGTAGACTGAGAGTCATTTAAGAGAGGCTCTATCATTGCTACCCATGCTTTCAATAAATGGTCCTAGTGGTAGTTTTTAATCCAGGAAAAAAAAAATACCATTCTTATTAGCTGTGAAACACAGAGACACAAGTGAGCTTTAAGTGTTTTGATTTGGATTGTCCAAGTTTCAGCAAATTTAGACCTGCTAGTCATACCTATCTGACCATAATTTTAGAAGTGGCATTGACAGCATAAAGATGAGCAGCCACGTACCAGACTCAGCCACATTTTATCACTATCACCTGCTCAGGGGAGCTTAAACAGGGACAGGGACCGAGAGTGACTTCTTGATTTCAACAAAATTACATTTGCATAAAACACGTGATGAAGAATCACATGGGATTCTTCTGGGAGAAGACTCAATCTTTTCTGCAGTGTTTTGCAAGTACTGATGGACTACAATACACAACTTCCTCCCTTACTCAGTTAGAAAGGCTTTAGCATTAGGAGAAATACAGAGACCAACAGATAGTATGTTAAGCAGGAGGAAAGAGCTACCACATTATATCTAGGCTGCATAAAGGTTAAACAGTATAAATCCATGGCATTCCTAATTTGCAGCTATAAACCTCAAGCTGATTTCAAACCATTAGCTATGGTATTAGCCTGATTTTCAAAGAATTTTCAGACCTATGCCAGCACCCGCTGTTTCAGACGACTAAATAAAAGACCGCTAGAGTATCTGTGACTATGTTTAGGTGATGATGATGGGAAAGGAAATGGAGGTAAGCGAGCCCATATGTAAGGATCTTCAAAGCCAACTCAGAACTGAGGCTGGTTATAGGTAAAGTGCCTGAAACATCGAGCCCCAGGTCTGATCTTGTGTCTGCCGATCCCAGCAAGCACGAAGCTCCTCGGGCATCACCGCAGGAGGTCCCCGATGGCTGATGCATCGCAGGAAGGTAACCCACGAAGCAGGGGAGCCCCACACACAGCTGGTCACTTACCTTGACGCTTCTGAAAGGGGGGATCAAAAAGTCTGGTGATCCAAAGGCAGGAATCAATAATAACAGACAAAGCAATAGATGCTTTTCCATTTTGGAAAAAAATAAGCTATTCTAATCTGAAGGATACAGGCAAATAAATAACACTTTGTTTACAGAGTGTTAATAAATAACCAGGCCTGAGAAGCGGGGTTAAATATTTGGCCTAAGTGGAAAAAAAAAAATCAAATACTGCATTTTGGATGTGTAACATCTATGGTGTGCAGGAGGGTAAACTTACACAAATATTTTGGCATGTCTCTGCTGCATAGTGTTATTCCCAAATTCAAGAGCCATTTCTGTGCAGGTGACCAACGCTCACCTTCCGTCTCCAGGAACACCTCTTTCCAGGCTAAAACTGTTGTCTTTCTGGCACCTTCTTTGAGGCTGCCCACACCTTGGCTCAAGTTTATCACAGCTGTAATGGAGGTTTTACCTGTTTACAGGCAGCTCCCAGTTCAGCTCATTATTTGACACATGTCCTGGCTCATCCTATTGCTGCAGGAACATCAAATTACAGGAACATCTTTATGGATGAAACTCAAGTCTGAGCTCCTGGAATCTCACACAGTCAATATCCAGTTGGCCTGAGGCTACAAGGCTCGTCTTCTTTATTTAATACAATGATAACCTTATTCTCTCTTTTAACTGCTTTCATCTTCTGCTCCTGCTCTACCGTATGAGACATAAACTTGAAGCACGGGGAGGTAAATTCTCAGTGATTATAGAGTATTCAGGTCAGATACATGTTAAGAGAAAGCTCCCATCTTCAGATACAACATAATTAGATGTACAAATAAACCAGAAACTGAAGTTTTGAGCAATGACCACCTGCAACTGAACCCAGCTGGCTACAGCAGAGCACACTAAATGGGAAATGGTTTTCTTCCTTTGCTTCTTGCTTCTCTCTCCTTGCTTTGGCGTCCTTCCTGTTTTTCCTCACAGGGTTGGCTTTCCCAAGTGCACAGCCATGAGAAGAACATGCAAAGAGTGGCCCACAAGCTCATTTCAAACCAGTCTGGCGCCCCTTGATCCAATTCCCTGTCACGTCTACAGGCCCATAGCGCACAGGGTGACTGCGCTGTTTTGGAGTCCACGACAGGAAGGGGAAGCCGGGCCCAAGGGCCACCCGCCTCACACCTCTCCCAGCCCGCTCCTAACATGGCCGCCTCGCCCGCTTCCAAAATGGCGGCGCCGGCACCATAGAGAAGAAGGGCGGTCCGATCTACACGCCGCGGCGGTCGTGTGGTAAAAGCGCACGGGTGGCATCTCTGCGGCGGTGGCCGCCGGGGAAGATGCCCCTGGCCGCTTACTGCCTCCTGCGAGCTGTGGGCAAGGGCAGCTACGGGGAAGTGAGCCTGGCGCGGCACCGGCACGACGGCAAGCAGGTAGCGACGGCGGTGCCGCCCCCTGCCGGGCTCGGGCGAACCGGGACCGGGGGAGGCCGCGAGCGGGCCCGGGGCTGTGTGAGGAGGGAGGCTCCGGGGTGGCCTGAGCGCGGCCCGCTGTGGAGGGAGGTGCCGCTGCGGGCACGGGCCTGCCAGGCCTGGCTTTGCTGCCTGGGCGACGGCTTTGCTTAAGAAAATGCTGTTTCCAGCAGTTTGAAATGGAAGAAAAAGGGGCAGTTTCCACGGAATTTCTGTCAAATATGTCAGCAGAGCACTGGGATAGGCACTGTGGGAATGTTGTCAGCAAAACGCACTAGCTTGTCGCTGCAGACACTGAAATTTAATAAGAAGCTATGTATTTTATGTATATGTGTATATATATACGTATATATATATATATATACACACATACACACACATCTGTGTGTGTGTGTATGTTTTGATACTATAAAGTCCTAAGTAAGAGCAGAGTCAGGTATAGGCTCTTCCTTGAAACGCTGACACAGGAGAAGTCACCACAAACTCGGCATCAGGGAGGGAATAAGATCAACCCTCAATATTCATGCTGTATACGATGAACACGTGCTACAAGCGTTATTGTCTCGCCTTTGATTTGGTTAAAAGTGGGAATTCTGTGAGAGTGTATTCACACTGATATATTGGGCAGCCTAAGTAACAGTTTTCATATGCAACCTTAGAAAAAACTTATGTTGACACAGAAGAAAATAAATTTATGGTTGCGCTTGAGAACGTTTGGTCTCGCGGTGTCATGAAGAGTGTGTGCTTCCCTGTGTAATAAGTTCTCATTCAGTGAGTTTAAACCTGTGTGCGTAGGAACTCGTAAATGCAAAACATAGTATGGTTTTCTGATTTTAGTGTAGGTTTTTAGAACTTAAAAAAATCTAAGCTACCGCTGCTTTCATTTTCGGGGGCGATTGATATTTTTTCAACCGATCTTGCAATTGCATCTCTATTTGCTCCATTCCTTTTTCTCATGGGAATTTTTTTTTCCTAGTCTCTCTTGTTTCTCAGTTTTCTAGGCTTGGGGAACAAAGTCATTAAGGAAAAATAAAAATAAAAATAAAAAAAACAGACCTAAAAAGTTCCAAGCTTAGTACTTTTAGATATTTTTTTTCTGAATTTGGAAATGTGAAATTTGTGAACTAAGTCTTGAAACTGAATTTTTTTAATGGTTCTTTTTTATCCTTAAATATGTGTTTGAATATGAATGTGTTCATCACATGCAGTTGTGAGGCGTTATCTCTTGAGTTTTTATTTTCTTTTTACAAAGCGCATAAATTTCATTTCTGAAGACCACTTGTCCTTAAACAAACTAAAATGATGAAAAAAAAGAGTTGATGAAGAATAGAGTAAGTCCAGCCAAATGACTTTTATCCTAAAAGTTTGTTGTCGTTTTTCTGCTGTGACTATGTGCTTTTTTTTAGCCTCATTGCATATTTATTTATTGTTATTGAAACAACTGTTTTTGAGAATTCCTCTGTAGAGCTTTATTCAGAGAGAATTTAGCCACACCTGTTAAACTTTTTACTGCATAACAGTAAACATAAAATGTACTTTCTAGACCACCGCCAGGCTCTATGCAGAATAATGTGTGCATATATTAAATACTGCCGTTCCTTTAGAAGTTTGGAATTTCCTGGGGCTTCTGCATGCTACCTTGGATCTTTCCTCATGTCTTCATGTAATTTCTTTTACAGTATGTCATCAAAAAGTTAAACCTTAAAAATGCCTCCAGCCGAGAGAGGAAAGCAGCAGAACAAGAGGCTCAGCTGTTATCCCAGTTGAAACATCCAAATATAGTCACCTATAGAGAGTCCTGGCAGGGAGAAGATGGCCTGTTATATATTGTTATGGGCTTCTGTGAAGGAGGAGATCTGTATCATAAACTTAAAGAGCAGAAGGGCAAACTGCTGTCTGAGAATCAGGTGGTGGAATGGTTTGTTCAGATCGCCATGGCCTTGCAGGTAAAATAAAAATACAACTTGGTTACTTTATAGACATAGCTCTCTTTCCATGTAAAAATGCCACAGTTAGTCTATAGATTTAAATTCCAGTTTGACTGGGTTTAGTATGGAATTACAATGATCATTAGTGCATTAAAAGTATTCACAGGTCGTTACCATCATACTGACTTTCTCTTCTAGGTAAAGAACAGGCTTTCCAACTCTAGCCTGAAATGTTTCTCCCATTTGAAATGTAAGGTTAAATTTACAAAATCCTTTAAAAAGCCACAACATCTTTTAGAAAGTAATTTGTAATTTTGTTGGTGTTTTTCGGTGATGAATTAAGGCTACTAAATTGTCATTTCTGTTAAATTTTATCTCAGTTTGTTGGAGTTTAATAATTTGGAGCCTATCAATCAAACTTTAAAAGCAATTGTTATATTCAAAAAGACCAAATGTAAATATTAACATTAGGATGTGAGGCAGTTGGACAGAAAATACTATCTTGATTATGACTGCTGTGGTCAGATACCACAGTAGACTTTTGTGTATCTTGTTTTTGTTTATTTTAAGTCTAATCTTCTATCCCCTATATAGATATTTAGATAAAATAAACACTGTGTTTTCCAGCGAAATTTTATGCTAAAGACTGTGAAATGAATGGCAACAAATGGGGGCCAGCAGAAAGTAGATTGAAGGCAGAGCCTTAACTTTACATTCGTCTCTCCTCCTACTTTGCTGGAGATCAAGATCTCACGCAGGGAGATTTCACTCAAACAACACAGTTTTGTACCTGTGTCTGTATTAGTCATTCTGGCATTAATTCCCTGACACTTCACCTGTGATGTGCCATTCTTGTCTTCTGTAGTGGTATATGTGACTTTATTGTGTTTGTATTTTCCCTCCTTGACTTGTATTTTACTTTTCAGTGGAATGTATTCGCTGTTGCTTAACTCTATTTATGCCCTTTTTTTTCAGTATTTACATGAAAAACACATTCTGCACAGAGATCTTAAAACTCAAAATGTTTTTCTAACACGAACTAATATCATCAAAGTGGGTGATCTCGGAATAGCCAGAGTGCTGGAAAACCAGTATGACATGGCAAGCACCCTCATCGGCACGCCGTACTACATGAGCCCTGAACTCTTTTCCAACAAACCCTACAACTACAAGGTAGAGACTGTTGAAGCAAATATTATTTCTGCTTTGTTAGGCAGCTTGATTATTATGTTTGCGGAAGGGCATTACCACCTTGTGTTGTTTGTTTGTTTGTTTTGTTTTGTTTTGTTTTGTTTGTTTTGTTTTAAAGTTGTTATTGCTTCCAAATCTCTTTGATGTCCTCGGAGTCCAAGCAGAGATGTGTGAGAAACTGAATTTATGGAACTGAGTTTGGGTGAGAATTAGCAGCATGTGATAAGTTATCAGAGCCAAAGTGTTAAGCAGGCTACTCTGCTTACCAGGACATGCCAGTGTAAACAAGAAAAACAGTCTGTGTTTGTGTATTATACAACAGACAGGAAGCTCTGTGTTTCCCTGTAATGCACAACAACAGCAACATTTAAAAAAAATCAGAAGAGAAGTGAGCAGTGTCACTGTGAGTTTAAAATAAGGTAAACTTGCTTTTCTATGCTTGGCTTGGCTCTTGCTACAGACCTCGTGCACCCTAAACTTGGGCATCTACCATGAGCATGAGCTAATGAAAAAGAGAAAGATTTTCTTTCTCCAGTTAGACCCAATACATTACTTATTTTTTTTTCCTCACAGAATAAACTTTTTGATGAATTAAACTATTGTCTTCCAAATATCGCTGTTAAAATAGATCAAAGTCAGACATTTACAATTTGGTCCGAGTTAGCTTACTGTCATTAATGGCTTGTCAGAAAGCAGGTGACCATCTTAAGGTAAAATTTGTGCAGTTAATGCAAAGCTCATAAAACTATTTCTTTTCTTTTTTTCTTCCTTTCTTCCTCTTTTCCCAGTCTGATGTTTGGGCATTGGGCTGCTGCGTTTACGAAATGGCTACATTGAAACATGCCTTTAACGCTAAAGACATGAACTCTTTGGTTTATCGAATTATTGAAGGAAAGGTAAAAACTTACCTAAAATATATGTTTTTATCTGGTTATGATGGCTTTTTGAAAGTCTTGAATAGTCTTATTTTGTTGGTGATGTTTTGCTTATTGATGTGCATCATCATACATGTGTTAAGATTGGTATTTCAGGGTATTATATGATGTAATATTAGACCCAGGCAGTTACTCATTTTTGAATACTACCTGAGCTTCCAATTATTCCTGCGTGTAGCTCATTAGTGAATTTCCAACTTTTTCTGTCTACTTCTGGTCTAAATGTTGTGCAAAGAATTATGTCACTATTTGTATGTACATCATTTTTCTGATAGGTAAGGCTAGCCTATTGAAGTGTAAAGTTAATATGAATTTATGCATAAATGTTTTATGTCTTTCATGCCTATTGCGAGGACAGTAACTGCTGATATGAAGAAAAAGTTAAGAAAAGTTCTAACACAAAATATTTGCAATTGCAGCATTCCGTTTGATAGATAGTTAAGCAATCTGGGTAACTTTCAACATATGAGGGGGGGAAAAAAAAAGACTATTTCTTACGCAAAGTATCTGGCATAATACAGTTGTTACTCAGAAGTATTGATAAATAACATCCCTCTTCCCTTTCGTTTTACAGCTGCCTCCCATGCCAAAGGATTACAGCCCTCAGTTGGTAGAGATAATACGAACTATGCTCAGTAAAAAGCCTGAGGAGAGACCTAGTGTGAAGAGCATCTTAAGACAGCCATATATTAAGCAGCAAATCTCTCTGTTTCTGGAAGCCACGAAGGCGTAAGATATTTTTATTTCAGTGATCCTGTGCAAAATTCTTTTTTCTGCTTTTAGATAGTACTGATGTTGCTGCTGTGCAGAATATGTGTGTTGCTGCTAGTGTCTGAATAGAGTTTTTAAGGTTCTTCTACAGCATTGAAGATGAATATGTTGTGTACAGGCTGTTGGAAAAAGCCCAGTGTCTTATAAGCATTATGTAAACTGCTTAGTGAAGTGTTTTTTGGTTTCGTGTTTTTTTTTTTTTTTTAATTGATGAAAGAAACGTCTTGAGGTCTTGTCGCTGGAGACTGAATAAGCAACTTTTATTACGTCCTTTACAGGAAAACAGCCAAAAGTCAGAAGAAAACACTGGATTCTAAACTCAGAGATCCTTGTTCTGCGGTCTCAGTTAAGAATGAATCTCATAACAGGAATGTTGCACACCAAAATCATTTCTTTGAGCACGCCAGGAAAAATAAGGTGGTAAGATATTCATACATACTTTTATATATATATATATGTATATATTTGTATGTAATAAAAAATGTGTGTTGTATATATGCATTTCTTTTTTCCCAAAAAAAGTGCATCTGCTGCTCTTCCAAAAAATCTACTCAGTTTTAAACAAAATGCCCTGAACTTTTGTCCAAGCATGGATCTGATTCCTAGAAATCTGTACTATTCCTCTTAATAGAGGATGTATGTTTATGTAGAGATGCAAGCAAATAAACAGTTGTGGTTCAGTAAAACTATTGGCAGCTTCTTTACCAAAATATGTTAATACACTTCTTTTGTTTTATTTTCTCTTTTGGTGGACCACGATGTGAAGTATTTTATGTAATTTTACGGTTGAGTTGAGCATTGGAATGTGCCATGGTTATAGCAAATATTTGCACGCGTCTCATGGAATATCTGAAGCCTCTGTCCAAGCTGATTTTTTGCTACTGATAGATGACAGGAAGTAATCATTTAAAAAAGACTGTTTCCAGTCTTTTTTTTTTTTTTACCAGAAAAACAAATTATGATTGCAAATGAAAATTCGTTTATTGCTGAGGTTTTTTCCAGTGGTTAAAACAAATATTTTATAAGCAGATCTTTTACCATCTTACACATACCTTTTAGTTTCTGCAGTATGAGTCCACTGTTGTGAGTTTAAGCTTTTAATGTTGAAATGCTGAATGTATGTGGTATCTTGAAAATCCACTGGGACTTACTTGTTCCTCCCTTATTAAAGAGTCAAAGGAATATGATTTTTCTTTTGTAGTCCTGGGTAAAAGTGGTTGTACTACATATATGTAAACCCATCCCCGGAATGTGCCATCTGCAGACGCAGTCTGCAACTCTAAAAATACAGGTTGCAGCATTTCAGAAGATACTAAGCTGTGGGTGATCATAATTTCATTAGTTTATGTACTATGGTACATTAATGATGTTCCTTAGGGTGCTTAGAATATTCTTTTATATGTGCATAATATCTGAGAGCTAATTCTCTTCTTTTAATTCTAGAATGAAAATGAATGTGTCATCAAGGATAAAGCCATCAAATTTTGCCCCTCAGAGAAAGCAGCTGTTGAGTTGGGAAGAAAACCAAGCAGTAATGATATGAACAGCCTGGGAGACTCCTTAGCTACAATTAGTAAAGTGGATATTGATATCTTGCCATCTGAAAAGAGGACATATGGAATTGAGAAGTGTGGCAATGAATGTATTCCAGAGGATAATAAAGCAAAGTATTTAAATGTTGCAGAGAATTCTAAACCAACATATAGCAGATCACTAATTAAAGAAGACAGACTGCAGCACAAAACAAAACAAGCTTTCAAAGCTGAAAATGTTGAGTCTAAGCAGTCTGCTGTTGATGCTGCAGACTGTGTTGATGCTGCTACAGATAATGATGACACTTTGAAACTCCTGCAGCCTGTATCAAAAACCCCAAAGCAAAGTGACCTGGTAATGCTTATGTGTACTTTGAAATAGACTTAGCTAATGGCCAGCACTTAAAATATGCAGAGCTGATGCACTTAATGGTTATCTATCAAAGTCAGATACTGCTGATGTAATTATTGAGATATTTAAGAGGTTATGAACCTAGGCTTAAAATTTGCAGAGGCAACGTGCTGTGGAATTTTAGGGCTCCCGTCTGGATGGTGAGAATGTTGTTTTCTATGAGAATAACAATCTTTCTTGTCTGAGAAGAGAGAGGACAAGAACAGTTTGGGGACAGGGTAAGGGAAGGAGCGGAAGAGTTTGAAGGCAGATGGAAGATGGGGAGAGGGATATTTAAAAAAAAGAGAGTAATACAGCAGTGTGGAAGGTGTTACTTTCTCCCTTGCTTTCCCTTTTCTCAAAGGTAGTTTTCTTCTTTTAGTTTCCAGTTATTCTTTTGCTGTTTGTGTTGGAAACTTGAGAAAACAGTGTTTCTAAAGAAATACTGCTTTCTGCCTTCGTATCTGGAGTGCTTGCACTCCTTTTGATAGTTGCTGGCTTAGAAATACTGGCTTTTTTCCCTTGTGCCCCGGTCCTCAAGTGTTACAAGGGTCTACTAAGAAAACAAGGAATATATTGTGTTCTTTTCTCCTGTTAGTGTATCTCAAAAGTGCCAGTTGTACATTCAACTCCTCTCACATCTTGTGCTTTGGATTTAAAGGTCTTGTATATATTCTGTCTGCTCAGTGTCACTCCTGCAGTCACATTTATGAAGCCAGCTTGCTTTAGATGATGACTCTCCTAGTTCTGATCTGCAATGAGATTTTCTTATTTACCTTAATATTTGATTGTTTTCTGATGAGTAATCATTATCTATTGCAGAACTTGGATTCTACTGAAAAGTTGCTAGAACCATTTGTTCCTGTTTTAATTCAAGTAAGTACTTAAAAGTTTGGTAGCTTAAAAAGGCTGGTAGAGCAGATCTTTTTTTTCTATCATGTAAGAATTTACTGTTTGGACTACATTTATCTTAATATAATCACCATTACAACCAAAATAAAGTGGCCTGTGTTGATAATACAAAAAGCATATATGTTTAAATCTGGAAATGGCATGCTTACATTTTGAAAAATAATTTTCCTTGTTAGGATGATGTCTGTCATGGAACTCCAGGAGACCCACAGGAAAAAAATGCCTCTCCTTTACAGCCTCATAGCTCTGTCCACGAACCTTCACTCTCACGGCAGCGACGGCAGAAGAAAAGGGAGTTGTCTGAAGTCTGTCTAGAGAAGGTGCAGATAATAAAAATAATTTGACTGTGCAAGTCTTCAAACCACATAACTCTTCTACTTTTCTCCTCTTCCCTTAAGGCTATTGCTTTTTTTTCCCTTTTTTTTCCTTTTTAAAAAGGAGCATATTTAAAATATATATATATATGTTTTATACTGTTCTCATTTCATGTGTATGAAATGACAGGAAGGTTGAAATGGGGAGTAGGAGCCCAAAACTCTATCTAGTTTTGCTATGCAAGGATGTGACTTGCAGGTTGTGGAATACCTCAGCTTTTATTGAAAGAAGGAATAAATTCTGCTCACTTCTCTTTCAAGTTCAGAGCTGTTGCTCCTCGGCCTTTACCTTTTCCTTCTGATGTGAATGCAAAGACAATACAGAGCTGTGCAGAGCATCGTGGTGAAGTCTCTGAATCTGTAATTAGCGCCAAGAACAGTGAAGTTGCCATTGGAAAGGTTAGTACTGATGCTGTGTGAGCATATCTTTATCTCTTGTTGTTTCTGAACACCTTGTTCCCTTAAAGTATGCACAGCAAGTGAAAAGATGTAGAACAACTTTCCACCTAATGGAGGTCGTGTCTGGTATCCGATCAGTGCAGGATGGGAGGCTTCCTTGCTGAAACAGGCAGGTCAGAAGTGCCTTTTCTGCAGCGTTTATTGGTTGTGTTGTTGTCCAAGAGCATTCTTAGTAAATCCTGGAGCATTTGTTAGTTGAGGGGAAGATTACTCTAGTAGCTCTCTCTTGCATGTTCAACTCAAGTTTTTTTGTTTCATAGGTGATACGTAACAAAAGTGATTGTGACAATTGCTAATTAACATGAAATTAACTTATTTTAAAGGAGCGGCCCTTGTCAGCAAGAGAGCGTAGGAGGCTAAAACAGTCTCAGGAAGAGATGTTTCCTGCTGGTAATTTTTATGTTTACGTGTTAGTCTTCTATATATGGAGCCTGGTAACTTCTTTGTAAGGAAAGTCTAACTCCCTCTTTGTTCTTTTTTTCTTCACTAACTTCTTCAAAAAGTTGCATGAAGGGCCTGGTTCTGGTGTTAAATAAAAATTTCTGTTAACATGTCCGTATTTTTCTACTTCTTATTCAGTTGTATTCAGTTGGGTTTAGTGGTGACAACTTCTATTTGAAATGTACGTGAAGCACAGGATTTGCACCTTTCAGATAGAAGCGTCAGTATTTTCTGTTAGCAGAATTCCTACCGCCTGTCTTCTGCCAGGTGATAGACTTTTTCTTGCATGAACATGAAACTAATTCAAGATACATGCCATTAAATTACAAATATTGTGAAAATGTCATCCTTTCAGTGATTCCAGCAAGACGAGGATCAATTAGTGCAGTAGTTGAAGCAAAATCACATGTGGAAAATCATATTAAAGTTGCTCAGGCCTCATCAGATCCCAGTATTTCTCAGGTAAACTGGGGTCATCTGTTTTTGAAATATTGAAATGCAGGTACATCTGGAGAAGAAAACTGTGTTTAAAAAATCTTTATGTGGAAGAGCCTCTCAGTTAGTAGGAATGTATAGTTCTCTACAGATACTGCTTTAGAAAACCTGGGTTAGAGTGTACGGGTCTGTGGTACACCTAGATCAGTTGAAAATTCAGGGCTGACTCCCCATTTTCGCTCCACTTGTCGGAGATGAAGGCTCATAGGGATGTCACGGGGGAGATGGTTGTTGCAGCCTCTCTGCATTGAAGGGTTTATTTGTCTGGTTGTGGGGGAAAAAACAGTTTAGTTATCCTGAGCCGCGATTTGGTTATAAGTGAATAGTCTGTTTTAAGTTACTGATATCTACACGCTACCTTTAGCTTTGCACATCTAATTTTGCTTTGGTAGTGGTGTATTAAAATATATTTTAAGGTGCAGTGCTGTTAAGTGCATACATTTATGTGCTGCCAATAAGGAATAGATGCTGGGTGAAAAATGAATAGTTTCTGTTAATATTATCTTCCTGGCCTAATTTTAAAACTCCTTTTAAGATCACAGACATCAGGGCAAGATCTTCTGCAACATCAGGAAACATTATTAATAAACAATAGATGCAAAAAAAAAACAATGAAAGAATTTTAGTCTAAATTTTCAAAGCATAGGCTGCATTTTCCTCAGCTCAGCACTTGCATGGAAAGAGTTTTGCATGTTTTACTTACATGTATGCTTATAACTGATAAAATCTAAATGCAGAAACCTCATCTGCACTCATCAACTGGGGTTACATCAGTTTAGTATGTGCCAATCATATGTGCGTGTGCTAGTGATGTTCGGGCATATTGTGCTATGCACGGGACACAAAACTGCAGAGGTACAGGGAAAAGGTTTATTTTAGGGAATGTGGGAAAGATACTGAATCAGAAAAATAATACTTAAATTCTGTTTTAAAATATATGTGTATAAAGACTGATAGATGGGCTAAGGATAGTGGCTCTATAATACAATTTTTAGATAAGAATTGATAAACTTAACCAATTTAATTGTTTTAATTGTTTTTAATAGAGATATTTGATAAAGCTTTTTTTTTTTTTTCCCCTCTGGTCAAAACTGCATAACTGAGAAGTAATACTAGCTAAAAAAGAAGTTCATAAAAGTATGTTCATGTTGTGGTGTAGATTAGCTTGTATTTAAAACCGGGCTTTAACTTTAAAACATTATCAAGTTAAGTCTATCAAGTAAAGTATATGTGATGAAAAGTATTTTTCTATGTAAGAAAAGTAATTTATGGCATACAGATAAATTACTCCTGAGAGCTAAGAATTTTGTCTGTTATTCCCTCTTCACTTAGAAAAAAAGAGGAACCCATTGCCTGTCTGATGATGAGTTAAGCTCCTCCACCAGCTCCACGGATAAATCGGATGGCAATTCCAAGGAGAAGTAAGGATTTTGTTTCATACAGTGCAGGAATTTTTCTCCGCTGTATTGGACAGCGGATAGAGTTGGGAGTTGCTGCTAGATGCTTAGGCACTGAATCTTTATCAGAGGAAATACTGCTAATGTTGCTATTGATCAGTCTGCACAACAAAGGTAATCTAACGTGAAATGTTTAGCAGGAGCTCCCCATATTTATTGCAAGTCCTGTGAATGCAAGGTGGCAGTTGCATCATGAGTGGTGACTGAATTGCTTCTGTTTCTCCACTACCAGAAAAAGCAGCGTGAATGAAATGAATGATTTGGTGCAGCTCATGACGTGGACGCTGAAAATGGACTCTAAGGAGAATTCTGAATGCTGTGCAGTCTCACCTTCTGCCTTGGAGTTTAAACTTCATAGAAAATACAGAGACACTTTGATTTTGCATGGAAAATCACCTGAAGAATCAGAGGAGTTCAAATTTGAAGAGTTTCCCTCAGGTTTGTTGCTCTGATACCTCTTTTAAATGAGTTGTGGCCAGGTGCTGCTTACCAAAGAAAACCTGCTAGTGGACAACAGAAGGCAGTCAACTGTTGTTTCTTGTTAAATCTCAGCAATACTTGTAGAAGTAACTAAAATCTCTAAACAACTTTTTTATTTTGAGTACAGAATTGCTCTAATTGCGATTGCCTACCAGTGAAAGGAGTGTGCGATCTATGCAGTTGTTCATATAGAGAGAAAGCTGGTTTGCAGTATAGTCTTTACCATATGATCTGTGCTTAGAAGCTCCAAAATGAACAGTTTGAGAGCAAACTAAGATTTTTAAGGCATCCAATTGAGTCGATAGCCATGAAGTTTTGTGATTGATGGTTAAAGCTGAAATTGAATTTGAGGCACAAGCCAGTATTTAAACGCACTGGATGTTCATGGGATTGTAGAAGTCCATCCTCCCTGCAGATCTTGCGTTAGCCAATTTATCCCACACCAGGAATCGAGTCATTTTGCAAAACCAGATAGATTTGTTGTTCCATATAAACCATCTCCAGGAAGGCTTTCAGGATACTTAAAATGTTGTCCCATACTCTTTCAGGCATGGACTGTGAAAGTGGATTATACTGCATGTAATTATTATGACTCTTGATTTAATAGGTCTGCACTCGGGTCCTGAAAAGATTAGGAGAGTGGTTGAAATCCTACGATCTGATGTGGTGCAGGGACTGGGAGTGAAACTTCTGGAGCAAGTGTACAGCATCCTGGAAGATGATGATGAAGGAAGGAGAGAGGTGAATGCCTCGCATATCCAAATTGTTTAATTTCTTATAAACCCACATATATGAGCAGTCTCCACTTTTTTTATTTTTTTTTTAAGATATTGATACAGTGGTGCAAGTCTGGACCCCCAAAAAGCTTTAGTTTACATAATTATTGGCAGGCCAAGGGCCTAAATATATTGTCATTTTCAGTCTTTAAAAGTTGTTTATGAATGTAGACTAGGTTCAACTCTCAAGTCTTCAGGAATCAAAGGAACTTTAGAATTATATCATAGTCCTTTAGTTTGTGAAGAAGCAAGAAAATTGAATACTTTTATCATGTCTTTTTTACTCTAGTAATTATTTTCCTTTGCACTGTAATTTTTGTCTTGACGTTACTTGCATATTCTTGATACATATGACTGAGCAAAAACTGCAGCTCAACTGATCAAAAAATTGGTTACAAATGAAATGCACGAGTATTATATATAAGTATATATACACATAAGTATATATACATATATATATATATAAGTAAATATATGTAAGCATAAGCAATAGATTTGATTTGCATTTACAATGGTCAGGTGGATTTGGAGCATCTCTTGCCATGAGACAACAAAGATGTTTTCCATTTATCTCCCCTCACATCTGTGTGATGAAACTTCACATGATGCTTCCAGCTGAGTGGTTACCTGTTCTTGTGTTAATATTTTGGTAACTCCTGCTGATTTTTATTATTTTAATGTATTTATTTTATATATATCTAAATAGCTGCAGTTGCGGGAACACATGGGAGAGAAGTACGCAAGCTACAGCGTGAAGGCGCGCCACTTGAAATTCCTCGAGGAAAATGTGAAGTTCTGAGCAGGTTAAAACTTTTCCCTTAGAGGGAAGAACACAGTTTTATAGCTTGTTTAATAGACTGGACCAGCGTATGAAGCACATCTGTTCATTGACCTCCTTTTTTGGAGTAAAGGGAGCCAGCTTGGAAAAAATAGTACAGATTTAGTTGAAAATAATATTTTCAATGTTAAAATGTGAACCAGGCTATCTCTTCCTCAGAAGAGGAACTGTATGTTTAGTTCTTATTCTCTTAATGAAACTTTAGAAGAGTTTATTTTATAGACATGAAGATGAATGGACTAAGTTTTGTAGAGAAAGCAGTGTCAAAAATGATGTTTTGGTTTGAATTAGTCATAGCTAATGCTGTACTGACAATATCACCTTACCAAAATGCAACAGAAATTTATACCAAGGTGATAGCACACTAAGGTATAAGCTACTGCATCAACTTTGACCAGGAAGGAATTGCAGGTGTTTACACACCTCTGTAAGCTGCTCCTTGAAAACACTAAAGGAGGTTGCTGAAAAACACTGTGAAAACACTAAAGGACAGTGACTTTGGCTGTAACTTTCGTGCTTTATTGCTGAGGTGATCACAAAGAGGGGGAGAAGCACATAGTAACAAGCCTGGGTAGGGTTGAAAGGAGCAGCCCTGGTTCCCTTCAGCCTGGCTGAATCACATCCCTCCCCCTTACAGCTACTGCTGCCTTTTAGGGATGAAAGTGGCCCCAGGCAGGACTGTTCAACCAGGTAAGTTTGTCTTAGCTTTTTCCATGGCCCTGCACCTTTATCAGATGGTGTTACCACACATGCCTAAGTTTTGGCATGTAACATCTTTAGTGAGAAAGCACAGGTGCTCTTCTGAAAGGATAACAGAAACAAATCTGTAAAATAAATTTTTAAACCAGAGCCTCTCTCTTTCTTTCCATTCCTTAAAAAAAAAAAAGACAGATTTAGCTCATATCTAACTTCCAGCCCCCATGCGAGGAGGCGGACAAGCAGGGGGCAAAAGGTGCAAGCCCTGCTGCCTCCGAGCCACTAACTACTCAAGCACCTTCAGGAGAGACAGCTACTGTATATGCAAAGTCAGAGTGTTATTTTTTCTGCATCCGCGAGTTTATTTTTAGCCATCTCCTTTCCTAGGACAGTCCCCAGTTCTTAACCTTTTTCAAAAGCAAGGATTTTGGGATATCCACAGACTGGATAACTGGGCAGTGAGAAATCTGTTGAATTTCATAAAAGACAAGTGCATGGTCCTGCACCTGGGGAGAAATAACCCCAGACACCAGGCTGGGGACCAACCTTCTGGAGGGCAGCTTTGCAGAGAGGGACCTGGGCATCGTGGTGGACGACAAGGTGACCATGAGGCAGCAGTTGCCCT
>NW_010579521.1:465804-498119 GCF_000705375.1 Tinamus guttatus | reverse complement strand
TGATTCTCCAAAATTCAGAGAATGATAATAAAAGCACAAAATTTCATATGTCCCTTATCTTTTCGGTAAATATATACCCAAAACAGACCGTCTCAGACTTGATTTTATTTGAGACCCTCTCAAATAACTTTAAACCCTGAAATAATGGGAAATAAATTAAAAAAAAATAAAGAACTTGGGAAGGCATGTTCTGCAGAGAAATGAACATCTTTTATAAGGAGAAAATAGAAATTTTGCGTACACTAAGCCAACAGATGAAAGTTGTTCTTTGGGTTTGGCCATAGACAAACTTCAAATGGTTGTGAAATGCAGGATTAATTAGGCATTGCAGATATTAAATGCATCCAGAGGTGAAGATTGTATTTTCAGATATGAAAGTCAGTCTGCTTAATGCTAATAGACTAGACCTGGAAGCTCTTATACCCACTTCTTAGAAAATTGAGATTTAGCAGGGATAAGCAAGAGATGAGCTAAAAGGCCCACGACAGCTCCGTTAACATCAGAGTACAGGGCTGAGGCTCAGCATCTCATGACAGCAGCACCCTCCTCTCTAAACACCCTCCCTCCACTTTTCTCGCCAAGCTCTCATTCAGCTCTCTGCTTGTCAAGCACAAGTCAGAGATCAACAGTTGAGTCCAAAAAGCCCCAGTGTTTATTTCATGTGCACTAACAGATATCTCCGATGTAGTGCAGATAATTCCCATTGTTCAGCATTAATTAAAGCTCTTGCTTAATGAGTACTTGTTTGCAATTCTGGAAATATCTTGGCTTTTCATCAGTGCTAAATAATAAGAAATAAGCAAGTGCACTTTTGACACATTTCATCTTAGGAAGTCAGAGCACTTTGCAAATATTAATTAATCTAACACCCCACTTATTTATTGGAAGCAGTTCTCAAAAGTCATAAATGGTGCACACTGTCTGTGCGGCTCAAGCTAGTGATCTCAGCCTCTGCCCCTCGGATTAATCATTCTGTTTCAAATAGGCCATGGCAGATAATTTCTTCTAATTTATATGCTTGATAAAGATGACATAAATGAATACTATTAATTATTTTAAGTGGTTTTAGATCTCATCTCATAAATGCAAGAAGCTTCCTTGTAGAGTTTTTTTTTTTAATTTTAACATTGCATTAGATAAATAGAAGGTACGAGTATATTTTTCATATGACACCTTGTACCTTCACATGTAAGCAAGAAGTTCCATAAGTCTATAAGGAACTACTCTGGAGCCAAACACATATTTTATTATTTTTTTTATTATTATTATTCTCAAAGCAATTAGTTTAATGGCCTAATCCAGTAGGCACTGCATGGTGTGTTTTTATACTAGCTTCAAGCAGATCTAGGTGGATCTGATGTAGAGTATCCTATTTTCAGCAATCCAGTAGTTGTTGTTATTATTATTAAGATATGCTTAAACCTTATTACCTAACAGCACCTCTGGAAAGAGGTTGTCTTGATAGCAACTTAAGGTTCAATGTATTTTGATGAACTTTAGTACTTTGAATAATTTTTTTAAAATGACAGAAATCCAGATATTAGAACCATTCAAGTATTAATTAATTCTGTTTGAGAATTGGCCTTCTAATGTAACAACGGAAAGTCAAGAAGAAAAAACAAAATTTTGATTCTTCTATAGAATCATGGCACTAGGGTTGGTAAATTTGTCTGCGAACAAAGAATAATCTTTACTCTAGATCACAAAACCAGCCTTTCAGTTTCACAGAGGTATCTGCATAAAAAAACAGAGGTGCCCATGGACCATTAGTAAGACTCAGAATCAGAAAGCTCAAAGTTGAAAATCAAAAAAAGAAAAAAAGAAAGAAAGAAAAATACCATGCAGATTGCCTTCTAATCCTGAAGGCATCCAATATACTGGGTATGCCCATCTTTATCTTAGACCTAGAAGTACTGCAGGATCCTGCATGCCTGGGCCTGAGACAGAGGCAATTCAATGCTCAGGCTATAACACTTTTAGATAATCATTTGGGGTATAATGATTCTGTGTACTGCACAGAGCACCTAACTCCAGTTACGTGTCATTAGTAGACACCCAAATCTTTTATTCAATCTGTTTCTAAGTATCATCTGAAGCAACCTTCTTTCTTAACATGGTAAATCGAATTCAAGTTGTTATCAGATAAATTGAGGGGAAATTGAGGAGAAAAGAAAAGATCAACAAATGTAACTGTTAGAATAAGTGGAAGAAAAAGTAGGAAACTACTCATTGGAAATTTGGGACATATCAAGATAATGCAGTCCTGAAAGAACTGAAACAATTTTACAAAAAAAAAAAAAAAAAAAAAGGCTCTTATGTGTCTTTGAAACACCATTTCACACAGAGATAGCAGTCTTGGTTCTCAGCTGGTGTAAACTGTCAGAGTTACATTGAAGCCAATTTCTTCCAGCTTCTGATCTGGCCCAGAGATATCATCTACTGCTCTCTATCCTGCTATCATCTATACAGGCATCAGTGCCAAGTGCACATCTGCGCAGAGCTCTGCAGCTGACAAAGACTCAGAAGCAAACTAACAGCAGAGAGAAAGTTAACCAGGATCAAATAAAATGAGCATTGACGGCTGAATAGTTGTGTACTCTTGATCTCGTGCTGGCTGTTCTTTAGTGCCTGTTTTTAAGAATTTCCTTAAGAAGCACTTTTCCTTGAGCAGGCTGTTAATTATATTAGCGACACTTATAGATTGTTTTTCAGCACAATGCAAGAGCACATTCACCTTTGCCAAATGCAGATGTTGCACTAACACATCTAACATACCACTGCTATATCAGGTAGAGAGAATACATGATGCAGTCAGAAAACTGATAGTCAAGCAGGGTTATTGCACTGCTTTTGGCGGTAAATAGTCTTGTGCTTTTCCTCCATTTTTACACTTGGACAAAAAAGGTGCAGTTCAGAAATAAAAAAAAAATACGATATAGGAGTCTGATTTTAAAGACTAATTTGGTTCATTAACCTCAGTAGATTGTTCAAATTAGACTTTAAAATATGTGTATATATATATGTATATACACAATTTATACACACATATGTACCTATAATGTATATATAACATTTTATGAAGAGCCTCACAACTCTCAGACAGGTTTTGTATTGGTGTCTTCCCCTCACAGAAAGCAGATGTAGATACTTGGGTGTGTGCCTGTCCTCCTGAGGAAGTTTAAGAGACGTCTGCCCGTGGGGCAGAGCGATGCCACCCCGCGAGAGTGCAGCTGGGAGACGTGGGGTCTGATGGGCCTGGCTGTGTGCCTGGTGCCTCAGGGGAAAGTCTCCAGTAACTTTCCTTGCTGTTACGGGAACCTTCCAGTTTTGACAGGTTTTCCATGAACTGGGATTTAGCTCTGGGACACACCTTTTGCTGGAGCAAGGCACTGCCTCCTGTCCTGGCTCTGCTCTGCCAGGCCTCTTGTGTTGCAGAGTGGCTTAGAAAAGCAACAAGAAAAGAAGAAATTCCAAATGAAAGGCATATGTTTTTAGCTAGATCAGTTCAGTGGCCACACGGGTGCCACACGCGCAGGGCCAGCAGAGTTGCAGTGCTACTCTATGCTGTGAGGCGCCCATCGCCTGGACATGGGCCGCTGCTCCCACTCCCATGGTTGCTCTTCTCCTCCAGCTTGGTGCTCAGCTGAGCAGGCACACGAGGCTGTGTAAGGCAGCGGGAAAGGGAGGAACATGCCTTTCCTTGCGCTCTCAGCCCAGGAGAAGTCCACTATAGTGCCATGCAAGCAGGAGGGTGTTGTTTTATATAACATTTTATATATATATATAACATTTTATAACATTAATATTTAGTTTCCAGATGTATCCTAACAACCTATGTTATTCTCTGTGGCGTAATAAAACTATGAATACTAACAATATAGTTAAGGTTGGAAAACCTCAAATGTTCATTTTCTTAGAGCTATAGAAAATACATTGGCACTCAGAACTCCATTTGCCTTGCTTGTGCTGGGCAGTAGGCAGCACAATCCTATCCGTATAGCTCTGACTAGCAAACAGCTAAGGTGGTGGCATTTTATCTGTTAATATAAAACAAACTCTGAAGTCCATATTCACTTTTCCATATTCACTTCAGGCACAGTTCTTGCTAAAGCCAAAAGGATTTTTCTAAATAATTAAATATGTGGTGAATTAGAACTCTTTTTGTTTAGTGCCAACAGTGTGTTCAGTGCTGTCAAGAATGTAATTTTTTCTATCTTGGGTATTTAAAATGCTTTATATACTCTGACATCTGCAGACTACCTCAAATAACACCATTTTTTAATGAAAGATTTTTTTCAGATTTTCCATAGGACTATACTATTAACTATAATTTCAGGATGTATTTCAAAAACTTTGTGAACAAATGATCTCTTTTTCTGGTCCTGCAATGAAACTCAGTGGGAGATTTCCTTTTCTCTGATTGTGGAATTAAGTTATCGTGAAGGCAAAGAAATATAAGCTGAAATTCTGAACCTAACAAATGGCAAAAAATTCCTATATTTTTAATGGAGCTCGGAACTTAAAACAAAAACCTATTGCTTCATATCACCAGAAGTTTAGTTGCATCAGGTCATCCAACACTGTGCTACTAAGGATTTATATAGGGTTGCATGCTAGAAACCCCAGACTTGAGTTGCATTTTTCATTTGAATTATTTCTGGTGATGGTGAAACAGTAAGTGAACTTCTTACTACTTTTTAGCTAGGTTTTTGTTTGATTGTTTGTTTTTGAGGGCGAAGGGAAGTAATAGCTCTGATGCAGCGTGTGAATTGGCTACCTCACCTCCTCAGTTGAAGTTAGGGTCCCCAGCATTGTAGGGGTGAACAGGATCTGCTGTTCTTCCTGGTCCCATAGGCTTGTACATATCCCGTTTGCTTAAGTGATGGCTAATTCGGTGCTGCGCTCCTCCAACTCTGTCTTTGGGCCCATGGATTCGGGTGCCTAAGTGCAGACCTCAAGAGTAAAGACAGACACATCAAATAGTTGAGGACCACAGCCACAGGGTGTCAGAAAGATGGAGCTAGACCAGCTTTGGATCTGACTTTAGACTTGGCCCTGCTTTGAGCAAAAAGTTGGAGTCAAGAAGGCTGGACTAGATGACCAACCTAAGTATTTCTTTGACTCAATTTTTCATAAAATACTTTATATGCAAGATGATTCATGAAGAAACCTGACCATTTGTTCTTATAGTATTACTATAGTAAAACTATTTATAGTTTTTAGATGTCCTCAGAATTTAAAAGAAGTATCAGAATATTTCTACTACAAACTTACTCAGTCTTGAATTAATTGCAAATATTTCTCTTTTGTCTTTACCTCTGAAAATTTTCTTGTTTTATTGATACATGGAAATCTGTACCTGATATCAGAGTAGAAGGGAGTATGCAAATCATCTATCAAGACCACCATGATCCTGAATCATCTGTGTAGCTTTGGAGCCATATTTTCAATCACCTGTTTAGCTGAAAATTGGGGCAAATAAAGCTATAGCAAAAAGTGCTGCAAATTCTGAATTAATTCTTTCAACTGAATGCTAAGACTAAGACTAAGTTTAAAGAGGTTTATCCTGTAGCAGAAGTATAACAAGTAATTGATAACAAATATGATAGATAATCAAAGAAATCGAATTACTCACATTAAAATATTAGTATGTTAGTGTATTAGTATGCTAGTATGTTGTAGTATTGTATGGCTAGTATAGTACAGTGAGTGAATTCAAATCCTAACAATAAAAATGGTTTCTGTTTGTCCTTTGAACTAAATGTAGTTTAACAGTAGGGAAAAAAGTAGCTAAGCAGAGAAAATAACTTTTTTTCCTGAACTGTGATATCTTTGCTTTCCAAAAGTGTTTTATTCCACAGATAGTTCTGTTAGCCTGATATAACTAATAGGAGTGTCTCAGTTAAGCCAAGCAGCCTTCAGGAGTATAAGCAAAGACCTGAGTCAACGTCAGAGATTTAGTACTGCAAGTTTTTCTATTAAGTCAGAAATAAACAGTGTCTCCCCTCAACAGAAAGACAGAGGAGAGCAGGGTGTTAAGTTTTATTGTAGGCCCTGTCTTTAGTCAGTTTAATATTACCTTTAAAAACTTGCAGAGTCTTCTGCAGGCTTTGTGTGAACAGAGAATAGTCACAGGCAGCTATTCTTTCTCTTGTTGAAAATTAATATCAAGCACTTCTACAATACAGTCTAGACAGGAAATTGCCTTGTCCTTTAGTAGAAAATTGATTAGATAATTCATTACATCAATCATCTAGGACACTACATCCTTTGAAAATTTGTTTTCTGTGGCTCTGATAAAGGTAAGGTCTTCTAAGTAGGTGAGTCATCTTAAACTGGACATTTCTCACATGTTTTCTTAGAATGGCAGTTCTTCTTTGTGGCAAGTGAATAAAAAACAAACAAACCAAAAAGCACACACACATTAAAGTTATCTGTGTTTTATCTGTAGGGTGCTCAGGAAGGATCTGGGATAGAAAAAGCATCGTGTGAAGAATTTTGTGCACTTCTCCTCTCCAGCTCCCAAGCAACAGCTTTTGCTCATATTTGTGCTCCCCTAAGGGACTCTTCTCTGTAAACCCTGACTGTCCCCAGGGATTTTCTTTCCATTACCATCTATTGATTTTCATTTATATGTATAGATAGCAGCATAGACATTAACTGTGTAGATCAGCTCAGAAAAAAATGTCTCCCTACGTGCTGTTTTTGATACATTGGTATTTGCATATTAACCACAGCTCTCTCACTTCTGGCATTCGCAGTCAGCATGTAGCCTAGGTGAACCTGAAAACCAGCCACAGAATAAATCACAGAGTAAATACATGTAGAAAATTATACCAAGTTATGACCAGGAAGAATTCAAACAGCAAGAAAGCATGAACACTGAGGAGCTGAATGTGAGTATATAGCAAAAAGGAAAACAATGAATAAAATAGTCTTTAAAAAGTAGCGAAGCAAAGCAAGACCGCTGTCCTAAAACATATCTTAAAATAAAAGAATAGAGTTTTTAGCAATGAGTCACAAAAGGATTTTGTTCTTTTCTTTCCTCTGCAGTTTTACAAGTTTGATTTGGATGGAAAGCCATCCTAAAAAAAAAAGCTGTAAAAACTTCTGAAGAAAGTATTATTAATGATAAACACATCCTTCTAATGCTGAAGCACCAGAAAGGTAGTAAAAAGGAAATGAAAACAGATCGATATAAAAAGGAAACAAACTTACTGCATGTCATTATTTAAAACAATTAAAAGCCTAGAACAAACATTCAGTAATACTCATTAAAAGGAAATTATATTTTGTAAATGATTTATGGGAGGAAAAATATGACATGGCAAGAAGGTTGGACTAGATGACCTCTAGAGGTCACTTCCAACCTTAAGCATTCTATGATTCCATGACTGACAGCATTTTGTCACTAGTGAAATCTCACTTGTTTAGATTAGTAGTTTACGTTTTCCCTTACCGTGGTTATTCATTTGTCCACGCTTCAACTCAAGTGAAAATTAAAGTCTAGTTACTTCAGACTTACTATTAAAGTCAGAGAACATGGAGACAGAAATGACACACACACACACACACACACAAAAAAAAACTCAAAGCAGCAAACAAGTGAATAAGTAAAACTACCTCTGCACAAGTTGTGACAGCAGTTTCTCACAGTAGAATAACTCTTATGGGGTGTTTTGCAAGCTTGTGAAGGCTTCTCCTTCCAAGTTCTTGGTCACCACTTTCTCACTAATCCAGAGATATGCCTTCTGTGAGTAAGCCAACCTTTGGGGCTGAAGTGGTACATGCTGGCCCAAACTCTCTAGAAAAGTTCGAAAAAAGAAAAGTGATTTTTCTAATTCTAGGAGAAGGATTTAAAAAAAGAGAGAGAGAGAGAGAAATTCAACTTTTACGTAATTCAGGAACTGAACAGCTCAGGGACATCTTTGATAGGCTTTTTGCCCAAGGAACATGCTTCTCAGGACTAATTCCTTTTCTTAATTTCAGCAGCAAAATGTATATTGGAAAGAAGAGCACAGCCATAGTGCTTTCCACTCCATGTTAGCTCAGTTTTGAAGGGAGCACCACGCACACACACCATCTGCTTAATAGGGTAGGCAGGAACCAAAGTACATTTCAAAAAAACTTAAACCTTAACAAAAGAGAAATGAATGTGAACAGCGGCAAGTTAAGCGTAATAACATAAATCTCAGGCCTACAATAAATGTTTTAGGGGCTACTTGATGAGGGCACAAAAACTGTTAGCAAACTCTTCCTCAGAGCCTTTGCAGGCAGAAAATCTGGAGTCATTCAGGCCAATTACCATATAAATGGAAGGATAAGATACAGCAGAGAAAAAGAAAAAAAAAAGAATTCTTGAATGTTTATTTACACTGGAAAATCTGAGGAAATTCACACTCTAGAACTCCTCTTTACCAGGGACAAGTCAGAGGATCTGTTTTAAACTGAAATGTCTGTGGAGGAGGTTATAGAACAAATTTACAAAATGAACAGTAGCAAACTGCCAGGGCCATATGGTATTTACCCAGGAGCTCTGAAGGAAATTGAGGATGAAATAACTGAATTACTAACTGTGGTGTATAACCTCTTCCTGCCTCTATTTGAAAGAAATGGAAGGTGGTGAATGTGGCAGTAATTTTTTCAAGTGTCTCAATTAGGTATTTTGAGATTCAGACCAGTGATTTTGATTTCTGGATTGTAGCACACCAGGTGGAAAAAAATCAATCCTAACTTTGCATGCAGAGAGATAAGCTCTCTACTAACTACTAGCATTCAGAAGAGAAAGATTTTTGAAATGGAACAAATAGCTTTGTGAAAAATATCCGTTTCATGTTCAGTGATGGTCATAGAAGCAACTGCAGAATAAGACAAGATTTTTTGGTAGGTTATTAGGTATTTCCGTTATACTTATTTTTGGGCATGTGAGCCCCTTCTCAAAATATGTGCCAAAAGTTTATCTATTTTTCCAGTTGGTCTGTTAAACAGAATGCCTCCAGTTCCAAGCTGCTTTCTTTGCGTCACTGCGGCGAGAACAATGCTACCAATAAAAAAGCAGGAAATTATTCCTACAGGAATAGAGAACAAAATAGGGCGTCATGCTATGTCTACTTCTTAAATATCGTGCTCTGTTTCTGTTCTACCCCCTGCTCTCTCATCCCCAGAAGGGACAGGACAGAACTAGAAAAGGTTCAAAGAAAGGCAATAACACTGTGAGGAACAAGTACATTGGTTAGGACTGTTCAGCCAGGGAAAGGGACAACTTGATTTTTTACAGTTAGCAGGGCTTACAGAAGGTGAACTTTTGCTTCTAATATAGACGCTAGTGAGAGATGAGCTGATATTTTGGAGAAGCAGATTGAGAATAAACAAAATTCATTATACCTTGGACCTCCTACACACAGGATACCATAATACTAAAAGTTTATGCATGTTCAAAAAATTCTGCACAAAGCAACAGAGGAAAAATCCACCAGAGCCTAAAAGCAAAAAGCTAATGTTTCAAGCTAATACTTCACATTTAGGAATTTGCTGAGCCACAAATTCCTGGAGATTGGAAATGTACAGTGGGAAAGAATCAGCATATTTTGTCCTTTTTTCACATAATTACAAAGACACTTGCCATCATCCAGTGTCAAAGGCACTCTAGTTTTCTGGATAGACTTTATCTAGATGCAGTATCTGTATGCAGCATCACCATAATTAGAGTCCCTCATTTATGTATAAACATACCTCATACACCTACCTTTCCATTTCCCTTATGGATAAATGTGCTAGATTTTAGGTATGAAAGGAATAGCCTGAATACCACTAAGACCTGCCCTTTCAAGGATGCAAGCTGGTTCATCAGGTTTTGGGTAAAACTATAAAACTACCTAAATATAAAGAAAAATCACAGAATGCTTAAGGTTGGAAGGGACCTCTGGAGATCATCTAGTCCAAACCCCCTGCTCCAGCAGGGTCACCTAGAGCACATGGCACAGGGTGGCGTCTAGATAGGTTTTGAAGATCTCCGGAGAAGGAGACTCCACAACCTCTCTGGGCAGCCTGTTCCAGGGCTCTGTCACCCTCACAGTTAGGAAGTTCTTCCTCATATGGAGGTGGAACTTCCTGTGTTTCAACTTACACCCATTGTTACCCCTCGTCCTGTCACTAGCCACCATGGAGAAGAGTCTGGCCCCTTCCTCCCTACAATCACCCCTCAGGTACTTGAACATGTTAATCAAATCTCCTCTCAGCCTTCTTTTCAAAAAAAGAAGAAAAATGTTTATCTAAAACTGTAAATTATAGTTTTGTACTTATTACAGAAATACATTGTGCCTCTATGGGAGTGTTTGAAAACCTAGGTCATCATCTTAAAGAGAAGATAGGGCAAAAATAGATTCCTATAAAGAAATTCTGGGACCAGGAGAGAGAACTCTTCAGCAGCCAGCATCATTAGAATGAGGACAAAGAGTAAAAAAGGAGAAAAAAATCTAACATCTTTCTTATGGTTGAATTTCATTTCAACATGCACCAAAATGGTATCTCCTCTAAGGCTTAATATCTGTAGACATTGCACAGTTATAAATTCCGTCAGGAAAGGGATGTATCAGTGCAGCTTTATTGCCAAGTTAAAACTGAAAGTTTTATTAGAAAGTTTAGAAAGAGGTCCTCACGTGTCCTAAGTGTGGTGATTTTCCACAGAGTTCCTGATGCAGCTAGTAGGAAAAGATTGTTCCTTGACAGTTTGCACGTAAACTACTCATGAGTTTTACTTTCATGACAACCCTTACTTGCTAAAGGTAAAAATGGATATAAACTCTTATGTTTTGCTTGCTATTTGTTATCTTACAGGAATTAATTACAGTCTTTTTTATTTCTAGAATCAACATTCAAACAAACAAATATTGACCAGCAACTTTGCACATATTGCCTCAAGTGCTATCAGCCCCTATGAAAAGTAACTAGGGGCCTATCTGTACATTAAATTAGAGACCTGTATGTATATTAGGTCCTAGGGACCTATATGTATATTAAAATAGACATTATAGGAAGAACAGTGGAGTATTTGAATGGATTTCCTTTCCTCAGACTTACGTAGCTATTCCTCTTTTATTTTTTCTCACCTTTTGTCTGCTTTATATATTTACACTGTCAGGAAAGTATTTCTCTGTTGGCATTGCAAAATCCCCGATAACCACCAGGACCTATTAGCTCTAAATTAATACAATAATCAGTTTTTGTACAAGTGGACCAGACTGACTCAGAAGGATTTGACTTGACTTAGACCTTAGACACAAACTGTTCCCAACTTTGTAGTTCCGTGTAACATCAGAGTCGGAAAGCTTTACATCTTTGCTTGAGCTTTGAGCATCACAGGTCCAATATGCATCAGTGGAGTAATGGCAAAAAAACCTTAATTTCTTTTTTTGCTGAACTCCCTGACTCCGTAAGACTAGACTGAGTCTTTGCAGGTGGTTGGGAGGCAAATATTTGCATTTTCTGAAGAGTTGACTCAGTTGAATTTCTTTTTATCAATAAGCAGAGCCCCTGTTCATCAGACTTACTCAAAAGACAAACTGTACTGACACCAGCTTGCTTCTCCTAGGGAAAGTTCCTCTGTGCAGCATTGGTGAAGCTAGTAAAGAGAAATTGAGCTTCCTTTTTTCCCTAACTAATAACTAGGGGTAATAAGGTCAGTACTTCAGTACTAGAACTAATCCAGGAGGATTTAATTTCACACTGAAATTAGACTCATTTCATGACAACTGGCTTTTAACATTGCTTTCAAAAGATGAAAAATTGTGTGAAAGATGTACAGCTCCAGCAACAATCTAGTAGAGAACAGCCCAAAGAATACAAGCCCTCACTTGCCAATCTAACAGTCGTTCCCAGTTGGTATGATTGGATTATTTCATTGGATTATTTCCCAGATGGGCATTAATGTGTTTGTAGGGCACATTCAGTTAAAGGGTCAATGTTTATTAAAGCTGCAGATATTACATTGGCTCCTAGCTTGTAATTAAACCAGCAGATTGTTCTCTGCTTTGCTTTCCATACAGTAGGTTGTATCACAAAACAGCTCTGGAGAGTTTTGACCTCTTCTTTTGTTAAGAGCTTTAAAGTAGCATATATTACAGGCTTCTTATATTGAATGAAATAGTGTTTTTTTGTAAAGGTAAGGTTTTCACTCTAGGCAAGGGAATTTCATATTCCCTCAAAGACCTCTGTCTTGGTTTATGGATTTGTTGTACCTTCCTCTCTCCACAGCTCACTGCTCTTGATATTTTGTTTTGGGATCTTCAGTGAAGTAATGTTGCTTATGCCTATAACTTCTTAATAGATATTATTGCACATACCCACTCTTGCACATCAGCAAGACGCTGAACATACTGTGACACTATCATACTTTTTTAAGTGACCAGTATTAATAGTACTTATTGTTTTACAATTATTCTTCTCTAAAATGTCAAATGTGTCAGTTGTTAGAAAATTACAAAATCATTTTCCCTTCCCCATCCTATCTTATCCAATTCCATTCTGCATTTTACATTATATATTTTAAGATTGTTTCAGTTCATTGGTGAATGAAGTTATGCTTCCTTTACATAACATACTATGTATTATGTATTAGAAATTAATCATTGAGATGAAGCAATCTTTCATCAGTAATTTTAATAACATTAAGCAGGAAATTACAGTAGTCCCAAGCATTAAAACGTTATGTTCACTGCTCCAATGCACCATTTCTATCACACGATGTCAGTATTCAAAGGCTCTGTGTCCCTTATTCTGTTTTAAGAAGAGATATGGTCTCAGAATCACATCCCTGAGTTCATCCAAGAGGAAATTTGCAGAGCTGCATAACAAAGGTAGAAAGACTTCTTGGTTTTCAAAGTAACTTCTTGACCAGATGTCATTAAGATACAAGTCCTCTAAGAGCTCCTTCCAATTTTACTGGCTTAGAGTTATTCCAGAAGCTTACCATATCCAATTACTCTAAGAGAATCCTAATTAGTCCTTAGGATAAAAAGCTGCACTGGCAGAAGAGTTGTATTCTAAGTAAAACAATCCATTTGCTTCAGTTGATGTTTTTGTATTTCCTGGTTTTAAAGTTAAAAGAGGTTAAATGTTATTGAGAATTAAGGTCAATATTTTATTCCTGGATAGACGAACAAGTTAGACATGTGGGTAAATCTTAAATGGTAGTCTTGAGTCATATAACAAGGCCTGGGATTTTTAGGATGAAGCTGTATGGACAACATCTGAGGATGGTGTTGTGCATTAAATGCTTATTTATGAAGCTTCAGTCTGCCCATCTTGTCCTAGAGAATGGAAATTCTTCATGATAACAGGTCCAAGCCCTTTCCTTGATGAGGTCCATGGTTTTAACAACTCTCAAGTCCCTTGTACGTTGTCTCGTCTTGCCCTGCTTCACAACTCCCTGCAGATTACAGAATCACAGAATGGCTTCGGCTGAAAGGAATTTTTGGAGATCATCTAGTCCAAACCCTCCCTGCTCAAGCAGGGTCACCTAGAACACGTTGCACAGGACTGTATCCAGGTGAGTTTTGAATGTCTGCAGAGAAGGAGACTCCACAACCACTCTGGGCAGTCTGTTTCAGTACTCTGTTGCCCTAACACTCAAGAATAACTGTGGCATATGCCTAACTCCAGCAATACTTTAGACACTGTCCTGAAGTTCTCTATGAGACCAGGCTATGGCAAGAACGATAAGAAGACTCCTATAATGTTGATTTTTTCTCCATTTGGGTGAAGAGCATAAGAAAGCATGATGTTTAGCTGACCAGAATTAGTATTTCATGGTCTGGTGGTCTCACCTGTTCTGTGCACGCAGCTGTGGTGAAGTGTGAGCTACACAGTAGCTGATCAGAGGGACAGGTAAGTTTAGAGAGTGCAGCCTGCCCTGTGCCCACGGCTGAGTGCACAGGGCTTCCCTGCTAAGAAGCTGCATGAATACAGATAGCAATGACTTCTGTCCAGAAAGAGAATGTCTGCAGGATCCTGGGATGGTTCCTAGTGATCATACAACAAAGACATAGTTTGCTTGAAAGGACACATGAAAAAAAAAGCAGAAAAGGGGACATACTCAGAATGGGAAATCTTTTCCCCATCTCACAGTGCACAAATGATAACGAGATGCTGGACCATGAAGGCACCTTGGCTGATATCGTGATAGGGAATACAAGCAAACCTCAGGCCCAACTGCATGATTCGACTGCTGGCTGGAAGCCCAACAGCCAAACTGTTCAGCTGCATCAAGATCTGATTGGGTTTACCTGCCATAACTCAAATAGATACATTTTGTTTTGTAGCCATTTCTCTTGTTTTGCGTGACTTCTCTTCCTAAAGAATAAAAATTGGGCCCACAGTGAAAAAGTGTATGATTAACATGATTAGAAAAATGATGTAAGGAATCACTTTTGTGGCTTTTTTTAAAAATTCAAATGATAAGCCAATCTCCAAGTTTTATTTGCCTGTTTGCAGTCTATCATGTAAAAGCAACACAAAATCCACTATACAGCATTGACCCAGGAGAGAGGCTGCCCATTTAAGTTTCCCTTGTCTTGTCTGCTGCACGTGATTGAAAGCAGCCTATAGAGACATGTGGAGATTGTTTCTTTCCTGAGATATGTATAGCACATGCAGGGGAGCATCACCTGCAGCGTGTAAAGGAGAGAGGCAAGGAGCCAACAGCATAAACTGAGAGTAAGGGATATCTGAGAAAAAGAGGAGGCAAACTGGGCCTTAACTGTGATGGAAAGCAGTCTTTTTGTGGGGAGCAAGGAGGGACTGATTTGCAGGATGGAGCAAGGCAGAAAGAAGGGATCTGCCCTAAAACCATATCTGGGCAGAGGATAAATTTAGTTACAAATCTTCTATACCTGTTCCACTTCTTTTTATTTATTTATTTATTTGAATTTTTGGTTTGTTTGTAATAAAATAGCTTTTGGAAATCAACGTTCTGAGTAGTTCTGGGAGCACTCACAATAAGGAAAGGATTTAGGTTGACCCACCTTTAAATTCGATCCAATTCAGGATCCCATCACACCACTCTTAATAAACTTTCTCCAGAAAGTGTAATTAGCAAGTCTGAGCAGATGAGATTAACATTGGCTAATAAAACTGATAACTTAATCCCTGCTCTGTGTTCCCATCTGATACCTCAGCTGACAACCCATTCCTCTCTGTAGCCATCCCTGTTTAGACTCCTGAGATTAGTTACCATCTGATTAAACCTCAGGAAAGCCATTGTATCCAATGGATTGGGTGCTATCCATGCCTCTGCAAGCAGGTGTGGGAGAAGATACCTTCTGCAGATGAGTGTTGTGCATCTGTAACTGTGCAGCTTGTTGTGAGTGGTAGGACCAGGGACACAAGCCACAGATGGCAGCAGGGAGATGCAGCTGTCTACTTGAGACTTACTGTCTCTGAAGCAGCTGCCTGGGGAATTTGGTAGATGTAGCATGGCTTATGTGTGCTGAGTGTTCTCTGTTAATCCCTCTGCCTCTGCCATCACCTTATCTTTGCTCATTACATTATTATTGCAAATTATGAGCATTGCTAAGCACTCACTGCATACGGCGACCTGTTGCAGTAGCCCTTGGTCCTGTGTTCTCCAGGTTCCACTACCCTGATTCTGGGGAACTGGCAGGTTAATGTGATGTTTATTGCTATGTGAGGGAGCTCACAAGAGTGTTTTAATTTGTACCCTGGAACATTTATATCTCAGCATCATCTTCACCCTATGTGGGACTTACCAGGAGACAACCAGACCAACACAGACCACTCCCAAACTCAGATTTCTGCAGGTTTTGGTGCAAGGTGTAAATTGTCCTTTGTAATGGTCGATGCATGAGGACTTTTTTCAGTTTAGAATCTCTTTTCTTCACTGGCTTTCAGGGTGTAAGATGGTAACTGCCTCGGTTCTGTGCATAGGTTTGAATTAACGTTGTGGGAAGGTCAAAGAAAGCAGAATAGACAATGACATAGAGAGAAGTCAAATGATCTTATAATATTATTTATTTAGCAGTTTTTAAAATCTTTTGGAAAACAGAAAGCATTAAACACACAGATAATCTCGGAAAAAAATGATCAGTATTTTATTTTAAATGTTTTGAATTTATGAGAGGTTTGTGTTAGTCAAAGAAATGAAAGCTGATCACACACAGATTATATCAACTTGCATCAACCAGAGAAGCTTGAATTACAGCTTGCACGAAACTGGAAAATGTCTGAAGGCAATGGTATTCTTACAGCTGGGTTCTCTCTTTTTATTTTCTCTTCTCTCTTTTTGAGCCTTTTCCTCTCTATGTTCTTCCTTTGTACCTTCCTTGCTCTTGGTTTCTCACTTGTTGCTAGTTGCCAATTCATCCTTCCAGTCCTTTATCTCTCTTTCCTCCTCCTCCCCTGCTTTTTGCCTTTTTGTTGCATGTCCTTCATCTTAACTTCTCTCCTACCTACTTCCTTTCTTATCACTTGCCACTTCCCTGTGTGTATAAATACTTAGTTGCTTCATTTCCCCTGTTTTTATACTTTAAGACAAAAAAGTTAAATGGGAAGGCAGCTCCCAGTGAAATATTTAAAGTGTATACTTTACGATACAGTGCTGCTCACGGTATTACAAACTTTTATGCTATCCTGATGCAAACTGGCTGAGAAAGGAAGGATGGAGGAGGAAATAAAAGAAATATTGACTGTCAGGATCTCTATGAAAACTTGGAGTAGAGAAAAGAGTAATAACCTGGAGCTTCCTGAATTCTCTTAGGACTCCCTTTTGGGTGAGCATATTCTGAGCTTTGGCCTTCTAACTGTAAAACAGAGGTTTGGGCATTTCCTGCATTTGAGAGCATCTGTGTGAAGAAAAATATTTTATAAATTTGAAGGGTGACCATAATGAAAAGTAATAGATTTCTAAAAAGTGAAAGAAGTATAAAAATAATTGTTTAACTCCTAAGTAGCTACACTTAACAAGTATTTAAGCACTGGACATAAATACTTAAGAAGACTGTACATATACTGTATATACTAATAGCATAGATCATGATAAACTTCCCCACATTTTGTTTCACATATGAGCTCTTGGGACAGTTAGCCTTAACATACCATCAAAGTATACTTTTCAAATTCATTTCATTTTCACTGAAATTTGGAAGATAATCATTTTCTATGGTATTTTCTGGGATCATCCAGATAAATAATAATAATACAGAATATTAATAGTAACAGAAAAAAATGATTATTTCTAGGAATAAGTTATAAAATTTTTAAATCTTTTAGTTCTGAGCATAAATAATATTGAAACTGGTTGAGTGAACTGTAGGTAGAACACCTTGTTTGTTCCAATTTTGTACAACCAAATCTTTAGAGTGATTACTGAGTGTAAAATGAGTGTTGTATAGGTAGTTGGGGAATTTACAGAATGAAGCCAAAGTGAATATTCAAGGATGAAGAGTTAATGAAGTCATTGTAGCCTCAAGAACTTCTTTTTATAACTTTTCTGACAAGCTCTAACATATCAGTGGCATCAACAGGGAAATATTTTCTCACTGCTGGAAAAAGAGAAATGATGTGATATTGTGGAAAATAGCACCGAGTTGTGAAGTAAAGGCCTTAAATTGACAAGCTTTGGTTTAAAAGTAAATTAAGTGTTGTTAATGGACTGTAAATACTAGAACCTTGGTCCACCAATGTCAATGAAAATAGTCCTAATGAGTCAGTGGGAGCCAGAATTTCACTCTTGCCTCAGCTTAAAACTTTTGAAAGCTTTCTTAAAAAAATTCTTGAAATTCCTCAGTTTATCTGCAGGGGAGACCTTAGCTGGCACCTACATTTTAGTTTTAGAGTAATCTTACTGGCTCAGAATGCATAACTGCTGTCAGAAGTAGGAATGATAACTGCTAGAAACTGAATTCAGGGCTTCATGTTGGTACTGTGGTCCTTATAGAAGTGGAGAAGCATTTTGCTTTTACAGGCACAGCAAATGAAGCAAGACTGTTTGAAAATGTTTTATTTCAGACTATGATTAGTTCCTTAGCATTTTATTCATGCTAGCTACCATTGGTTGTTTGCTTTCAGAATTAATTTTGATTAAGTACTATCAAGTATTACAAGGAATAATCCAGGATTGCTCAAAACAGTGGATTAATTATACTTACCAAATCTTTCCTTTTCTAGCTTCAGTGATTCTAATGATTGGTACTATAAATTTAGTGACGAAGACACCTGATAGTCATTTTACAGATGAATACAGTGCCTCCTGGTTCATAATTCATAATAATTTCATCTTTACTCGAATCTTTGAACATTTTCGATAAATGGTATTTTAATGCATAACGCAGATAGTTACAAATACTCTCTATACATTTGTAATAGAATTTTGCCACTGGAAAGTGTTCAGAAATAGGACTATAACTGAGAATATGCAATTGTGTGTTTTAGAAAATGATTTCTGGGGAATCAGTCTCATACCATGAATATGTATTTCTGTCTTTATCTTGCCTACAGGATATGTAAGTGTATCTTGGCTTTCAGAGTTGGGAGGTTCATTTAATCAGCCACTGAAGAGAGAGCTTCTCTTGAAGGTGCCTGGCTATGGCCTGAATGTGCAGCTCCCTCCATACTGCACAGTGCTGGCCTCAAAAAGGGAATAATGAAGTATATCTCTCTTATTCCAGTGGCCTCCTTTAAGTAATTTCTCAAAACTTTCCCTTGGATGACATTTCCTTTTTTCCTTTTTTGTATATTTACAGTAATATTCATTTTTTAGTCATATTCCTTTCTTAATTGTATTCCCTGATTTTTCACTGAGACGATAGAAATGATTAAATAGGGACAATGATAGTACATGCCTCACACAACATGAATCATCTTCTCTTGCAGGAAAAAGCTGGTATAAGTGAGAGAAAATGATGTGAGCATGTGTGTATGTGATTATGGGGAAATTATTGTCTTTGTCTTGAAAGGAATAGACATGAGCTTCTCAAAAAGGCTGGCATTTTGAGATTTTTGGATCACCCTGGTGAGCCAGGAAATTCCTAACCCCTCTAAGCAATAAACTCTTTATCGCATCTAAGCTTTCCCCAACAGCAAATGCACTGAGGCAATTCCAAGGATATCTGAAAAGACGCAAAGCACATTAAAGACAGAAAAAATGGTGACTTATTTGTGGCAAGCTGTGAAGTGAACTAGATGAAAGAATTTTTGTACCTCCTTCTGTCCTCTGTGATTTGTATATGATAAATATAACAAATACTGTTCCTGCATGTTTGTTTATCTCTGAAACTTTTCCACACACAAATGTAATGATACCCTTTCACTGACATCATCCGAGTAATAACATCCTTCTGACGGTGTCATAGGGGTAATAATATGCTTTCCACTACTTCACTGAATAATATATTTTTGTCATTCCACATAAAAATAAAAAGACTCCTTAAAAATGCCTTTTGTACCAGCACAAATATCTATATCAATAATTAAACTCTGGTAGATTTGAGTGGAGAATATGACCCACAGACCTAAGCAGGAAAACAAATTCTAAGAAATTCTAGTTATTTCTTCAGTTTTCTTGTAATTTTATAATTATACAAAGAATTTATTTTGATAACCTGTTCATCATTATTCCACATTTGACAAGTGTGCATTAGGAGACAAAGGAACAGAGTGACATATGCGGTTTGTCAGAACTCTTCTCTAAGTTTAATTGCATGTTATTTATCATTCAGCAAATTAGCCTTGAGAGGTCACTGTTGCTCATGCAGGCCAGAAGCATTAATGCTAAGATACTACGTAGAAAAATATTGCAGCTAAGCAGTACTGCTAATCTTTTTGCTCTGTGATCCAACTTTATGTTGACATGCAGTCTTTTTAATATGCCTCAGTAAAAGGTTGTGTGAAACTCTTCATAACGAAAATGTAAACTTTTTTCTTCAAATCATTACTTTAATTATCTAACATAACATAGATTTAGCACAATAAGACGATTTGTATTCATTAAAGCACTCTGATTAGATTGCTTCCTATCATAATGAATTATCGTTAATGTGAAATACACTGTGATGTTGATCTTTTTATTAAGACAATATCTTTTAAAGCTAAAGATGTAACAAGTTGTACAAGAAGTTAACAGTATATCTGTTTATTGAACATGATTTACTCCACTGAGCTTTTAATATCGTCAGATAAAATAAGAAGATCAAAGAAATTTCCTGTCTATGAGGGAAAGTGAACCGCATATTAACTTTTTCATGCTACCAGTAAGGCTTCTTGTAACCCAACCAATAGAACTGCATTGTAGAGGAATGAATCTTAGAAATTAGACTTCCAGAAAAGCTGCAGTCATTAGTTATAGCTTCTTTTGGAACAAATACACTTTTCCATGACTCTGAGCTGTCGGTATGCCTGTTTTGCTGACTTTATTCCCATATGAGTTCATGATAGAAATGAGTTTTCAAAGTTGTAGTAAGCAGAGTTCTCTTTTTGGCTACTCCTTTAAAAACAAGTAGTAGACCTTAGCTTACATCAAATATGAAGTTCTCTATTTCGCTCTGTTCATGTGTCAAGTTACATTCCCTGAATGCTGTCAAATTGTACTTCATCAGTTTGCAGTGACAGCTCTCAAACACCATCATACCTTGTACGCTCAATTTGATAGCTTTGAGCAGACTGAAAAGCATCTAACATGGAAAGAAATTCTGGAGAATCTGTGAAACTACATGCCAAAACCATTTTAACATGTGCATGTCATGCATGCACAAAAATATATTTGATTTATTTGCAATTATTTTCATGCCAAACCATATCAAACACTTTCCTTCCTCTCAAAATTTTTCACAGGGGTTGTTCCATACATTTTGTGTATAGGGTAATTTAAAAAATTTGTTTACAGTCACATACTTTTATAAACTGAAGTCCTGATCCTGCAATATCATTGTAGCAGTTTTAAGCCTATGTTTAATTTTACCTAGTGGCACAATCTCTTTTGCATTGCTTAAAAGTGTTTGAAAGATTAGAACCTTAACTGGCTTTCAGGAAATCTTTTTACCCTCTGCCAAATACTTCAAGCAACCCTTTTATTGAGCAAACTATGCCTGCAAGACTACAGAAGAAACCCAAAATAAAAACAGAAATATCTGCACATTTCTCTAAGCAAGCTAATTTCTTCCATTTCAGTTTTAAGTGGAAGAGAGAAGGAAGAAGAAAAGTCATAGCAGCACCTGTTACACTGCCCGTTAAACCCATCAACAGGGCAAAATGTGGTACGAACATTGTCATTAGCAGAGTTAACAGGAGCAAGGAGCCTCTTACACTCAGAGCAAATAGTGGAGATGTGTAGCGGGGATGGTTACCTCTAGAAATACAAGCAAATGCAATTTCTGTGGCTGCAAAAAATGGCAGTGGGTAAGAAAGAAGTGCCTTGGTTAAGAGGCACAAATTCACCAGGGCTTGCAGAAATGATGGCAGGTTGTCAGTAATCACTTCCTTTGTCTCTTCACCCCAGGTCAAGAACGCACTCAGGGCAAAGGCTGATTTCAAGACACAAGCGAAAAAGTGAGTCCAATTCAGCATACATCTGAATTCCCCTGGGTTTTTCATGTTACCTTCGAGTGTGGGAAGAAATATTTGTGAAGTGTAACTAAAAATGATCACACCCACAGAGACCAAGAAGTCCTCAAACTCAATGGAGAGTCTAAATTTTGCCCAGGACCATTGATGTATTTGTGTCAGGCAGTAAGTCATCACCACAAGGATGATAATGAAATGGACCAAGGAGCAAAGCTGGCTGAGTTTGGAAACAATTTTGAGAGTCTTGATAAATACACATGGCAGCAGTGTAACAAATGCAATTACTGACCAAGTTTTCTCAGTCACTGGTACAGATGGGAAACTATGTGACAGCAAGTTCCCACTAACAACCAGATACAAAATGCATGTCATGATCAGTTCCATCATCTGGGTCACATTGACAACTATACCACCTAGCTTGGGAAATAGCTTTTTGCAGCAGGCATTAGCAATGTCTTCATATGTGTCTCTCACCCTTATGAGCTGCCCGTCTTCATTTTCTTCATACAAGCAAGCGATTAGGATTTTGCCTGTATAACAGCATAGCGCTGCAGCCAAGATAATAAGAAACAGGCCACTGTATCCACTGTGGAGAAGAGCATATGGCAGTCCTAGAACAAAAATTCCCTGAAGAGGAAAGAGAGAAAGAAAAGATAGCACAAAATCCCTGAGGCAAAATGTTTACTAGAAGCTACATTCCCAAACCTGCCCTCCATTGAGCATTACTTCCACCTAACTGCATTGTGAAAGCACCGTTACGTTCAGCTGTCCAAGCGAATAACAATCATGCAAAATGTGTTTATTTTTGATAAATGAAGTTATCAGCAAGAATAACTGCTCCTACTGACACACAGGTAATGATAAGCTTAGAAAGAGAAAACGTGAGCGAATGATAGAGTCAGGTTCCTAGTTAATATTTAACACTGATGGGATTAGAAGCACGTTTTAGAAGGTTCATAGGCAGTTATTCAGTCAGCATGCATATTAATGAAACAGATTCAAAGCAATAAATTGAAGGAACTGTAGCACCATCTCTCTAAGTTTCTTTCAAACTAAACACTGCAGATATAGATTCAATAAGGACCACCTTGTGGAGGCTCACTGTTAATAGGCACCTGGAAAGAAAATGACATTAGATTGACATCAGAGTTCGACTGTGTTTCTTCCGTGGCTTTGCTCCTGAAGCTTTTGCTCCTGTTTGGTCCATTCTTAGAAACAATTTTCTCAGCTGCAGTTCTAGAATGTATGAAATGATTATGTGTTTAACAATATACATGAGATACACAGACATACTTTTCTCTAAACAGCTCCTGAAAGGAACAGAATTTTATTTGTTTTATGCAATAAAAACTGCATTTCAGTTTCAAAGAATACTATGCGCATTTCTTTCTTCTTTTTTTTCCCTCTCTTTTCTCTCTATATTTAAGGACAAATTACACTTTTGTTTTGGTTTAATTTTCGTCAGCATAAAACCAACAAAACTCTTGAATGATAGTCATTTATAAAAGAGATCCAGTTTTGGAAGAGAAGCTTTGGTGACATTTCTCTTTTCATATTACAAAGTTGAAATTAAACAATACACATTAGTCAGTCTCTGGGTGGGAGCTTTCTGTTCATGACGACTGAAGAGAAATAAGGAGGAAACAAAATATGGTTAACTAGCTTTACAGAAATGTTTACTTTGTCTTATGATATTGATGGCATGAGGAAATATGTATGCATTCTATTTACTATTGCTATTCTACTTACTATTCTACAAATTTCAAAAATTACAAGATTTTATTTGGATCAATCTCATCTTGGTTCTATTTCTGACCAAACCTTGGCAACACTGAAACAGGCTGCCCAGAGAGGTTGTGGAGTCTCCTTCTCTGGAGATCTTCAAAACCCCCTTGGACGCAGTCCTGTGCCACATGCTCTAGGTGACCCTGCGTGTGCAGGGGGGGTGGACTAGATGACCTCTAGAGGTCCCTTCCAACCTTAAGCATGATTCTATGATTCTAACACCATTTTGGTCTGCAAAATATGTGAATGACCAACAGATTTAGCTATGCTCGGAAAAGGGAGCCAGCTCCACTCTGTTATTCCTTTGATCCTGTTTTGTGGCTTTTGTTGACTCAAAACCAATAAGATCTTCCTTGAGTGCTAAATTCTACCGAAGATGTGCATGACACATTTGTAAATGAAGTCTTTGCTATTGCACACTAATCTTCTTCCTAATATCATCCAATTAAAAGCCAGGTAGTCTAAACTGCCAGTCAGCTGCTCCCTAGTAAATGGAAACAACTTTCAAAGAGATGCTCTCCTCATCTAGTATGAAATGGTAGAAATATATTGAGATGAATCCCATCCTACGGACTTACCTTAGGCAGAAGAGTTCTGTTGTGCACAATTACGCTTTTTTTTTCTCCTGTGACAGTACTTATAGGATCACACAGCCTTAAGTTTTAGTGCCCATGAAAAATGTCTTCTGCATATTTCATGCTGGGCATGAGTCCTCCATCTGCCTTGACAGCTCTTCCCCCTTCATTTCCTGAGACGACAGTGCTGTGGATTGATTTCAGAAACCAAAGCAGAGGAGGTGTGTTTAAAGATCCGACTCTTAGTTTCAGACTTATCCAGCTGCAAGGTCACACAGGGGAACGTGTTTCAGTCGTGTTCCTGTCTTTGGCATCTTCTATCAGCTGACTTGGATTTTACCCATACAACGCTAGCTTCTTTGAAACCCAGTCTGAGCTCACTCTCCCTGAGATCACTGGGAAGGCAAATGTTTGTCTCAGATTCGAGGTGTCACTATCTGGCATCCCACTTGGAAGTGGTACAAGCACTCCAAGGTCAAGGGTTGTGAAGAGGGACAATTTTTCAAGCACTAAATAATAATCAGTATGTGAAAGATATTCTTCTTCTTATCAGAATGTAACAGTCCTTGTAAGGCCTTATCTTCCTTGTGGAATGAGCATCGAGCACAAGAGAAAGATCAAAAGGCCTAATTAGAGAAGTATTTCTCTTTAAACCAATGAGAAAATTAGAGGACCCATCATCTCTACCAGTAGCACTGTCTATTTTACCAGACTTCATTCTAGATAGAGACATCTTCAGCATTCAGCTGAAATAAAGCTGAGAGAATCATGCGAAATAAATGTCTTCATATTATCTTCCTTAAAAAGGTCCGTGTCTGAATGCACTGTAACTGAAGTACCGAAGTTATTATTACTGATGTAATAATGAACTTATTGACTACTGACCTCTTTTTTTTTTAATGGCTTTATTAACAGCAGTGTTTTTGTATAAGCCACAGGTACTATTTCATTCAGGAGCTGTGTTGTTTGTGCTATTTCAGTCATCCAAATCTCCGTATTTCATATAGTCATGGCTTAACCCATTCCAATACAGACCTTGTGACCCAATTTGCCTAGTAAATTAATTAACGTTTCTTTTTTAATGGACTTCATAGAAGTGTTCAAAATTCTACCACTTCTGCCTTCTAACAATCTACTTTCTTAACAAGATGATATCTCTGGCTGTATGCAGACATGTGAAGGAAGCACATGCGTACTAGCTTTTGATATCATGCCCCTTTTAATCACAACTTTCACTCAGCAGCTCAAGCTAGGCACGTGACTAAAGAACAAAACATAATTTCTTTCCTATGAAAACAATCCTTGGAGAACATTTACACAACAGATTCATAAATAGACCAACTTTATGGAAAAAAAAAATCACTAGGATAAAAACCACCGAGCCATCCTCCATACTAACATACAGACAATGCTGTTTGTCTGGTCCCCGCAGGCTGTGCCAAGCTTATCTCCTTTGCTCCATATTCATAGCATGGTTATTTTGGCCCCTAACCTGCATTTGGGAGTTCAGACAGTGTCTGTTGCCCCAAAGGGTAACTGTATAATTAAACAGCAGGTAAGTGTCAGCACAGGTCTCACCCACACAGCGACTTCTCCCCTGCTGAATTTAGTCTATTAATGTTGATATGACCAGCCTCATCCTAGACCAACGTACAAGTCTTTCAGAGGTGTTATCGCTTTTGACAGCCATTTATTTACACTCCTCCCCACAGGTGTCTGCCTTTCCTTGCTTAATTATTAGTTTAATCAGCCCATAACACAACTCTAACCTCTAACATATCCTTGCAATTTGTTTATATCAAATATCTTTCATAGAGTGCCTAACTCAGACCATATGATGACTGAGATTTTTTTAAAACTTTCTGAACTCAGATCTTATTAAACAAAACAGTTTTAACATTATCTGTTCTTTCCTAAAATTACCCATCAGTGACTGTCAATTTCAAATCACAAAGAGTGAGTTCAGAGATTACATCTGAAAGCTTAAACTGAACCTTTCCACAGAAGTCATAAGTTTACCTTTCCCCTGATGTTTTTGACATCTTTTTCCTGGATTTTGTGACAAAATCTGGTGAAATGTATGTAAGAAAGAGACTTGCCATTTCTCTTTCTTTCAGCTTTGAGTTAGTAATGAAAAACAAACATTGTGAACATAACTGGTTTTGCAGCTTTCTTTGATTCAGAGCACAGTCAGTAGAGAGAAATGAGAGAACCCCACTCACGCCCAGGTGGTGGGTGGTGGGTATGCAGCAAAATGACAGTGCTCTTGCTGCCTTGTCAGTAAAGTTTTCATTTTTTTTTCTTTGTGGAAAAAAAAATGGTTTCATTTAGCAGCTCATTTCCAGCTTTCTGCAAAAGCCAAAAAAATGTTAGCGATGGCCATGAGAGCTAAAAGACCATGAGATCCTTTGTCAGACTTCCAAAGCCATCTAACACTTAATCTTCTATTCTTACCTCTCCAAAAGCAATGCTTTCTGCTAGGACCATTTCCTGCATGTCATCAAGTTTAAATACCTTTGTTTCAAAGAAGCAAATATCTTTAGTAAGCACTTATTTTACTGTCAATGTCATACAGCGGTGCAGACGATGAGCCATGCTCCCTGATTTAAAGCTGCTCGGTGACCTTAGAATAGTGCTTAGAGTAACTTATCTATGGAAAATTCCTCCTCCATGAAGAAATGCTGGCATGGTGTAGTGTTGCTGAAAATGGCCTTTGTGCCCCTCTTATGGGGAGTGAGTGTAAAGATTAGGTAGCTGGAGCGTGTCAACATTTCACTGACTCTTTGCTGCAGGGACAGGGACATACGTCATGTCTACACTGCATAGATGGCCCAGACGGGCCCCAGGGCTTTGTCTTAGTGAGTCTTCTGACCCTCTAATCTTGTGCCCAAATAATGACACAATGAGCTCTAGTTGTGAAGCAGCAGTGAAGAATGAGGGGCAAAAGAAGCAGTTTCCTAAACTGCCTCCCAGCTGCGAGCTTTGGCCCCTTGCCTGGGAGGCGGGCCTGGCTGAACAGGTTCCTTTTCTCTCTGTTCTACTGCAAACTTAGACAGGTTTGCTCTGATGGCCTATTTAAAGGTGACCTGTTTACAAAAGTGCATAGCACTGGAAGGAGTACTCATGCAGCCGGGTACAGTGGAGAGTCCTGTAGCATGACTCAGCTCAAGGGGCCATGTTTATTGCCAGTGCTCCATCCTTCTGGTGTAAGGGTGGCCCAAGCTCACCAGCAGCTGAGTCTTCTCTGACTCTTCTCTCCCATGTGGACTGCAAGACCTGGGGATTTTCAGCTTAGGTTGGGGAGGCACGAAAATGGGATCACATTGCTGATGCATGGAGCTAGGTAGAGGGCCATGTTAAACGTTCAGAGTGGACACAACCATAGGCAATCAGGCCTCAAAAGAAGAAAGACCTGAGGGCTGAACTGATGATTAGCTTCTGAATGTCAAGGGCAAGAAAGGGAAAGGTATATGAGAAAATGTCAGTCCCAGCTAGAAGCTGTGAGCCTTGTGAGAATATCCCCAAGCAGAAGCAGCCAGCTACCAGAGCTGCCACCAAAAATTACTGGTCCACTTACTATACAAAACAAACAGGTCAGAATCTCCAAAACTGTCCAGATGCCGATCAAAAAGAGTTCAAGATCAAGTGCTTTGCTTGGAAAATCCTACTTTAACAGATTTACATGTGCACATTAAGACTACTCTTGCATTTGTTAATGATGTGACTGCAATATATGGACCACATCAGAATGCTTTCTATATCCACACAAGGTGGCTGTCTGCTTGATTAAAAAGACTATGCATCTGAATCTATGTAAAATTCAAAAAAAAAAAAAAAAAAAAAAAGGAGAATGTACCAGCATTTTTTACTATCATATGAACTTTCTGATAGTGCTTCATCTCAGGAAAAGCATCTCAATTTTCCCCCCAAAATATAAACATTTCTTAATGTTCAGTTTTAAGAAGTTTTTTTTTTTATCCCACATAAAATGTTTCTTCATATAGGCATTTTAATCTATGACATGACAGTTTTAAAAACAAAGTGAGACACACAATCAAAAAATAATTAAAATTAAAGAAGACCAAATAATAGTCACAGAGTTGGAACATGTTAAAAGACAATAAAATAAAATGAAGTAAAAATCAATACTGGGAAGAGAAGAGTGTAAGAAAAAAGACTTCACCTTAAGACTTAATAAATTCAGAAATGGAGAAATTAAAAGAAAATGATTCAGTTAGTAGTACCTCTCCCATATGCAGAATACTTGCTAATATGCCAGACAGCCAGATTTGCTCTAATCATGTTTCTCACCATTTCAAATTATTCTCATGGAATGGTCCGTTTAAGTCTATATTCTCAACTTGATATTTGATTCCCTGTATTAATTTGGGTTAGGCATAGAACATAGATAGGAAAAAATCCTTTCTGGATCTTCTTGGAAGAACAGGGAGATAAATTTGAGAACTCTTCTTTTCCATATACTTTCACAAAATGCTAGATTATGTTGTTTAGAGCGTGTTGTCAGTTAGCATACATTATTTTCCAACACTATTGCTGTGGTGCTTATATGAAGATACCACTTCATTAGAACCACATCTAGATTAACATATAGAGTAAATCTCTTAATCTGAAGCCATTATAACAGATCTACTTGCTTACAGAGATCCATATTCTATTTTCTTTCTTATCCACTTCTGTGTTCAACAGTGGTTTTGTATCTATTTACAGACCACTGTTGACAATATTGAATACTGGGCAAGATACCACTTATCCTACTAGACCACAAATCCTACTAGATTTATCCTAACCCTACCAGAAGCTCCTTTTTTTCATACTGAATACTCAATGACAGTTATATTTGGAGGGATCTGTCATTTATATAGTTATTAATCCATTTAAGATGATGCATTTTATTGTTGCACCAATTTTTAAATCAGAATGTTGTGTATTAATGCATCAAAATTCCTTTTAAAAGTCTAAATATCTAGTTATCTTTCACTGTCTGCACTGCAATTTCATCAAAGAGTTCTATCAAGTGTGTTTAATAAGGACTCTAAGGACTCCTTCTGCAAAACCATATGATTGATATTAAGTATATTGCTACCTGTTCACAAATTAACAATTACATTATTTTGCCAAGATTGCTGACAGGTTTAACTACTCTAGATTTAACTGGCTCTTTAAATATTGGAATGAGATCAAAAAAATTCTGAAGCTTCCAAAATTTAACAGCAATTGAAGAGGAATATTATCAGACCAGATATATCTTTAGCAAGGTCTCCCCCAAGTGCAAGCTTTCCATGCATTCTGCTTTCAAAATGCTAGTGATAATACATTTCAAACTCCATATTAGACACTAACTATAGACATCTAACAGCTAATTGGCCAAGTCTAAACTAGTCATCTAAACTTCCTCCACAGACTATAAGAAAAAACAGGCACCTCCACTTATGACTTACACCTGTTTTAAGAGAGCTGGGTAGGCGAACTGAGGTGAATTTCCCTCTAGAGATGCCTCTATTTGCTTCCTTTCTGGGCAATAGATGGAATCCAGACAAGCAGCGTGGAAATTCAGTGAACTAACTTTCAGATGTCTTATGCGAAATAACAATGATTCACATCCTGGGAAATTATAAAGTGGCTCGCTATTCTGCTTTGTTGTGAGCACATCATCCTGATTCCCGCCCAAAACAAAATACTAAGGAAGAGGGACACATTTCTTTTATAATTACAAGAAATTTAGAACCTCCTTCTATTGCTAATGTAGGTAACCAGTTTAGCAAAACTCTACATCTTGTCTTATGGAAGGTGCTCTAAGTTAAGCTGATTTTGCCCATTTACACATTCATGCCCACTTGTCAGCCCCAAGGTGTGTGTGTCACAGTAGTCTGACTGAGTTCACTTGGTTGCAACAAGGAGAACAGGGTGAGGCCTGCTGAGGACTCACTGTCTTGGGTTCTTCTTGACTGGTGGCAAACAGATTTTGGAATTGTTTTTTATAACCTTTTGGAATGGGAAAAGGTAGATAGATAGATAGATAGATAGATAGATAGATAGATAGATAGATAGATAGATAGATATTTAATTGATACATTCACATCAAACCTGAACTAGGAGGGGTTTTAACACATAACACTACTATTTCTTAATTGTGAGATGTGATTTCTGGACATCTCACAAACTTTTGTTAAACAACTTTTAAATTTATTTCACAAATTGCTATATTTGTTCTTCCTAGTCAGTTATTCCTCATAATTTTCTCAGGTTTGCAAAATTCACCCTTTTGAAGTACCAAGTATATATATTTTACTGTCCTCTGTTTTCCCATAATATAATTAGATTCACTGATCTGTTCATCTTTATTCAACATAATGAGGCTCAAAATAGTTTTACCTTATGTTAGGTTCAATACCTCTTGTGTTAGATAATTATCATCTATCATTTTTAGAACCTTTAATGATATTTTACTACAGACTACATACAACCTCCAGCACAGCCTTCAAGACTGAAGTCTCGAAGAACAATTAAATTTGTCTTTACACAATAGCTTTAACATCATCTCTTTAAATAATCATCTCTTTAAAGTACAGTGTCACTCTCAGTTCTTTTACCTACTCTCTTTTTGTAAATGTTTTATCTAATTATTTTAAAATTCCAGTCACATTATTCATCCCACCATGTGTCTGCAGTACCAATTATATCCTATTTCTTCTCATCAGGAAGAACTTCCAGTTTCTCTAGCTACCTACCATGACTCCTGGCCCTGTTCTGCAGACATCCAGATAATAATTCATCCGCTAGTCCCCTCACTTCAGTTTGTTCACTGTTCATCTGATTTTGATTTTGAAAGTACTACAAGCAGTTCTGAGGAAAACTTCAAATATTGTCCATGGCTTATATGACCTTAATGGCAAATCTGTCTCCTTTAATGTCAGTGAAAATTCTTCCTTTATCTGCAAGGATGGTTGAATTAGGCCCTCGACAATCTTATTTTTCCTGATTTTTCTTATATTTTCTCTTTGCCAATGCCACTCTGGTTTTCGCTGTAGGGAGGAAAGTGTCTAAGGTATTTATTCTGTGATTAATGCCTGCAATCTCTTATACACTGAAAGAAACTTCACAAGTGTTGAGCTGTCAGTCCCTCAGGTCCTGTAAACAGATCCAGGCTGTGATAAGGCAGAGAGATTACTCAGGAGATGCTGTGATAAGAAAAGTGAAAGAAGGAAGTTACCTAGTCTGAACTGCGAAACATATGTGCCCAATCGGCCAACAGAGAAGTCACTGATCTTATTCCTCTGATAGCGGCCAGATTATTCTCAAGAATCACCTAAAGATTAAGGAAGGGAACAGAGAAAAGCAAATGGCTCAATAAAAACAGGAATGGTTGTTATTGTGTGACAGTTGATCCCCTTGGTTTTGCTATTGGTTTTAATATTTGTTCTAAATCTGAAACAATATGCTCAATGCTTAATGTGGCTTGATTTAATGGAAATTGTAAGTTTGCATAAATTCACAGTTGTCAGCAAGAATGCACTGAATCACACAAAGCAAACCTACCAAGCCAACCATGTTTTAAGAATTTTCCCTTTGTCCCAAAGGAGAAAGCAGACTTAGCTAAATGAATGAGGAGCTTTTTATTGTGTTATGTGGAGGAGAGGAAAAAGAAGTGAAGGAAGTAAGCAAGTTAAATCTAGAACAAGCATCAGTTTTGAAAGTTAGTTGTGGCCAGTGATATTGACTCACTTGCTGCTTACCTAATTTTCGCTTCATAGCTCATCACTGATGCTCAGGTGTTTCCTGAAGGCAGACAGACACTCGAATCATCCAGTAAAGCAACATGGGAATGGATTTCCATGAAAAGAGCTTTAAGGAATTATAGAATCAGAGAATCATAGAATGCTTAAGGTTGGAAGGGACCTCTAGAGGCCATCTAGTCCAACCCACCTGCACATACAGGATCATCTGGAGCACCTGGCACAGGACTGTGTCCAAGCAGGTTTTGAAGATCTCCAGAGAAGGAGACTCTACAACCTCTCTGGGCAGTCTGTTGAAGCACTCTGTCACCCTCACTGTTAAGAAATTTTTCCTGAAGTTCCTGTGGAACTTTTGGTGCTTCAGTTTGTGGCCATTACCTCTAGTTCTGTCGGTGGCCACCAGTGAAAAGAGGCCAGCACCATTCTCCTCACTGCCTCCCTTAAGGTGCTTATAGACACTGATCAGGTCTCCTCTCAGCCTTCTCTTCTCCAGGCTGAACAGGCCCAGCTCCCTCAGCCTCTCCTCATAGGGCAGATGTTCCAGGCCCCTGATCATCCTTGTAGCCCTGCGCTGGACTCTCTCCAGCAGCTCCACATCCCTCTTGTACTGTGGAGCCAAGAACTGGACACA
>NW_010579521.1:421373-464766 GCF_000705375.1 Tinamus guttatus | reverse complement strand
GTGTTATTTGTAACCAGGGTGCCCATCTCGTCCGGTAGTGAACCCACGTTTTCCCTGATCTTCCTTTTGCTGTTAATGTATTTGAAGAAGTTTTTCTTCTTATTTTCAACGTCCCTCACCAGATTGCATTCCAACTGCGCCTTAGCTTTCCTTGTCGCATCTCTGCATTCCCTGACTACGTTCCTGTATTTCTCCTAGGGGGCATGTCCTTTTTTCCACATTCTGTATACCGCTGCCTTCTGCTTGAGCATTGCCACAAGCTCCTTGCTCATCCACGCAGGTCTCCCGCCCCCTCTGCCTGACATCTTACACACAGGGATGCCCTGTTGGAAGGGAGGCATGGGACTGGGGTAGACTCTGCAAGGCAAGCAAAGTTGTAGGGAGCCACGTATATTTATTTAAAGGTGCAGTGATATACCAAAAAAAAAAAAAAAAAAAAGGGGGAGAATCCACTTATCTTGTTATGAGTTTTTGTTCAACCACTAGGACTCCTCCAACTGGGAATATAAAGGGAAAACATGTCTTTTACATCACTGCTGGAGAGAATGCAGTTTACAGTCTAGATGCAAGATATAAACAGTGGTATACTATTGGTTTTTTTGTGTGTCTGTGAACTAGTAAAATGATATGAAGCATATTTTCCTCAAGTATGTGCAGAAAGATTCTGTTTTACAATTAGTCTGGGTATAGTCAGCAGATTTTGACTGCTTTTACTCTCTCCACCTTAATTAAACTTCAGAGGTACCCCCTGAGGTTTCTTCCTTCAGAATAAAAGAAACAGCAACTAATTTTATTGGTGAGGTAATCTCAGATAAAGCTGAAGTTGCAAATCAGTTCCCGTAATGGAGGTATTCTTATCCTGTAATGACATAAAAGATCACAACACTCTTAAAATCCAACAAAGATGATTAATTCTCCTAATTTCAAGTAGATGAGGCAAAAAAAATATTAAGGTAGTCTATATAAAGAGAAAAAATAAAGATAAGAAAAGAAACATGACTGAGTTTTCTGGCATCCAGAGTGTGGTATGTAGCAAAACCAAAGTTATTTAATCTCTCATTTTCGAAGGGGCTAATTTTTAAATTTGTAAAATTGTAATGCATTGTGAGGCCTGGCGTATACAATGTATGCTGTAGGCTGCTTTATAAGGTCTCTAGATATAACATACTGAAAATATTGTTACTTTGAGGCAGTCTTTCTCATTACACGCATATTGGAATTGAAAGTAGGTCCTTCTTTTTCTGTGTTTGCATTCCTACTTTCCTCCGGCTGCAGCAACACTGGAAAGATTAGGAGGTAAAAAGCTATTTGGAAAAAACAGTTGGGATTCTCAGGATTAAAAAAAAAAAATAGGGACTGATTATTTTTTACCATTGGAAAAGGTCTCAAGATTATTTGTTTATAGATAAAGATAAAAACACTTCTTTCATAAGTAAAATGAAATTAGGTTAGTAATTGCTGTGAAAGCTTTGTTTTTTTTGGTTTTTTATTTTTTATTTTCCATTTGAAGAGGGCTTTATATTTTTTAACCCAAGCAAATCTGAGAGCGAAGAAGTTTCTTAGCTCTATGGTATTTCATGTTTTTTTCAGACTTCTGGGTTGATAACTATAGTGACATCATATTTGAGAGATTTATTTTAAGACTGCATTTTGCTTTTGCTGCCTTGTCCTAAATAACTTTCATTTTTTCACACTCTTTTTTTTTCTACAAAGTCCCAGTTAATTTAGGGTTGGAAGTCCCAGAATTCAGGTGAAAACCCAGGGAAAAGTGACTATCTTCTTTTTTTCCCTGGGGTTCAAAGAAATGATTATCTCTTAATGACCATCAAAGGGATTCATGACACTAAATTTTTGCTATCTAAAACACAGACATTTAATCCACAAATACACACAAACACAGATGATACATGTATGACATTTACCTTACTGTAATGCGCACATAATTAGGAATGGGATTCCTGCCCTTATCTATTAAATATAGCAAAAAGTAAAGTTAATCAGCTAGCTCCAGAGACGATGGATAGAAAGAACAATCACCAGAGAGACAATTCATTCCACTCATGTAGGACATATTTTTAGGATTGAGGAATCTCTGTCAGTGGTGCCTATTTCTCTATAACATCTGTGGAGTGGGATAAATTCCTCTGTGAAGGCCATAGAAAATGAGCCTGTGAGGTGCCTGGAAAGAGCAGAGGAAGAGAAAAAAAACAGGATGTCCTGGGAACATGACTGCACCAAGGCAGGCAAGGAAGGGGGACAAGAAGTCACCAGATAAGCTAAGGCATGCTAGAAAATGGTTGAGAACTGTGTGAGGTAGCAACACAGGGAAGGAGAATACGATGGGCAAGAAATTGTGTGGAAAAATGCCTGAATATGAGAAATGTGTAACTGTAGGCAAAAGACAGAAGTCAGTAGGATGCTGGAGGGAAAGTATGAATTATGCAGCTGATTATCCATTCTGATTAGGAAAAGAAACCTTCAGGGACAGGATGGCAGTTCCTCACAATTTAGGAGGTAGCAGAATCTCTGAAATCCAAACCAGGTAGCATAGGCAAGCCTACCTTCTTGTTTTTTGCAGGTATTTTATTTTTAACTTGTGGTGACAATAATAAAAAATACAAAAGGAAAAGAACTGAAGGCAGCTCAGCAAAAGTGAAAAAAAAAGTCAGCAGGCAAAAGCAAAAGCTACAAGAGCCAGAGTGGAAAAGTCATTTTAGACTCCAAATCCCAATTAAAGCTCAGAAGATTTTTAAGTCCCTTAAGGGAAAGTGGCTGGGGAGATGTCATTTGGAGTTGAAGATATCATGCAGACAAAGAGAACTGTTTGAAAAGGTAGTGAGATAGAATAGACCTTAGCACCTTCTTGCAAATATGGCACAGACAGTAAAATGAGGGCATTAAAAACCATTTCAGGAGAAAAATAAAATAATATTGTGCCATATACTTCTTTTATCCATATTTACTTTCTTCGAGCTTCAGGGGAATTATTCATAACTTCTTAAATACTCAGATTTAATTTGATATAATCAAAGCTGAGTGTTTTTTAAAAATAATAATAATAATAAAAACCCTGTACTTATGAAGGAAGAACCAGCCTGAACTAAACATATTTCTGGAGGGGAAAAGTGGAAAAGTGAGAAAAAAAAAAAAAACTGTGATGAATGGAAATACTCATGTACTAGAAAAGCAAAAGTTGAAGCTACCCCTGCTGCTGATATCATAAAATCTCAGGAAATGGTTCCTCTAGGGACTTAAGGAAGCATAATCTGTTGGTGCTGTTATTTGTCTCAATTCGAGGACTGAGAGAAAATGAAACAGACAACAGTACATGTGTATGAGCTGAAGCGATGTTTCCTCACTTTGACTTGTATGTTTACATTTTTGAGAAGTAAATATTATTTTTTGTTAGCTATTTAGTGAACACAGTATTGTACATATGGCAAAACTAGTGCCACTGGCCAAGAATGCAGGGAAACATTTTCATCCAAGGAACATGGTGTATATGGGGAGAAGAGGAAGAATAGATGGAAATGGAAGTCAATTTCTTCTGTTTAGCTTTAGGGGCAAAACATTCTATACAGCTCACTATGCTAAGACTAAGGTACAATTTATCATTTTCAGTATTGTGTGTAATCAGTGTTTAGGGCTTTTTATTTTCTCAAATAGAGCCATTTGCTCATTCAGACAGAGCTTGTGCCATTTCAGTGCATCTCCTGCTGTCAAGAATTACACACACTGAAGAAAAATGTAGATTAACCATCTATGGATTGCACGAAAGAAGCTTTATCGTTTGGAAAGTTTGCTACAGAAACATTGCTACTTCTGATTCTATCAGTGCATTTTAATACTTTTGATATCCTTCGCTTTCAACATTAAACACTTTCACACACACCTGTAAGTATGGACACTGTCTTAATTTTTATGTCTTGATGAACCTTAAGGACGACCCTTCTTTGCTATAAAATTCAGTACCTGCTAAAAATGTGCTAATAGCAGTGAAAGGATTTTATATAAAGTAGGAAAGGACTCCCTTCTGGCAAAATATTTGACTTCCTGCTGCCCATCGCTCTGTTCTGGAAGCAAGATTTCTTGCTCTCTTGTGAGCAAGATGGGGTATATGAGTGAGTGTCTAAAGGCAAATGATTTATTTGAGGTTACACATATCACAAGTTCAAAGAATTCAGACAGCCAGAAGATTCTTAAAGATGAATGATTTCCAGCAGCAATAGTTGGTCACTGGTATATGCTCGATCCTGAAGAGAGGCACAAAAGTATACACAGTATCTCAGCCACTGAAGTCTGCTAAATAATTATAGTAGGTGATCTGGGTTTTTTTTGGAAATGTAATTGTCAAACAGATGCAATATCTAACAGATATAGAAATCCAAAGTGATTTGGATTGTGTTTTTAAAAAACTTGTGACCTGCCATGAATTAGAAAGGGAGAAATTATGAAAATATGTAATCTATTTTCATTAAAAACACTCTTAAAGATTGATGAGACCAAAAATGTAGTAGATTTAATTTGACTTTAGTGTAGAGGGGAAGTACATCAGCTCTTTCCTTCAGCTGAGGGAGCCAGAGATCCTTGTTCCACAACAAGTCTGGGTGCATTGGGGTCTCCAGGGGAATAAAGTGATAGTTGCTTTCAAGGAGCTGACAGTTACTTGATTCTGTTGGTAACATTTACTTTTTTAAAGGGTGTAACTTTCACAAAAATACAACCCTGTTATCTCTGATATCATGGTCCCGTCATTCTGTTGCTTGACGGCCTGGAGTTTTAATGGTGGGAATACTAAAGATTCTCTTTTGGTGTTGACTCGCTGCCTTATCTCATACTTAGCCCCTGCAATGAGTTTCAGTAGCAAAAAAAAAAAAAAAAAAATTATGCAGTAGAAAAATAGGAGAAATTGGATCCAATGTCAGACTGATTTTTCATAGGCCACATTTAAACAATCTTACTGTTTTGTGAAGAGTCTCTGTAAAACAGAAAACATTTTGAGGTGTACTTTCAATGTTTTCATAATTGGAGCACCTAGAAGTGCCAGTCCTTGACCAGAATCCCATCGTGCAGGGCACTGTGCAATACAGAACAAAAAGATGGTCTGTTCTCCACAGCTTTTGAAATCTAAGGATAAGATTGGAGGAAACAGATACAGACAAAGGAGTCAGAGAAACCAAAAGCCAGTACTGGAAACCATGAATCGAGAAACTAGGTAATGGTTTTAATACACCTCATAATGATGAAGCTTGCAGCACAAGTATGTTCATGAAATGCTCAAGGAGACAGCAAATAAATATCTTCTTATACGTTCATGGAAATGTTCGTGTTTGAATATTTGACCATGACAATTATAACAGAAAGAGCAGAGATCAGAGACCAGATGCAGAAAGGTAAATGGTAGATTGTTAAAGATAATTCAAGTTTATACTTGATAGGATGAACAAAGAGGTGCCTGCAAAGAGCTGTAAAGAAATTATTGACGGATGGGATATGGACCCACAGCAGTTTTTCATGTGGGTGCACATGGGGCAAGCTTCGCAAAGCCAGGGAAGACTATGTTGTTGTGACCTACATGGGAAACTATTAAGAGCTCAGGGAAGAATTTTACCCTTGTGGATTGATAAATCAGACTGTATACTAGTGAGGCTGTACACTAAATTAAGCAGCACCTAGGCATAATCTGAGCATGAGGATTCAGAAAGAGGCCTGAGTGAAAGTCGAAATGAGATGATCAGCCTAAATGACAAGAAGGACAGAGACAGAAGGACGAGTATGTTCATAGACAGCAAGAAGTAGGGTTGAGGCAGGCAGACTCTCTACCGGGGGGAGATGCTCTGCTTAACTGGCCCCACTGACGGCTGAAGAGACAGGTCAGTATTCAGGGGGCAGGAGTAGGCTCTGAATGAGCTGCTGAGCTGAACTGGGCCAGGAGGACACGCTCCATCTTTGGCAGAGCTCCCCAGGGCAGCGAGGGGGGCCGCATTGGCAGTGTCTCCGGCAGGCACAGCAGACACCACCTCTGTTCCTCGTGCGCACCGTTATGGATGGTAGGGTACAGCTGAGGAAGTGTAGTGACGCGTAGTGACCCAATGTCTTACATTACATAACACTTTTCGTTATGAATAATCCTTGCAATTGAAAATGCAAAATAGAGCTGTGTAGAGCATATGTTCTTATAACTTTCTACCTATTTATGCAAAGGCTTTTTTAGGCTTTAACTCCCCTAGCATAGGCTATCTCCTCTGTGATGAGAAGCTCCTCCCAAAGACACCAAGAAAGAAAAGGAGGGAAATGGCCTGGGAAAACGTACAAGGTTTAGGTTTTCTAAGTGTTACTCATACACACCGTTTATTTAAAATATGTCATGGGGAGAAGTGCAAACTGACACAAGCTTTATGCAAATATATGTAAATGCTCATGTAAATCACACCTCTGGCACTTGGCAGGTTGTCTGTTAAGCTGTAGTAACACCATTGTTAGTAGGTGGCCTTTGAAGCCTGGCAGAGTTTACAGCTCTGGGGTGGAGATGCACTTTCCCTTCATTCATGAAACTGTGTTTAAGCTGACTGAGATATAAGCAGTAGAAATATTGATGTTCCTGCTGTGGCAAGCTAAATTTGGCAGCATGCCAAAGATGAGAAAAAGATAAATCCAATTAAAACAAAGGTTTATACCATTACTGGTTGGAAGGACCAGTATAAGAATTCGACCAGTCTCTCCCAGCTCATCCACTGAAGCAAAACAGTGGTTCAGGAGCCCATTCCTTACTCCAACAGTATGAGACTTGTCAGGAGCTCCCTCTGCCTGCAGGAGGAAGGAGGGAAGAAGGAAGCAAGAGCAAAAGAGCAGGAGGGAGCAGGAGGGAGAGCCTTAATGACCCTGCAGCACGGACCTCCCTGTGCAAATCCCTCAGGAAGCAGTAGCCTGCCCTGCCAGCTAAGGATTCAACAGGTTGCTTCATGCTGATTGCTCATAATAGAATTTTTACTTTTGCAAATGTAATTAAAGTACTCCTATTCGGAGAACAGCTATAGGCATCCAAAGTTCAAGCAGTGCAAATTCAGAAAAGTGTATCTTTACCTTTGCCCATGAGTTTTACTCACAGCCTTCACTGGCAAATGAGTTAGAAAGGTGGTAGAAGTTAAGTGTTTCAAGTGTGTCTGGGCACTTTTCTTCTCTGTCTTTAAATAAATATTGAATAGTATGAAAAGTACCATTTTGCTCTGAGATGTAGCTGTTATAGTGTAAGTTTCAGCAAGATCAGTGTTACTTGATAGTTCACTTGTCCTTTAACTTACAAAAAACTGTACAAATTAGTACAAGCTCTTCTATGTAGCAAGACTATATCCTCACCCCTGTATCCATCACTCCTCTAACAGCTCTTAAAGAATAATGTTAATAGATTTTGCAGGCAAAAGAAAAATCTTAAAGTTATACAAAATCTAAACAAACAATAAAAAGCCTTTGCTTACAGGAAACACAGGTATTTGCAAATTCTATTTGTAGACTGTCAAAAACTGAACATGAAAAGCAGGAAGGGAAACACTGCGATTACTTAATTACTATTTCTAAATTAGTTATCTGCAAAATAATTAGGTGGCTCTAAGACTTAGACCGTGAACTATACAGATTGAAGAAGTAGTATCTAAGAAGAGTTTCAGCGCAAGTTGTTGGAAGTGATAGGCATATGACACCTGTAAAAAACAAGTGTCAAATACCTTTTTGAAATCTAAATCTAAGGTCATAAAAGTCACAGAGCTTTCTGACTGAATTACTATTTTTTAAAACACTATATTTCTTGTGGCTACTGTTATCAAAAGGATGTAATATTAGATAGTTCCCTTATGAAAAAATCAGTTAAAATACATATATCTAATAAGATATTAGTTAAGAACAAATATGTAAAAATACGTCTACCTTGTAGTCACTGTAATAAAGATATTGAAATCTAAGGCTAAGATTGCAAGTTAAATTCTATATGTGTTGAGATTTAGACTTTAGAAGGCTCTCCCTTTTTTGAAATCTGTGATAATTCCACTAAGATATATCAGTGCCATAAAATAGTTACACATTATCACAAGTAGCCAAACTACTGAGGATACTTAAGGACAGGATTGAGTCACTTCTGAAGGGGAGAAAGGGATCTATTGCAACTCAGCTATTCAGAAATGTAGTTTTGGGCTATGGTACGGACTAGCATATTCTAAGGACTGCTTTAACTTTCAGAGCTTTTTCATAGGTTATTTTGTCATTTAGGAGACTGCAAGATTGCAGTACTTTGACCCATTACTTCTATAGCCCACGTACTTGCTTCTGGGATGCTTGAAGAGCTAGTATGGTGCTTTCCAAACCAATCATCCATATGTTGGGGACTAGCTGTATGTCCAAGGAATAATTTGTGGACTATTTATGCTATACCACAGGTCCTACTTGCTGGTAAATCTGCCACAGAGGAGCTATGGAAAACTGATCTACCACTCCTAAAATTTCCATAATAGTTACAGTATTATATGCCGATGTAAATCCATTCAACTCTCCCTCCATCTGTTCATCACTCATGAGATGTGACGAACATAAAACACAAAATCTTCAACACAATAACTTAAATCCCATCAAAATAATATGAATATTACCTCCTGAAACAAGGAACAACTTCTTTATATGTAGGAGACCTGGCTTCATTACATATTTAGTGTTTCCAGCTGACCAAGAGAAAGATTGATTGATATAGTATGTTCTGTAATGGGATTTATATAAATGGCAGTTAGTTAACTCAAAATGGCAGTTAGTCAACTGAACAGGGCTGACCTGTCAGATAAGCAAAGTTTTGAGAAGAAAATATAATTGCATTGTTGCAGGATCATGTGTGCTTCTGATAATAAGCTTTTGTAATAAAAAGTAGGGCTGGGAATAGAATATATATTCTGTGAGCAGCATTCTCTGTGCTGTATTCAACCGTGCATTAAAACAGCTACTGCAGGGTCTAACCTGAAATAAAAGGATATATGAAGTAGAAGTATATGTCCAGAGTCTCTTTTTTTTCTATCCCTCAAAATCCAAAGAGGAAGCTAGGGCACAAGCATTAGGTAGAGTCTTTTTCCCTGAAGTCTACTTCATGTTGTGTATTATATGAAGGTGATATTCAATCAAAGGGAAAAACAGATGTGGGTTTAGATGCCTCTCACTAGGCTCTAAGCTTTTGGGGGCTTTCTGATTGTGGCTGTAATTGCGAATCTGTAAAAAAGTTTGGCCAGTACTCCAGGTGTATTTCAGCGAAAATCAAATTAACTGGCGTTTCTATCTGCACCACAGAGGCTTGTAGTCTTGTAATTTTACCTTTGCTGTCCATTTTTGACCAGCTTCATTTGGAACCTTGAATTACTTGCAGCTCCTGGGTTAGATAGCGGCATCTGGCATCTCTCTCTAATTCTCAGAACCACCCCTTAATGGGAAATGCAGCTGTCTGTTTCCCCCAGACATCTATAATTTAGTTCAGGGTATGATTTAACTTCAATGTATAATTCAAGCAAGTTACTGCTCTGGGCGTAGTGCAGGATTGACCCTTGTTCTGAAGTCGAGAAAATAAATACTTTAGATCAAGTACTGCAGTTAAGATCTAACGGGTTATTTAGTTAAATGTGACTAAATTATTTAAGGTTAAGGATGAGACCAGTTGTATTGTGGTATATCCAATGACCTGATAGCAAAAACATTTAGCTTTCTAACCACACAAGCACACACCTATTCGTATTTAGAAAACGCTTAGGTATTGTGTCACTGAAACTTAATGGGAGGATTGTTTAGGCTTTTAAAGGAGCTGTTTACCTGCCTTTCTTTAGGGGCATGCCTGCCAATTTGGCTTTTCAGTGTCACACTGCTTTCAAAGTAAGTTTCTGGGTGTTGTTGATACTCAGTAAGAACTGTAAAGATGCAGTCTTTATTAGAGAGATGAAGGCGGGTAAACTTAGAGGAATCATGACAGAAAAAATAAATATGAACTATTATATAGTCTCAAGTGAATACTAGGGAGTCACAGAAATAAAGCTGAGCTGGAAGGGAATTCAACATTGAAATGTATCTATATTGGTATTTTTGAAAAAAAAAAAACCTGCATTTATGGAAAAAGTAAATACTAAACTGTTGAGACTTTTAAAAAATGTAATGTACAACATGCAGAATATAATAGGCATGCTTATGATCACTATTGCAATCATTATTAACTTTTTACTGTTAATTTTTTATTTCTATAAATAATGCTAATTGCATTACTGTTATTCCTTGAAATTTAGTATTAGACAAGCATTCTGATCACAGAAAAAGAAATGGCTTCTGCCACAGGTATTTCTAATCTTTCTGTAATCTGATCTCCGAAAAGACAGGAGACAAAAGATGGCTACAGACAGAACTGAGAGAGAAAAGAAAGAGGGAGATAAAGATACTCAGCTCATGAGTCCATTGTTTCAGGCTGCCAACAGCTGCTGACAAGTTTGCTTTTTTTTTTTTAATATTGAGAGGAAAAAAAAAGATTTTTAATTTGGGATTTGAAGGAAGTCAAGGAAGTATTGCACCTGGTGGTTCACAGGGACTTGCACAACTACATAGCTGAAATGTTGATATGTTGCCCTTGGGTAATGGGGAAGGAAAAGAAAGACTCTTATCATAAGAACCTAGTCAAAAGGGGCAGAGAGTGGGACTGACATTCCAGAAACATTAAAATTTGTAAATTATATAAAATATATATTTTATACAAAGATACAGATATTAATGCAAAATATAAATTTGGTTCCTGTACATTATGTTATCAGACACACTGAATCAAATCATGCTTTGATACAACATCATGTTTTCCAAATGTACAAGAAACATCTTCAGCAGATATAAATTGACTAGTCCATTGGGCTCTTAGTGTATGTGTAACTATGAACACATGGTGAATGCAAATTGATATTGTTCATTTATATTACACTGTATTTTTAAGATTATAAAAGCATCATAATACTGAAAACACTTCAGAGCTGCCTGGTAAAGCGGCTGAGTGTTTTGCACAGTGAAACTTGTTTTGTCTTGTGAGACCTGAGAGTAGTTACCATCACTATGGTGAGACTACAGGTATGATAAGATGAACTTTATTACATTTCTTGTCAGTAGATCTGCTTGCTTTCTTTATTCCTTTCTCTGTCTCTTGTTTTTTTCTTTGTTTTTGTGATCCTGTAACTCTTCATGATATTATGAGGCATTTCCAGGTTTGGCTTTCTCTTTCATGGTCAAACATTCTCCCCACCATTTCCCACAGCCCTCCACTGGCAAATAAATAGATTTTAGTTTCCTTTGGTTCTACTACAAAATGTTGTGTGATTAGAATTCAAATGCCTTCTTCTTACAACAGATGATGCTGTTCATTTTCCCTTTCCTAACTGAAAAGGGAAACTCAGCTTTTTAGGCTCTGTCCTTACTTAAATGTAGATTAACTGGAGACAGGTTTTCATTTGCATGTACAGTGTTGAAATATGAAGCATGTTTCCCTGGAAACTTTAAATGTCTGAAATAATCATTTACATAAATAATATAGTCATCAAAATTGCACATTCTTCATTTGAACCTGAAAACATAACAAGCCTGTCTGCCTGTTTGTTTGAAAATATTTTTATTTAAAACACTTTTAAAGACCCTTTTGTTTAATTCCAGAGAACAAAGAGTTATCTGTTCTTAAAACAATTCTGTATTATGAAATAATTTAATTTGTAAATTAATTGTAATCTTTGGAATAACTGTTTAGAACACTCTATTAATTCTGCTTAAACATTTACCTCTGATTGCTATGCAAAACACTGGGTAGGGCAAAAGCAACTGTCATCTTAGCATAGATTGTTTTCATGAGTAAAGAACATATGGATTGCTTTAATCATTCTGTTTATAACCCTTTCTTGTCAAAGATATTTGTAGAAAAATCTTCTAGTTCTTTGTTTTTTACTGATGATCAGTATTCTTTCTCTCTTTTTCCTTTCCTTTCTCCTTCCCTTTCTCTTCTCCTCTCCCTCTTTCCCAAACACAGAGGCCCAGGTATTGGAAAGAAGACATGCATATATGTACATGTATTCATACATATGCTCCCACATACACACAATTTCTCAATGTTTCTGTTAGAACAGTGCAATTGTACTATTAAATAAACTGCAGCTCCTTCATTTTGCCATCCTCAGCCTACCTTAGAAGCAAAATCCAATGAAATTGTAGCCTATTGTCTTCTATTTTAATGCTTATTTCTAAAATATTTGATCAGATGAGACTGAATAGCAGGGTGCAACACTCAAAATGCTCAGTCTTTTGACTAAGAATCTAGTTATTGGTCTGATTGGATATTTTGGCTTGAATTTGTACTGTTTTTGAATACTTAGCTCTATGATAGTATTTTTATACTCTGTAACAGGTCTATTTTTGAACTGGCAACTATATAGTAATTAATAGCAATTGTAGCAATTTTTAGGCACTTTGATGTATACAGTGGGATTATTGCTTTTGCTTTTCATTCAGCAAAACAATGGGTGAGATGGAATGTGACTTGCTGTAAGGTCATACAGCAAATATTGACAAAATTCACTTCCAGAATAAAATCTCAGCCTCAGTGAAATCAAAGGCAAAACCCCAATGGGCTTCCATTCCAGACTTCTCTGCTGACTAAATGCTGCTGCTGAGAGAGACTGAGGATGTAATGTGCTGCTAGAATGTAGTTGGGGTATTTTAGGACTGCATATTTTTATTCACAGCTGAACACATTATGAATATGATACATTACGTGTCCTAAATGTTATTGCTCTGGCTTTCATGTGGTGGTGCTCATGTTTGGAAATACAGCAGGGATACAAATATGTCCTTTCTTTTCTCCTTTGAGAATTGAGAGATGAAGAGGACACAAACAAATGTTCATCAGCATAATCACACATTCCAGTGTAACACTGGAAGGATTATTTTTCTATAATTAAACTGCCATACAAAGTGGTTATTAATAGTAACTGTGAGTATGTATGTTTGTGGATACTGTTTTTTCTCACTGTGTCAAACACAAAGTTAGTGGTAATGACAGATTTATGTAAGGAAATGTATCATGAAAAGTGAGAAAAACAATCTGAAACATTTAATGTTAAATTTAAGGATTCAGAAAAATACTCAATTCCCACATAGGGAATGATGGGACTAAATGTTTCAATTGGAATATTTCCTCTAACCTTGAAAAAATATTATTATACTTATTTTGCTTCATGTTTCAATTCATATTGAATATAACACATCAGTAAATACATATCTGACAACAGTCTAGCTCTTACTATGCTGCTTGCTGCTGTTATTAAATCTCACATTTATATGAGCCTCCTCAGTCACTGAATTCCAATATGCCTATTAAAGAAAATTTCCACACTTCCAAAACAAATGCAGTCACCATCTTTTCATTTCCACCTACTTTAAATACTTTTAAAATTTTAGCTCACTTCTCTGTCTTTTTTTTTTTTCCCTTTTGAGCTTTTTGTTTTGTTTTGTTTTTTCAGAGTGCTGGTCAAATAAAAAAAGCTTGAAATATGTTAGTAAGAAGTTCACAGAAACCTTTTAGAACATTGTGAAATGATGACATAGTAAAGTAAAAATAAAGCAGGCTAAGTGATGACCAGGTGTTTTAAATGCTGATAATAATGGCTGGGGAGGTAGAAGGTTACCTGAATGGCGTTTGTTACGTTCCATCCTGCTTCCCAACTAGTGAGCAGTCTGACCTGGACATGTGTCAGGGCAGCCGGTGACTCATATCCCGGCTCCTGATGGAGCTCAAAGTTCGGTGGTCCATTGAGGTCCTCTCTGTCCTTGCTGTGACTCCTGTTCAGTTCATCTCTTCTAACAAAATTCACATTCTCTTCATCAATTTCTAGACAACTGTCCCATCTCACCAGCTTCAAAAAGAGAGACTGTGTTTCCCTGAAGCAGTTGAAAAGAGAAGAAGAACTCTGCTGAGCCATCCTCAATATTGGATATTACAGCAAAACCTTTCCTTACTTGTCTTTATGTTTTTCAGCAGTTGTACAGTGTTAATCCTTTGTTAGGCTACCAGCAACATTCTAGATATGATTAACAAGGTTTGCTGGCCCTCATCCATTCATTTGTGCTAGCTTCAAATGCCAGCTAACAAAATATCACCAGGGTCTTCAACATACTGCCCAGAGTGGTCTGCAATGAGATTTTGTAGTCTGCAAGCTGAAATTTACAATTCAAATAATTTTTCCATTTACCTATGGCATCTTTCATAGATGCCATTCTGTAGATCAGTCATTCATGAAGCAGCTACAGGTGGCTGCAAGAATCTCTTCCTGGAAATTATGCATGTTTCTAGTACGAGTAGATAGTTCTGCCAAAAGCAAAGAAAAATGCTTCATTAAAAACTAGAGTTGATGGACAGACTGCTAGCAAAATGCATGTAAATAAGTTTGTTTTTCCAGATGTGAGAAATCCTGTTATTTTTATAGTGTCTACAGAGGTCAGTAGAACTTTAAAAATGTTCTTCGAAAAGCTCAAAGTTACAAGAAAAAATGATAGTTTGTTCATAACCATGTCTAATTTGTATTTGCTGGGGACAGCTAGGGCAATGATACAAAGCTGTGATTATATGTTTACTGTAGAAGTATAAACAGCAATACCTTATGACCATTCACACTGTAAAATCCTAAAAAAAAAAAAAAAAAAAGAAAGTATTTATCTAACTTTTCTTCCCTTGCATGACCCACAGAACTTGTGAAATAAAGGGGAAGAGTTTGGTTGCACTGTTTTAAGGTTATCTATGTCTGTTTTCCTTGCTTCTTATGGCTGCACTTCTCTTCCCTCTTTGGTTTTTTCAGTAAGAGTACAAGATTTCAAAAGCTGCATTTCTACATCAGGGCACCACAATGCTGATTACCCTGAAAAGGGTATTTAGTTACAGAGGATCTGAATTTGACCATATGGGATCAATTACAATCCTTGTTTGCATTAGCGTGACCTTCTTGTTAGCTTTCCAAAGTCTCAAAAGAAATTCAGAATCGCATATTACTGACATAGAACTTTGGATTGACGGCTTCTCTATCAGATCTGAACTGCAGGGTCTTTAGTAACTCTCACGTTTCACCCATTTCAGAAACAAGGTTTTTCTTTCCCTGAGTCTTTTCAGTTGTCTGTATTTCTAGTGAGCTCGGGATTAAGCAACATGGAGTCAACCTGCTCTGTTGTGCCTTTTAGGGCCATACACTGAAATTATCTTCTCATCATGCGACCAGTATTCTGCAGCTCTCCACAGTTTATCAGTATGGTGTAAAAATGTTTCACAAATATTATCAGTACAGTATGGTGTTCCTTTACCTACCTAATTCATGTCACATCAGTGACACCTGGAAAAGGGGAAATCTGGGAATTTATCCCTTCATGCTCTAAAATATTTCTTTTATTTACTTTGACATCTGCTAATATTGAATCAAGCTGACCAACAACTGGATCTCATCTTGTCAAAATGACCATTACTGATATTTTTAGGACTGAGGTGAACAACCTTAGTCAGCTCACAAACAAACCATCTTCTGAAGAGATCTGGAAGGCTCTTGAAACAAAAGTATGTTTTTTTAGAGCAAATTTTGACAAATTTTTTGTCCTCATTAAAAAAAACATTCCAACAGAATGCTACAGGCAGATTTCTGAGGGTGCCCACCCTATGATGGGTATTCTATTAAGTAATCTCGTAAAGCAAAAATGATAGCATAAGGAGTACTTTGGTGATTCTCCTAACATATACAGGAAAGTTTGGGAAACAAAAATAGAACCTTAGGTAGTGGTAAATTTTTGTCTGTTTTTAAGCATTTTTCATTTAGATGTTTATGTTTCTGGACAGAAACATTTTGTTGTTGTCATTGACTTTATCTTTTCTGAAAGATATAATCTCATGAGATGGATAATTAGCATTTAAAAGCCTTTTTTTATTAGATAAAATATGGATAAATTTATGTTATCATCCTGATCATCCTGATTGAGGAATTGAATTATGTTGAATGCAAAACTTTTATTGTTGTTGTTGACTTTACAAATGATGAATTACATGAGAAATTACATTGATTGTCTGACGTTTGTAGATTTTTTTCCTTTCTAAAAAAAAGGTATTGAGATAGCAATCAATGTTACTTGGATTTTTTGTTTGTTTGTTTGTTTTCTATTCCTTGTAAACTAGTCATAACTTCCTGATGCTATCTTAATAAAGGAAAGTGCTACTATATTTAGGAATAGATAGCTCTGCATATAGAGTTGCTTCACTTGCCCGTACATGGTTAGAGAGGCATTATCCAGTTTTAGCTAAGGTCCACTGAGACCAGTAGAAAGAATTTCAACTCTTTCATTATCTGACACTTTATCTACATCACATCTGAAAGTAAGAAAAATTAAATAATAGTTCTTTCACAGTTATAGAAAAGATCTTCAAAAAATACAAACTCTGTTTAAACAAGTAACTTCTAGTTGGTTTAAATTCACTGTTTGCCTACTGACTGTCGAATAGAAAGGCAAGTAAATTATACGTTTCCAGGAACACCTGAATTTTTAGTAAAATATTTATGTTAGATCTACAAGGCATGGTTCACTGTTGGGACTATCTGTTTCAATGAACTATCTTTACTAATCTCTGATATAGAGCAAAGCACAGGACAATACCAATCATCACTGTACACTATTTGCTATTATTTATTTACAGCACTACCTAGAGATCCTAGCTGACCTCAAGATTCCTTTTGATGAGGTGCCTCAAGTAGTAGAATCACAGACTCACAGAATGGTTGAGGTCGGCAGGGACCTCTAGAGATCATCTAGTCCAACCCCCCTGCTCCAGCAGGGACACCTAGAGCACGTGGCACAGGGTGGCATCCAGGCAGGTTTTGAAGATCTCCAGAGATGGAGCCTCCACAGCCTCTCTGTGCAGCCTGTTCCAGGGCTCTGCCACCCTCACAGTAGAGAAGTTCTTCCTCACATGGAGATTAAACTCCCTGTGTTTCAACTTTCACCCATAAAGAAAGCTTGTTCATAACCCTATCTAATTTGTAATTGCTGGAGACAGCTAGTGCAATGATACAAAACTATGATTATATGTTTACTATAGAAGTGTAAACTTCTACAAAGTTATATATAAGTGTAAACTTACTGTAAAAGAAGATGGGTTCTCTACAGTTGAACGAGATAAGACAGACAAAGATTGGGCAATCTGGGAGGCTATCCCGTGTCTAATAGGCATGCCTTTTTCAGTGTATGTATTACTTCCAGCTTTAATTTTTCTGTAGGACAACTTATGCTTTTAGTTACATCAGTGTATATCCACCGGTTGTTTCACTGACCTGAATACCGAGTAAAGGAATGTATATCAAATCTGGCTTCCTAGGTGACTACTGCAATTCAGTGCTACTTCCAAACCGCCTGGAAGAAGCATATTGTAAAGATAGCAACTGAGAGCAACAATCAGTGGAAGGGCAGTTCCATACTCTTCTTCACCTAGTCATTCTTTTTACAGACCTCTTATGAAGCTGTAGATACTGAGCATGCCAAATTTGCTAATGCGAAGAGTAAAGCAGAGGTGAGAGGTAGGACATTAAAACGAATACTTTTGCCATAAAATGAGACAATTTTATAACTGTCAGCACCATGAACTACACTAATTTTATAAGCTTGATTAAACCTTACCTTTCACTTTGTGAAAAAAAATCCTAATATGGGAGGCCAATAAGAACAGTTGTCTCTGTTCAACCTCTTCAACTACAATTTAATCCAGCTTCATCCATATCTATTTCAGCACCTGAATTTTGTTTTTATTTTTTTCAGTCAGACTGCCCTCTCTCTTTGCCTTGCTAACATCTTCACTCTCTAATTAGTTGGTTTGCCAGGTGCATGGTGTTTTTTCCCCACCTTCTTGTCTTTTTTTTTTTTTTTAAGTGCATTTTGCAATTTCAGCAAGTGAAATATCTTCCCCAAAATTAACCTGTATCTTTTCAAGCATGCTGTCATGCTAACTGTCATCACTGCTGGACTAAAACAAAAGTTAGCATAGTGGACTTAGCTTTAAACTGGTTAGGCTGAAGATTACTAGTCATTTAAAGACAGTAACACATGAAATTAAGCTTGGAAAGCAGAAATTCCGGATGCACATTTACCTAAATAGTCATATGAATGGTTAACTTTAAGTTAACTGACTATTATGTTGAAGGCTACAACAGTGACAGCACTGTGAACTCTGTGAACTTTCCTCCTCCCCATCCCCTTTTTATAAATTGTTAAATTAAAATTTGTTAAATTAATTATTTAATTGTTTGCATCCCTTGATTAATACCATTCTAACTCCTAGTTCGACACATTGCAAACCTGATGAATGGACAGCGTTCTTGGAAACTTGCTATTTTTTTCAAAAAGAAATCAGTACATCTCCTACAAATCCTGTCTTGCACACTTTATTAGACAGTTACCTTGGCATTCCTACGCTAATCATGGCGTAAGTCCTACCAGTCCAGGAGCACATACCATCCTGCCCACTGTTCCCCGTGTCCCAGCAGCTGATATTGCTTGAGGGAGCGAAACAGAGCAGGTTTGAGAAAGACGGCCCACAAGCAGACTGCAGATGCTTTTTTGGCAGTGGGTGGATGGAACTGCTCTCACAAACCTCTGCGCCAGACTGCTGCAGCTGCTCCTTGTAGGGGGGCAGACCATCACTGTGAGTCATAAACTGAATTTCAGGAACAAGAAGAGTGGGTGGAGAGGCTTTGGAAAGACATCTTTTTGTGTCAATAGTCTCTCACAGTGCATCTCCTTATTCCCTAGGTGATTAGACTTTCTAAACTGCCACCTGCTTTGGACGTTGGCTTCAGAATCTACTTGACTGCAAAATCTTTTAGGTATACCCTTCACGCACAGTGTTTCAGAAGAGCAATGAAAAAGTTAACAAAATAGTTTTTCTTTTAATTCCAAACACTGTTACCTTACATAATACTGCTGTGCAGATCTTTTTTAAAACAGATATTGATATCTCTTCCTTATTATGCCACATTTGCCATGAAAATAGAGTCTGGTCCATGCATTAGGGTAAAGCGTGTCCTGGCTGCTTGGCATAATCTTTTACAATGTAGAAGGTCTCTCTTCCAAATGAGTATCTTAAATAGTCACCTCTTCTAGTCAGGAAGATACCTGGGACAAATACAGCACCTCTGGTGCTGATATGTTAGACATCTATTTTCCCCAGAAAGGAATAGAAAATTCATTACTATTTATGTAGAATAAATTTGGTCCGTAATGGAATCAGCACACTACTACAGTTTCCAGTCTTTGCTTGTCAGTCCACTGGGTCTGTGTCTGAACTTGGGACCAGGAGCATGAAAATCTGGGGATTTTGCAAAGATAGATCCATGGTGTATTCCAGAAGAACCTCCAAACTGCATGATGGAGGGACAATGAGCGTAGATGCACTGCTGACTGCGTATGTTGCACAGTATAGATACATCTTGGCTATCCCTCTCTCCAGTTTGAGCTAAAAGGGACCTTTTTTTTGGTAAAAAACAAAACAAAATAAACTTTTCAGTATAGCTTTCAGGAGTGCCTGAGTAACTCTAGAATAAACTAGTGGGTACTGTACAAGACGGAAAAGCACATAAAGCAGAGTATTTAGTTTGACAGACATCAAGAAATGATATCAGAAACTATTCATTCATCCCTTGCCTTATGTAAGCTCACTGTGACTAGGACAAGTTTTTTTGTTGTCGTTTTGTTTTGGGGTTTTTTTGTTGTCTGTAGCAAAATAAGGGTTTCAGTTTGGTAATGTGGATCTCTAATAAAAATATTTGCAGTGTTTCTCACACATGTAACTGATATTTTTCATGAATGCTCAGGTATCTCATCAAAATTCATTTTCTCTAGGTGCTTGTGTCAATGAAACTTGATTATATAAATGTAGAAAGCAAGCACAGGGAGGGCATAGTCCATGATGAAAGACAGTATTTGTGTGTGACTGCATGTTTGTGGAAAGGTTTCTTCTGCACTTACTTCTTTCTTTGCTTATTTGTATGCTTTTGGAATGCATCCTGTATTGTTCATTGCTCTGTGCATATTTTTCTAACAGATCTATAAGTAGTTATTTGAAATGATATTGATACATGTGAATACTTATAAATATATAACTGTGCATAGCACTTTAGAAGTGCATGACAGATAAGGTCCCCCCACCAACAGGCTAAAATCTAAATTAGACCAAAAACAGTTAATGGGATAGCAATTTAATATAAAAAGGGAAGAGCAGCTGACAGTCAGTATTGTAAAGTTTCTTGAAATAAGTTGATTGTTAGCCAGGATGTATTCTTGTCAGAGGAGCAGGAAGCTATTCAAAGACTAAGGGATATAAAGGAAAGAAACCAGTAAAGGGTTAGAGAAATAGAACTGTAAGGAACAGTAAAAAGCATACACCTGGATCATGTAAATAAAAGGAAATAAGAACAGGTATAGGAACAGAAGAGAAACTGGATAGATCAAGCATTCAAGGTTTTTTTTCATTTATTTGCACATTTTCTAAAAAAATCCCTTATAAAACAGGAATGCTGAATTCTTTTTTCAGTTTCTGAAAATATAATATATGCCAAGATCTCTTCTATTTCTTGCAAGAGAGGGAAGGGTAATCAATTCTGGAAATTTTCATGATTGAGGATATTTTGGTACAGCAGGAAAAGAAATTTGTAAGGATCAAAAAGAGCGCAGGAGGAAAAGATGTTCCATCAGGAATGAGTATTTGAAAGCACCGCGGATATGACAATTAAGGAAATGTATTGTCTCCATAGCAAGTTTTAAAAAGATGCAAATCCCCAAGCTAGGTTTTATCTTTGATCTTAACTCAGATCATTTGTCCATGTGTTATGTACAGACCTAGCCTGCAAACTCTGTAGCTGTTTATTGCTTCCCATTGGCTAGTTCACTAAACAAAAATCACCATTATCCCACAATGTGTCATTGTTACGCTCTCTGTCTGACCACAGCACGAAGTTCCTGCTTGGTGAGGCACACTGTGGTTTGCACTCTGGTTAATATGAATGAGATTCCTCTGAGTAACTGAGAAATGATCTCAGTGAACTGGTTAGGGCCCTTCTTATAAGCAGTAGAATTACATAGGCTTCATTTCCTTCAAGAGCTGAGTAAGTGTTGTTGCTGCAATAGAGCCTATCACAGTATGCCAAATACTGATTAAATTTCTCATAATTTTGGCATTTATGAATTTTGGAAATTTCTGATACTTTTGCCAAATTTGCTGATATTTCTTGTGCTTCAGTTTAGACATATGGTAATATGTTCTTCCTATGGTAATAGTTCATCCTGTCTCCAGAGATAATAATAGATTCATTCGTTCTTTAAAGTAAGAAAAGCAAGATTTAAAACTTGATCCCATTGATTTAAAAAGCTAGATTCTTAATGTCTTAAATTATAGCCTGTGGATAGCAAGAACTTGATGATTCTGTATGTAAGGTATGGTCTGCATGCTGTACAGTATGTTGTGCATGGGGATGCACAGAGGCTGAGGATTAAAGATATTCTGAATAGCTGCTCTATATGTAAAGACTGTCCCTTTAGCACTGAATAAGGTGGGGGTGAAATGCTAATAGGGAATTGTATAGCTAAAGACTATTGCAATGAATGTGCATAAAGGAGCTGAATTAAGACTACAATAGCATGTCACAGAGCATTTACAGCTCTTCAGCACTGCCTTTTCAGCTTATCCTCTTTAAACAGTTTTTGAGATATATAGCTCTATAGAGGTGCACACTTATTTGACCAAACAAGAAAAAGGTCCTAGGTTGTGTGAATTATAGCAAGTGTTTGTGATACAGCTTGTGCAGAAGCTGTACCTGTACAAAGACTCAATGGCGTAATTCTGTTAATGGTTGTATAAAATAACATGAATGTTGTCGTTAACTTTAACCACAATGGTAGAGGGCATGCAGCTCAGTTTTACTCTTGGGCTGCTGCACTTAAATGACAGTGTTGCAAGAATGAATTTAAATATATATTTGTGTTCTAATTATAGACACGAGGGTAAGAGCTATCAAGCCTGAAATGCTGCCCTTTAATTCACCAACAGATATATTAGTAGCAGGGACTAAAACACTGCCTGTTGCATATTGTCCACTCACCTACACCCTCTTCCACATTCTCCCTCATAAAATGAACTCTGAAGAGAATAAGATAAAGAATTTGCTAATTAGAAGTGTAAAACTCTAGTAATGTATCACTGAGGGCAGAGGATGAGACGAGAGCAAAGCATATATACAGGTAAAGGATGAAGTTGATGGCCATGTTTCAAGTATTGAACCCACTGCTGAGGAAAATATTATTATGGTAATAAGGACCAGCAGACTTCAGCAATTTCTTCTGTAGCTCATAAAGCATTCTTTAGAAATAAGTGAGATTTACAACGGGAAATGCATGCTGGATACTTGTGTACATATGTTCCGCAGTACCCACAAGAAAACAGCTTTTCTGCTTTGCCTTCAGGAAAAAGAATGAGACTCCATCAGAGCCCCATCTTTCTGTGTCCATCTGTGCTGCTGCAGGACCAACTGTATTGCTCCCTCAGTACTTATCCGCAGGCTTCCTATTCGAGAAGCCATTTTACAGAGAAAGATCTTCTTTACTCTGTGTAGCATCCACTGCATATTTATATCCATGGCATGATTGTCATCTGTCTACAAATTCAACTTGCCATTTCTTATCAGTGGAAACTATGACCTTCAGGCATATGTTCAAGTTAACACAGAAGATGACTTAGTGCTGTGATGCTTACAGTCATTAGGCAACAAAGTATTTTATTCTGTTTAATTCTTGACCAAATACTTTTCAGAATTTGGATGATAATTCAGTAAGACATTAGCAACATGACTTTCCTCATGACATCTAATGTCATTACTTTTGATATCAGGCTCGAATTTTTAGATAACTGGCAGAATTATATAGCCTCACAACACAGACATCTGTTATTGCAAGTATATATAAAAAAGAAAGACCTGTGTAACATATCATTGTCCTTTGCTTTCACAGGTAAGCAGATTCTCTTGCATGTTAAAGTTGTTTGTGTTTTCCAACAGAGATTAAATATCAACACTTGTCAAGATTAGAATAAACAGTATGCAGTAATTAAATCAACATCATAAAAATTATACAGGTTACATTAGAATAAAGAGAAGAAATAAAAGCTGCAGAAAACAGCTGAAGATAAAAACCAAAAGACTCTCTTCTGCTGATCCTTACTCTAAATCTACCTTGTTTTACTCTCTAGATGAGAAATGCACCAAGCCTCATAGCAGGCTTCTCTTTTTTCCTTTTTAGCCATTGCTCAAAAGAGGATTGGGTCTTCTATATGCCATTGCATTTTTTTTTCATGGGTTCAATTAAAAATCAATGTATTTTATTTCATTTCTTTTTATCTCATCTCTTCATCTCTTGATGATTTATTTTCATCACTGCTGTTCTGTAAGCGTGTGTCTGGTCCCATGAACCTGTATGGGACAAGTTATCTTGTGTAATCCCTGACTCAATCCCCATCCGTTGCTGTTAGTTCTCTTGTTCAGCCCAGAAGCCTACTGAAAGATATTTTTGGTGAAATCCAAGGAAGAAAACAATGAACATATTAACCTTGTCTGTACCAGTTACGATTAAATAATTGGCCCCACTCAACAACTGGCCCACATTTTTTCATGTTCAACCTTTTACTATAAATGTAGCAGTAGAAACTCTTCTTGATCACCTTTATATGTCTTGCAAATCTCAGATCCAGCTGAGCTTGGGCTTCCTAACACCATGCAATGTTTCTAAATTTCTGTTTTGTAGCCTGTCCCTGCTTCCACCTCTGGTATACCACTTTTTTTTTCACTAGAACACAGTCATGAACTGTGAACACAGTCATGCTTATTCAAGTTGGTCCTCTAATATGTCTAGCTGTTTTCCTGAATATCAGAATAAGTAGTTCTGCCGAGCTCCTAAACTAAGAGTCCTGCATTGTCCTGACCAGCCTCACATAGGACCCTCACCTATATCCTCTGCTTATAGGCCCAGGAGCTCAATTTAAGCTGAAGCAGAGCACCTAGTACTTGCCTGGCTGATATGTTAGGAGGTGATATGTATATTGGAAGAGAGATATACCTACTATATAGATATACTAGACTCTCCTGACACACTAACCTGATCCTGACACCAAAGCTCTTCACCAGACTCATCTCGTAAAAAGAACTCTGCAAATATATCACATGAAAGCTGCTTCTCATTTTCCCTGCCTGCCTTTCCTGAGGAACTTTTATCCACCCAGCACTCCAATTGTGCAAGTTGTCCTGCCATCTCTCAGCTATTTTAGTAATGTAATTCTGTGCGCATACGTAGAGCATTAGTTCCTCCCGCTTGTTTCCCTGACTACACGCATACACTTGAAGCAGATATCTCTTTGCTCTGTATTATTACTGCTCAAGTCCACTGTTGCTTTGCTTAATTGTGAGTGCTTTTCCATTTTTTTTTAATCTAAAGCTCTTCTCACCAGGTTGGCTTGCCCAGGGGCAAAGATGATCTTATCCTACTTTGTCAGGTGGATTTGGCTCTCCCCAAACTTCAAAGTTTCTTGATCAGAGAAGCCAAATTCCTGATATGATACAAGCTGCTCAACAAGGTGTAGAACTGCAGAATATCTTCTACCCACACCAAGCATTTTCCCTGCAACGGCAAGATGAAGAAAGCACCACTTAGGAGAGGTAACCTGAGGTTATAATAACCTGATGAGCCTAGAAAGTCTCTCTGTAACATCCTGAATCTGAGTCCCCAGTAGGCAGCACTTGCCTGGACAGCAAGATAGGTCAGCAAACAGAGGCCTTATTCCCCTGCGGGCTTCCCACCACTACTCACTCACCACTTCCTTTTGGCGCTGCTTCAGTATCCGCTGACTCTGGCGGTCACCATGATCTATTCCACACATCCTGCAGGCAAGGACATCACTTCCCTCTGTTCCAGCCACAGGGAGAGATACGAGGCACTCACTGCAGCCCTGCACCTGGATGGTCACATCTGTCCTCCAGAGCTCAGAGTTAAGGGGTCTGTTGTACTAGCATAGTTGCTCCAGCTATTTTTAGGGACTGTGCCATGTGCCATATCTCCAAGTTTGTTGACCAGATTCCAGCTGTCTTAAGACGAGCTTTTCAGTACCCTTCCATACACCATTCTGTGCAAAGTGCTCCAGCTACTAGCTACTTCTGCTTGCTGCAGTCTAGGTGTCACAGTTTTATAGACCTCTGGTAGCACAATCCAGGTGAGTGCTTGACGCTCCCTAATCAGAAGTCATCTGTGGACAAAAGGTCTATGCACCATTTGATCAGGAAAGTCTGGAAGATATTTTTACAAATTGCTGGAGTTTGCTAGAAGCAAAACTCTACGAGCCACACTTTCCCAGGAAAAGCAGGCACCCAAAATTTCTAGAAGAGTTCTCAAATGTTCCCCAAAGACACCAGAAGATAGAGAGCACAGCTCAGAAACCACTGTGCAAAGTCTGTTAGCCATCTCTGCTGCACTCTGAGAATGTTTGAAAGGAGAGGGCTAGGTTTAACATTATTTGTATGGGCCTATATTGTTTACTTTATGAATAGCAGAGGACTTCTCTTGCATTGTGCTTTAGTAGAGTGTACAGTGTAAGGCATCTAGAAAAACAAGTAACTTCAGCTGTCAAGAAATTTATTAAAGCTAATTATCATGGAAAGGGTTCCACTGCTTCTCCATGGGAGAAATGCCTGAGAATTTAGATTTCTTGACACTGTCATAAAAGTTGTGCAGTAGACAATGTTGAGAAACTCCTCTCCCACATTAAACAAATAAGATGCTTTCTCTTAAACAGACCATTATTAATTGTTTTCAGAAACATTTCAGAAAATTGATTCATGCATAAAAATGCATTTAGTCAAGGCTTTCTAGTTTCAGCAATTCTCCTTAGAAAAGGCTTTATAATTTTCCTCTTGAAGAAAGATCTTTAATTATATTGGAGCAATAGAGTGGGATTTAGGCATATATTCTAATTATGTACTAGTAAAACTGAAAAGCTCTTAGTTAAAACCATGTGGAGAAAAACCAGACACATGCCAGCTCTTCATTATTGAGAATTTAAGAGGCATTGTGTGGCAGCTTATTATCGGTATTACATAAATAGAAGGGCACTCTACATATTTCATATGTCGAAACAGTCTTAAAAAAAATAAAATAGGCTGATTTTGAGAAAACAAAATAGGATACCAATTAAAGTGGTTGATCAAGCCAAAATATAATATATCACCTTGTTTCCTGTTTAGTAGAGCAAGCATAATAATAAACATGCTCTTTTAAAGTTAAATGTGCATATAAATATACGTATACATGCATGCATAGATATTCACAGTACATATAAGTCAACAGGTTCAGTCACCACAAATGAGGTCTGTGCAATCATCAAACAGTAGATGTAGCTCACACAGCTAGTTCACAGGAATTACATACTCCTAGTACGGGAAGAATACATGCCATGCTTTCTGTTTAGTATTAAGTCTTTATAATGAAGGTTTTCTCGTGTTGTAAACAACAAGAACAGCTGGTGTGCAGGCTGTGTTACAACATATTCTGATGACAATACAATAGACTTACTGTTAGTTGTAAGATTGTGCATAAAAGAAGCTATTCAGACTTAAAGCATAGAATTGCTGAGAACTTCTTGCCAAACTGCAGACCCTAGTGAACAGCTCCCTTTGAGCCACAAGCTCATGACTTCTTTTCTCTTCTTAGGGTCAATCCATAAGATGATAAAATAGTTAAGACTCATGACGGGGTTGGGTATGAACAATATCCAGCTGCTGATTCTAAATTTCTAGAGGGAGGAAACTGAATAAACTCTGATCTGATGGGAATAAAGGTGATATCAGTTTAAGTTAGGAATGAGTAAGTAAATAACAGTGTATACACAATAGCCTCTATGCTGAAACTCGCATTTGGTCAACCGCTGCAACTCTTTCTTTGTTATCAAGCTTCCTTATATTACTCTTCTTTCCATTAAAAAGGATATTGATGCATATACTAAGTAAAACAGCTCATTAAATGCAAAGAGAGTTGGGACAGTAGTTCAATTACAGGAAGGGGTTTTTTGTGACCTTATGTGCAAAATGTCTAGCTCTTTATCTGTCAGCATAGCACACATATTACTGCATGATTAATCAACATTAATAATTTCCTGATATTTGCCATATCTCCTTTCTACTGCTATCAGTAAGTATGTGCAGGACAGGTGTTACTGAGCTTTCTTAGCCTGACTTCAAAATAGAACACCGATGACTGAAAGGGACCTCCACTGTCATCAGATCTGGTCTTCTCTGATTACAGACAAATGTCTCATGTAATCTGTTTCCTGAAGTGATCAAATTTGGTTTTAAACTTCTCAGGTTTCTTGCCTATACTATTCCTACAGGAAGAAATTGCATTGCATTTGCAGCTTACGTTTCTTCTTAGCTAACTTATGACAATTTTTAGTAAAAAACGACGAGATGTGTGTTTCCCTAATGACAATATTTTCTTAGACATCAATCATATAGCTTTTCAACTTTCATTTATTTTGCTCAAAGAACCCAGTGTTTCAATTTTAATTAATTTTCTTGAATCTGAATAATCAGAACCATATGCAGTATCTCACATGAGATCTTTCAATCTGAACAACAATGTGCATTCTCACCTTCTTTTCCAGGAGACCTTTTATACAAGTAGAAAAGCATATTGTCTTTTTTATGACACTATCATCTTTATGAATAATAAATATCCTGCAGTTGACTAACATATACAGGTCTTTCACCTTTTTACTTGTTTCCTGCAACTGATCTTCCTTTAACTGCAGTCATTTTTGTTAGTCCTATGTGCCTGATGCTGCACTTCAGACGCCTCAGGTTTCATCCCTCTTGTGTTGCCCCATCTTCATTTTTTGCTGTATGATACCAAAAAAATCTATCTTAATGTCTTTCTGCTACCTTGATTGTTTTAAGTTTCAGGGTTTTTTTTTCTGTGTGGTCCCAGCATACAGATGGATAATCCTCTAAATACATATAAGAATTATAACAATAGATATTTAATTTATTTATTTTATACTTATTTTATATGCAGAAGGTTTACTTGGCATATGCAGAAAATATTTAATGAAACTTTCTTAAAGTAAATTGCTGTTGATCTAAGGTAATATAGCTGTAGCAAAAGCTAAGTATTGCTATTATTGGTGTCATGAACTTTTACAATAAGATATTGAAAGAGGTAAGTTATGAATGCTGAAAATACAGTGTGACTAATCAAGCTCTCTTTTTCTTCTACACAGAAGCCAAGAAAATGTGTACTTTTACTAAAAGCAATCTTGCTGGTACACATCATACAATGTCTGTTTGCTCCACAGTCAAGCCCTGACCTTCTGAGGTGGATTTTTAAAGCAAACATTTCCCTCTTCTCTGACAATTCCTGTGCATTCTGTTCTCGCTATTCACCTCTGAGTAAGTCTTCTTTACCTATAATGCTCACTATGAAGATCTGGCTAAAGGCTTTTTTCAGAAAAGGGTTAGAAGAGAGAAATAAGATGTTTCCAGTGATATTTCCACTTGGTCAACCAAGTGGTCCACTTGGTCCACTTGGTCACTTTCCAACTTGGTCTTTTACACAAATTTCCTGAGGTATCTAGGCAAATAGATATCTGGTATCTAGGCACATAGCTAAAACTCAGCAATTTCTTGTCTTAAATACCATGAATGGATAGTAATATTAAAGAAAAACAAAAGAGATTTCTTGCAGAAAGATGGGGGACATGAACCTGTTTTACGCTGTCTCAATGCCCATCTCACCATTAGTCCCTTCTCTTTTGTAATCCCTGCAACAGAAGGAAAGTATTAACAGAGGCCAAGTACCTACCATGGCTTTCTGCTGAGTAATGGAAACTTCTGAACATTTGAGTAGTTTGCTAGTCTGTTAGTGGAAACCTCAGTGAAGATGATAATATACTAATAAAGGATGGGATTAAATGCCTTGACTTGAAGCCCTAGGTTTAGTATAGTAGCTGGGACTACAGAGAAGATTGCGAAATGTGTGGGAAACATCCAGCAGACAGATTTCTGGGCTTGCTGCATGTGCAGGCAGCCACTCATTCTGCCTTATGTTAGGTATTGAATAGAATAATGTTCTTCACTGGAGCTGGTCTTCTGCAAAAAATGTTGGGCATGCACAATTGCAGGATGCTACATATGGATATGATCAGAACTTGGAAGAGATCATACTCTGCCCAAAATTATGCTCAAGTGCAGGAAATCCAGCCAGAGTACAGCTAAGTAATGTGCATATTCCAATGGATATTGTGCTGTGCAAGTTATACTACAAGTGAAGTAAAGCAAAAAGTTATTACCTAAAGTGCAACAAGTTTCCTTTCCTTACCATCTTCCAGTTATATCAGAATGCTAATAAACAAACAAAGCAATATTTTCCATACAAGTAGTTTTCTTTTTTTATTTATTTTTTTAATGAGAAGCGGTAAGCCAGCACAGTCAATTTGCTGCCTGTTATAAGAAGACAGACTGAGTCTATTCTCTTCAGAAATAAAGAGGAATTAAAGGATAGGAGGAGAGAAAAGATGGAGAGAGGTGTCTAGACTCAGTCAGGGCAAGCAGAATCAGTGTAAATACAAGTGATACTGTGGATGATATTTTCCTCATGGAGCCAGATCCACAAGGCCATTAACACAGCCTCAGGTGCTTGGAGGTCTCTGGAGTGCTCATTCTCACGGGAATTATGTAAGTGAGAAAGATTGCTCCTTTTGCTTCCATAGGTGATAAAGTGCACGTTATCGCGTCATAACATTCACCAATAACAAACAGGTACCAGTAGGGAGGGGAATATGTGCCTGTTTGGCATTCCAAAAAAAAAAAAAGGAGGGGGTGGGTATCATAAGCACAGCTGATGTATCTAAACCTGGTGTGAGACCCTCATGTATACTGAAGTGTCATCTCTTCTTTCAGTTATTTATGCTAATCATGGATTCTTTCCCATGGATGTTGGAAGGAATGTCTATCTGCCTAAAGCCCACAACAGCTGGGCATTTCCCCTATTGGAACATGACAAAGCTGTCTTAAGTTTCATGTGGGTGACCAGAAACCTTCAGATTTATTGTTAAGTCCTAGAAGACAGACTTCAATATATCAAAATTCGTATCCCACTGTCCCAGAACTTTGAAGATGAAATGGTCCTATGGAAAACAGTGCACTTACTTACTTATAGTTTGTCCTAACCAAGACTGTGAGGTCACATCAGGCATAACACTTGGACATAACCCAGAAGTTTAAAATATAGAACGAAGTTCTGAGTCCTCCAAAATACTCTTGCTGGGACAGTCATTGGAATAGATCTATCAGAGCCCAGTAAATGACAAGATGGACCTTCAGCAGTTGTTCAAGCGTTCCAGTCTGGTAATAAAATACACCAGCTTTCTGATAAGAACACCCCATGAGATTAGACTGCTCCACCACACGGCTCCCAGATCACTGTGATGGAAACTAAAGTTAAATACATTCCAAATATGAAGGAAATTTATATTCCTTGAAAACATAGCTGAAGCTAAAAGAAGACTAATACTTGGCAGCAGAAAAGATGAGGCAGTTTTTGTGCAGACCAGGATTGCAACACATTTCACAAATAAGCGACTATAGCTCAAATGATATAATTCTATGCTTAATATGCTAACTAGAATTAAGAAAAAAACCACTTAAGAGTTTAGAACTACTAGGTTGGAACAAGAATGATCACTTATTAAGCATATTAATTTTTCTTCATGAGCAATGAATCCTGAAAACCACCGTGGTTTGTCAAAATAATTAAATTTCCTTTTCTCTTCAGATATAAATATCTACACATATTGCCAAACTAATCTTTGCCTACTCAGAAGCCTGACTTTCACATATGTAGTTTCTAAAGCACTTTCTTTTTTTCTTTTCTTCATTTATGAGGTAAGGCTAAAACTTCATTGATTTATTCATACTGATGATAGCCTTCAAGGTTACTAACAGAATGAGGTTACCAGAATCAGGTCTACCTATAACACAGGAATAAAACAAAGTCTGATTTCCTTCATTTTTGACAATGATTAGTTTTCATATGTGTTTTCATTCAGGGTACTGGATCTCATGACTGTAAAATGAAAAAGGAAAGTGATTTCAGGTAACATAGCACTTGGTCTTATTTTGTAATTCCATTATATCCATGGGTAGACATCTACATATACTTTTTTTTAGATTTCTTATTTCCTTTATTGATCATAACAGTCAATCTAAAAGGCCTTTTTTGCTATTCTCTGCAAATCCTCTATGATATCTATTGTGACACTTCTGTACAGATCAAGAACTTCTGTTCAGCACTCCAACAGTCCTACACAAAAAGGTTGCCAAACCCCCAATAACAAATCATGCTACAGAAACCCCTAGCTAGTTGTACTGACCCACAGTTCATCTACTTGTAGGCATAAGAAAAGGGAGGCAATACATTTTCTTAATTCTTATCAAGGCTCTAAATGCACCTGCCACACACCTTCTTGAGGGCTAGCTACCTGTGCTGGGGCTGGATCTGGCCTAGCACAGCTGGGTAACCCTGACTCAGACTGTGGTGGCAGTGCTGGGGGAGAAAAAGCTGCGAGGAGGTCTCTGGGCTGCTATACAGGGCACAGAGAAATGAAGTTGAATGTCTTCACAGCAAATCTCTGATGCTGCTCAGTGCTCTTTGCTCAGTAGCATAAGGGAAATTTTTCAAGAGGAACTTTTGCCAGCTTGAAGCCTGTTTTTTCCCACGTTCTCTAAATTCCTATCTCAATTCCCAAATCCTAATCCAAATATAATTTGAGTGTAGTAATGCACATCTTAGTATTGCCAATCATCACATTCAATTGCATTCAGCATTCAGAATCAAATTCCAAATTCATAAGAATACAAGATAACATATATATACATATATATATATAATTTTATTCATCAGCTTTTTTTCTTTAGGATGCATCCAGATCAAGTTTTCATCACTTCCTCAGCAATTAGCAAGTCTAGAAATTAATATTTTGTTTTAAAACAAAGCTGGTATTCACAGGAAATCACTTCTTTCCAGGAAGAAAAGCAAATATTTTGAGATTTGGTAACAAAGTTTGGGTTGCCTTAAGAGCTCTTGGTGAAGGCTAAAGCGAGCACAGACTGCAGTAGATGGTGCAGCACTGGCTGTTTATAGTACTGGCAAACACAAGCAATACATTCTAGAATGTATGCTAAGATAGTAAATACATATATTTGAAGAAAAAATTGTTTCTGTTAAGAATCTACTTTGCCAATTTTTCCCCTTTTTATCATCTCTTCCTGTCTATGTTAATTCGTAAATTCTACAAGGTCAAGATTGTCTTTCATTAGAGTTATGTTCTGTGTTACTTTCACTTATCACCCTGGAAAACGCTCTCTGTGCCAGGTGTTCAAATGGGTGTGTATCCATATTGTTTATCCTTCAAGCCCTTCAGGTCAAGGAATCACATCCATTCCAGCTATGCATACTGGCAGGAAAGCACATATTCCAAGGACTGCCTCGTCCCTTGCACTCAATGACATGGGCCTTCCATCCATGGGCTCCTTGTGGACATAAGATTTCCTGGAACATCCTTGGAGAACCATAATGAACTGAACCAACCTGAGTTCCCTATTGTATGCAGAGTATGAATCCTGGTGCACACTACCCTGTTAGTGTCAGGGAGCAGCAAGAGGGGGCTGCTTCACAAGGAGAGGCAAGCAGGAAGCTGAAGACAACACCAAGGCAGCCAGAGCAGTGGCCTCACCAACAGAAATGCTCTTTATGGTGTGGATAATAACTATGGGAGAGACATGTTATTTATTTACATATATTAATTGATATGACTTTCATTAAAAAGTAATATTTAACAAGTGTGTGTGTGTATATATATATGTGATAGAAGAAAATTAAAACCATATATTGCAATTGTAACAGAAGCATATTTGTATACAGACATTTATTAATGTTATTTCAGTGTTATATTCAATGTTTTTAAAGCATAATGCATGGTTTTAATATTCATATGTATTTTAAGATCTTATCAAGTCTAATATTCCAACATAACAAACAGTTTATGTCAAATACCTCATTATCTATTTGTAAAAACAAAATACTTATAAATGCAGTAATTGGATGAGATGTGAAATATAGGTTTTAAAACTAGCTATAAAGGGAATGGTTTGCAATACATTAGCTATAATCTGCCATAGGAAAGCATTTTTTTCTGTCTATCTCCTTCAGTTTGTGGAAGTCCTCCTAATTTCTTACAAAATCACTCACAATTTATTAAGGAAAGAATCATATTCTTGAATAACAGCAAGTATGCCATATAAATGTCAAAGAAACCACAGGCAAAAACGGTGGTTGGTTGGTTCGAGCTCCTGCCTGATACAGCTCTTTGGTCAATACCACAACAGAGGAGCTAGAGCTTTGTCCACTCTCCTTAGTTGAGGCCTTGAGTTTCTCCAGCTCCCTCTGAACTGAAGCTCAGTTGATTATCGTGTCAGCCATTCCAGCCAGTGTCACCTGCACATCTGCTGAGGGTGCACACTGGGTTGTCATCCACGATATTTACAAATCAAACACCACAGGCCCCAGCTGCAACAGCTTGATTGGAGGCCAGCTTGATATCAAGCTATTGACTATTACAATTTCAGCCTTGCAGCCCAGCCAATTCTCAGGCCATCTAATAGTCCTTTCATCCATCTTATAAGTATTCAGGTCTGCAGGTTCCCAGTGAGAATCCCATTGTTTCCTAGATGTCAACTTGGGACATTAATGGCAAAAGCCTTGCTAAATTCAAAGTACATTACTTTCCACAAATCTCAAAAATGCTGGCAAACAGAAACAAAAAGTATATGCGTTTGCCCAGTGCATATAGTCATGTGATACAGCATCTTATTTTGCTTCTCTGGTGTGTAGCAAAACACTCCTTGCTCCACACAGACAGAAAAAATAAATCCTGTAGTGCCTAAGATTGAAACAAATGCATGAGCAAATGAACTCTTCACAAGTCAATTAAACATTGGAAAGAAATCAGACAATTTCTTTCTCAACATCCCTGGGATAATAACTTGAAAAGAGAACAAAAATCTTGCCTGATAAAATATAAAGAGCTCCCATATCTACAATAAACTCAAGATAAGTTTCTTATCTATCAACCCTTACATTTTTCTTTCTCATTTCTTTCATGAAGAAATAGATTTTGGAGCATTTTCTGAAAGTTTACAACTGTGGACTGAGAAGGAGAAACAAAACTGAGAGACTTCCGTTCCCCTGAATATCCAGTTATTAGCCTCATATAAAACAAACCAAAGAATATTTCATGTTTTTCTTAGTCCAGATGTCAAATTAAGATGCTTTAGAATAAAAGATGGTCTCTATGACACTCAGCTTCTTACTTTTAAAGATAGAACGAAATCAGCTCTTTCATTAGAAGAATTACTTTCCATGTGCTGGTTTCTTCCTGTTTTTATGGCTTCCATGAAGAACTATTGTCTTGGATATCTAGAACTGGCACGAGATGCCTTTTTCCTGGGTACGCACCTCTAGACCAGATAAGATGGGCAGGTATGCAAGTAATGAAAACACGAAGGATTTATGCCTTAGACTAATTATATTTGACTGAAGTCATGTTAAAACCAACAGTAACGGTATCAATAAAAATAGGGCTGTATTTACTTAAAGATGCTAGTTTAATCTTTTAAAACTTTATTTTTTATTCTAAATCTTATTTAAAAAAGATAATTAAAAAAGTGAAATATATTACTAATGGCATTAAGTAGCAAGCTGCCTTTGAGGAAGTTCATATATATTAGAAACACCTTAATTTTATATCTTAAGATTGCTAAAAGGAAAGAATGCTAGTGGTCCAGAAGTTAATGCAAAGATATTTCCTAAATAATTCACGAAATGTTATGGTCTTAATACTGCCCGCACTGCCTTCAAAATTCTTCCTTTTGTGTCTTTGCAGTGATCATATGGTTTCCAGATTTCCACTTTTTTAGCTCCAGAAATAGGAATTAAAACTCAAGTGAATCAAAAAAGTTCTATATTGCAACTACTTCTAAATTCACAGTTTTAAGACTGTGCATGGGCTCTGCAGCTTCCTTATCGAATGGAAAATTATGCTACAGCTTTAATAAAGCGAATTCTTATTTGGCCAACCATATGGCCAAAAATGTGACCTTTGCTACATTTTTTTTACAATATTCCCAGGTTTTTCTAGTGAAAAAGTATGCATATCAACATCTGAACAAAATAGGTGAGAATATACTTTGTATCTATCACTTAGCAGATTAGCAGAATGCAGGAGCTCTTTAAACGTCTTTTGTCTGGCCCTCTATGATTGGGAGTAAATCAACAATGGTTTAAGGGATTGAAAACTTCCTTCTTTTGATACTTTTTTTTTGCTAACTACAAGCTTTTGTATTCTATCTTAGCTCAACTGAATATTTTCAAGGATCAAAGCAAAACAACAAGGAAAAAAGAAAACCTGCTAAACTGTGCTTCCTATTAGAGTTTGCTGTTTTATACCGTGTCGCTTAATAGAAATAGTATGCATGACATTGAACTATGAGGCGTTTGCTTTCCCTAAATCAAATGGTTCAGCTGTGTCTCTGTGTTAAATCAAGCTCAAAGGATATTTATATCTTTGTATATTCCAAGGCTTTAGGCATGACCCTTTGTATAATATATGTTAAATATATATATGAATAGTTCACTGGGAACTTAGCTGAAATGAATGCTGTGTGATTTTACAAACCAAAATACGTTGAAATAACTTACAGAGAAAAGAACAAATTATTCCTTGAGATACACATTACTGAGTTCTCACTGAAGACTGAATTGCACTAAACGTTCTTGGTTAATGTAATTACTGAATTTGGCTCACTTAATGCAGCTCTGGATATTTTTATGAACTATTTAAATACTTTTTGACAAAGTGTGGTAGCATTTTTGATGAAATTAAAATTTTGAAATTTTTGGAAAAAAAAATTTTATCAGAATTTGTAGCAAGAGTTCTGGAAAGCAGACAGAGATACAATGTTACATTCTTCTTAATTTGTTTTTCATCTACCTGTCATATAACTTCCACATGTACTATTTCCTGAGTGTGTGCCACTTTTATCACAGGTCAGATTTCCTATATAAAAATTGTCATCGTCTTCAATTATGCTGTAATAGAAAGATCCAAAAGCCTTGATCCCAAAAATGCCAAAGATTTTTCATTAGCGTTATCAGTCAGCCCAGTAAGAGGCTACTGATCTCGCTAATTCAAATACTTCATGATCACTTCAGTTGCCCTCACTACCACTCGGATGATAAAGACATTTTTCTAAATGCTTTGCTAGGCTAAGGCCTGGTTTGACTCTTTGAAGTCCCTGAGAAGAGTATGGGCTGTGCTTTGGGCAGTCCATATGGCTATCCTTGTACCATGTTACTTCCCAGTCTGTGAATTCTGTCTGTAATTGTAACAGGTTTCTCTTTCATAAAGAAAATCATCAAGAGTCTCACAGGGGGAAAATAAGCTTTGTTCAGAAATGTGAAGAAAAAAATGCTAAAACTTAAGTGGAGGAGCTAGAAATTTTGATTTTAGCAGCTGAAAATAAAATGAATATTTAAAAAAAGGAAATGTAATGCTTATATTTTTGGAGATATAAATTGGTAATAACCTAGCAAACTGATGTCTGCTCTCAGATTACTGCACCCATGTGATTTTATTGCTCTTTGGGTACAACCTGATTGCAAATAGGAATATCACCTAAGCAACCTTATAATGCCAAAAAAAATATAGCCCAAAATGTGTAGAAGGAAACAGATGGGGCAATATCTGGAAATTTTATTTGTCAGATATCATCCATCTGTTTCTCTCCCTATCTGCATGTTTTGCAGTAATATCCATTTTTTAGCAAGGCAAGTCTATATAATTCTACAGAATTGGTTTAATCCTCTGTTTTATTATTATTATTTAAATTTTATTTTTTACAATTCATTAATGGCTGGCAGGGAAACTTAAAACCCACACTGATGATTCAGCCAAATAGACCTCATCTCCATTTCATGAGAGGCAAATTTATACTTCGGGGCAAATCGGTAGATATTAACTCTTCTTATTAATCAGTTCTAGCAGTGCTGGCAGATTCTTACAAGCAACAGACCTCTAAATAAGTGAATGATGGACTATTTTTAAATTCATTCTGAAACTGGAAAGATCATGTGTCATTTCAGAATAAGTTCTATCTTTTTGTGATGAGTATCTACTAAAACCAGTAAGGTTTTTTGGCAGTTACTCGATTCTCTGAAAACAGAGCCACAAAATTCTTTACAACAGGAATATTACTTATGGAAAGCAAGCAAAGGCTTTGGTTGTAAAAATTAAATACATACTTAACCGCCCTCTTCATTTTCTGCTCCATGTTCCTAGGTAAACACAAGCTAACCTAATATAGTTATCATTACTCTTCTTACTGTTTCTATCTCTCAGGACCAAAATTAAAATTAATACCATTTGAAATAGAACAAAGTCATAAAAAAGCAATGGCTCTAAAGGAAGGCATTAAAAATTAAGACAAGAAGTGAGTGGCTCTTCTGAATGGCATGCCATTCAGCATCCAAGATCAGGCAAGACTGACACAACTATGTTCCCTATGTATTGGTATTACAAGTATCAATATTGTGGTAGTAAGTGATACACATTTAGCTTTCTAAAAGTTAGACAAAAACTATGGCAGGAGGTGGGATGGGTGCCTGAGATTCACAGACTGACTAATTACAAGAGTGGTGAGCAAGAGGAAATGAAGAGTTTGACAGAAGAGAGGACCAAAATGTTAATGCGCTGCTCCGTGATGCCTTTTGTAGTTCCTCAAACTGTTACGGTGCTGCTCTTGCCTCTGGCCTCCTCAGGATGCAGTGACTCTTACTGTCACTGTCATGTCATTGTCGTGCTTCCCTTCACATAATCTTGCACCTCAAGTTATCATATTTGCCCTCTCTTTACTTCCTAGCCCCAGGTCTACTCTATTTCCCCCTGTAATTTCCATACATTTTTCCTTTCTTTTCTCTTCTGTAATTTTACAGAACTTCATCCTGACCTGCTGCTCTCTATAAGATTACCATTGCCTACTATCTGATGTAATAGATATCATACAGTATATTTTACATGCTGTTATATCAGCCTTTAAATTGGCAACACTCAGTGATCCTAGCAACATGAGAATGGGTTTGTACCAGTATTAGATTCCTCCTTTTGTTTCCCATACATCACTTGCTCAATCCCGATTTTTGTCTCATGCCAGCCCCTTCCCTAACACTTGTTTTGGATGAGGACAACCCTGACTTTTGGGCATCTCTAACTCCTTATTTTGGCCTGAGCCACTGACCATGTTCCCACCTTGTTCCTAAAATAGATTTGCATATGAAGTAAATTCTTTGCTGTGACTCCCATGTTTCAGCTCATCTTAACTGTGGCATTTGATTCCTTCCTTTATACTTTACACCCTTTTTTCTCTTAGTGCTTATTTCTATTATGTCAGTCCTCAAGAACATAAACTCTATACATTTATAGTCTTCTTCAAACCCATTTTTATCATCAGAATTCATTAAAAACCTTCACATTTTTATCCAATGGTAACAAAAATATTCACTTATAGAGATCCCCAAATTAGTCCTTGCCTGATTCTACTCACACCTTTCTTTCAGCCCAACAGTTCTCATTTCAGCACATGCTACTATTAGTGCCCCTTTAGCTACTTCTGCTGTTGCTGGAAGGTTTGGTATCAATCGTCACTTTTCCCAAACTGTCACAGGCCCCAGTGTACCAGCAGGCCCTGTAGCCTCTTATCTCCCCCTGCTACAGGTTTAGCTGCCTGTGCATAAGGCCTGTGTAACCTCCTGCCAGGCAGTGGTGACAGAGCTGGGCAAGAAAGAGCTGGGAGAAGCCTTGCCAGGGTCTCCGCTTTACATGGGAGCTGTGTCTAAGCTCCAGCTCTCGCCCCGGGTCTCTGCCCACACTATGTCATAGGTGTGCCTGTGCCTGGCCCTGTGCCTTGCTGATCCAGGCCTGATCTCCAGACTTGAGTGTCTTGGCTTGACCTCAGACCTGCCTCATCATCACAGGCCTTTCTGGAGAGCTGGACTCTTAGCTCCTAGCCTGGTAACTGTCACCAGACCTGCTCTGGTTCAGTTAATGTGGTATTGTGCACTGTCAGTGAGGACACTTGCCTGCCTGCCTGCATGTTGTCCTTGGCTTTGTTTTTGCCACCCCTTTTGGAGCAGGCCCCTCTTGCTGCTTCTTGATATAGCCAGGCATTTTGCTGTATGACACTACTTTCTATGGGTCAGATGTGCAAAATTTAGTCTACCTAGTAAGCCCACAGGTCATGCTATGGAAACACAGGGCAAACTGTGTGCTTCCAAACTATTCACGTTTACAGCTTTGGTATGCAATTATGGAAACATCAGGGAAAAGGTCAGGTAAATAATGTATATTTAGTTTAAGGTATAATATTGATATTTGAAGAAGTAGAGATCCCTATAACAAATCTGCTGTTGACTTCAATAATTCATGAGCCATACTTTGCAGAAAACTAAAAAGATGAAAACATAGAATCATAGGATCATAGAATGCTTAAGGTTGGAAGGGACCTCTAGAGGTCATCTAGTCCAACCCCCCTGCACACGCAGGGTCACCTAGAGCACGTGGCACAGGACTGCGTCCAAGCCGGTTTTGAAGATCTCCAGAGGAGACTCCACACCCTCTCTGGGCAGCCTGTCCCAGTGCTCTGTCACTCTCACTGTTAATAAATTTTTCCTTAAGTTCCTGTGGAAATTTTGATGCTTCAGGTTCTGGCCGTTTCCTCTAGTTCTGTCAGCGGCCACCAGTGAAAAGAGGCCAGCACCATCCTCCTCACTGCCTCCCTTGAGGTACTTATAGACACTGATCAGATCCCCCCTCAGCCTTCTCTTCTTCAGGCTGAACAGGCCCAGCTCTCTCAGTCTTTCCTCATAAACGCAGGGACAGACACTGACAAAGTAGTACTTTTTGCTTTCAAGACTAATAGCAAATCGAGAAGCTGCAAAGGCAAGTAGGAAGGGCTAGTAGACAGAAGAAAACAGTTGATGAGTGAATTTACTTATCTTTCAATATGAATACAAAGGCTGACAAGATGTGAGTGACATTTGAACATATAACCAAAACAAGTATCTGTTTCAGCTCCTTTAAGTGATGAATCCATATCTAAGCCTTCTACCTAAGTTCTGACAATGTATTTTCATAAAGAAGTGGAGGCTCTTGCCTTCAGGTCTCACTGGCAGTTTCCACAGTCTGTTTCAAGAGAGTGACAAACTGATCCATAGAGTTTGCAGCTCTACAAGCTTTGGGAAGAATTTCTCCATTTGGGGGAGTACGCCACTCGCTAGTATATCTTTCTTGCAACAGTTGCTATTATGTCTGATCTAATAAGCCTGACACTCCTTCAAAACAAATAAATGTGCTTTTAGAATCCAACTGACACAGGTGAAGTAAAATCTGACCTATAAAATTGTCATTGAATTCTCCAAATTACATGAGTATACTTGGAGGAAAATGATTTTACTCTGGGTACTGTACTTGGCTAGCAAACTCCTCTTGAAGGAGATGTATACATCTCCTTTCAGTCACAATTTTTGTATGAAGGAAACCAACAGCCAAGGAGCAACTAGATGCAGTTACTGATTCAATGGCTAAATAGTGTGAGAGAAAAAAACTAGAGAATAGTGTCATAAATACCCTCCACCTTATCATCATATATCACTGACTATATACATATTCCCCAGCAAATCAAATAATTTTCAAGTTGAAAATCATCAAGATGAATCTTGAACTTGGCTTTCCCAGTAAGATGTGCAGAAAGGCCACTACATCATCTCTTGGCAAGGAGAGTGGAGTGTTTTCCATTTGCTTATGAGTGACAAATGGCTGAACACTAAAAGAGCATTATTGTTGCTGCACTTTACTGGAAGAAAATGCATAACAATTCCTAGAATGTCTTAGAAGTAACGGGCATCCTTTAACAAAAATACAAGGACCAGAACCGATGTTATTTTGGGAAAAAAAAAAAAAAAGTGCAGTTACTGCGAAGAGAAAGGACAAGTCTACTCAAAATGGGGTAACTGCAAAAGAAACAAATAGCCTGTGTTGCTCGATGCAACAGTCTATTATAAACAAAATACTGTGTTCTCTTGAATTTGGCTTTGAAATAACTGGCATATTTACCAATAGAAAGGGCTGTTTTAGCTTCGAGAGCTAAAACAGACAATGCACCAAACTCTCAAGACTTGCAGTTTTATTGAAAACATGCTTGTCTATAATGCTGTTAATGTTGAGTTCAGTAAGTAAATAGGTGTTTGTGCACACACATTCTAAAGTACTTCTGTCAGCAAATATATGTAATTGCTTAATTTCTATGTCAAATACAATGAACATGAAGTGTGAAGTATTGCATTAGAATTGTAAAGAAGATGTGACCTTTCAGGTTACAAAGGGGTTGCTAGAGCAATTTTTTTTTCTTTCTTTTCTTTCTTTTCTTTTTTTTTTCACAGATGCATTCTGATTATGTATTTGCAAGTTATCTTTTTCCAACAAGTCCCTCTACTATATACTTCTTCTGTAAATTTACACACAAGTTTCTAGCCCCTGCTGTGCACTTTACAGAGTCACAGAAACACACACTCACAGGGTTACTGGGGTTGGAAGAGACCTCTGGAGATCATCTAATCCACTGCTCAAGCACGTGGCCCAGCACTGGGCCCAGTACTTCTGGTGTGGCCTCATCGGGACTAAGCAGAGGTCACCTCCCTCCACCTGCTAGCGATGCTCTTCCTAGTGCAACCCAGGGTACTGCTGGCCCTCTTGGCCACAAGGGCACACTGCTGGCTCATGGTCAATTTGCTGCCCACCAGGATCCCCAGGTCCTTCTCTGCAGAGCTGCTTTTCCTGCACGTCAACCCCTAGGCTGTACTGGTGCCTGGGGTAACTCCTGTATCACTAGATACAGGACCCTGCACTTGTTTTCATTGAAATTCGCAAAGCTTCTCTCAAGTCCATCTCTCCAGCCTGTCCAGATCCTTCTGAATGGCTGCACAGCTCTCTGCCTGCACTGCTCCTGGTTTTGTGTTACTGGCAGACATGTGGAGGGTGTACTCGGTTCCTTCATCCAGGTCACCGACAAGTAGGTTGAACAAGACTGGCCCCAAGTCAACCCCGGGGGACACTGCTAGCTGCAGGCCTCCAAAGAGACTCTGTGCCACTGAGCACAACCACCAAGCTCTGCCTTTCATCCAGTTCTCAGTCCACCTCACTGCCCGCTCCTCCAGCCCGCACCTCCTGAGCTCGCCTATGAGCCCTGTGTTACAGGAGACAGCGTTGAAAGCATCGAAAGAGACTTGCTCGAGTCATGGCAGACAATATTCGCTGCTCTCTCCCCTCATTTCTCCAGCCAGTCACCCCATCGCAGAAGGCTACGAGGTGGTTAAGCACCATTTCCCCTCTGTGAATCCATGCTCACTATTCATGATCACCTTCTTATCCTTCCATGCTCACTATTCATGATCACCTTCTTATCCTTCACGTTCATGGAGATAGCATCCAGGTCATTGCATCACTGCTCCAGAGATCAAGGTGAGGCTGACTGCTTTTCATCGACATATTGTTTTTATCTTTTTTTTTGTAATTGTTTAAATGTGCATTACATAATAGATTTTAAATAGCATCTTATTTAATTCAACCGTCATTTTTCTTTTCTGTAATAAGATGGGATTTTTTGTCATATGTGGTTAGAATAGACACACTACACCAAAACACAGTAAAAAACGTATTATTTATTTGCAATTATAGTTTCTGAAGAACTACCCAGATTTTTTTTTCTCCACAGCACAGGTATTTTTATATCTTTTATATAATTTGATAAATGTTTCCCTTTTCAAAAAGTGACATTACAGGAACATTTCTGAAAGACATAAGCATTGTCTTTTTTGTAAGCGAGACTTGCAGGAAGGCAGCAACGGAAACCAGTCATGATGGCGGATAGGAGGCAGACGGCTGGTGAACTGAAGCTCCAATCCACCTGCACAAACCCCTTGGGACACGCAGCCATCTCTATAAGGGCTCCTGATGAAGCAAACTGCCCGCGATAGGTGCAGAGCTCTGGTGTGAAACCGAGTCTCGGTCTCGTCCTGGCGCTGATGTTAATGGCGCCGCCAGGCC
>NW_010579521.1:404829-421005 GCF_000705375.1 Tinamus guttatus | reverse complement strand
CCCCCGCGCCGTGGGCGCCGGGCGCGGAGCGGGCGGGTCGCCCCGAGCGGCGTTAGGTCAACGCCGAGCCGGAGCCCCAGGTGCCGCAGAGCCGCCCGAAAGATCGGACAGGTTGATGCGCAAGCAGGAGAAAAATGTACTTTATTAAACTTGTCCCCGGCAGACACTTCGTCTCTTCTCGCGCCCGCACTTGTTGCTGTTCACGGTTTTAACTTTGTTAAAAAGTTTTCAGTAAGGAGACACCGCGGGTGTGTTAGGCTAAATCGAATTGCAAGTCGCTGGGGTAACAGCTGCTAGTTGATGTCCCAGTATAGCCTGAACGCTTTGGGTTAGGAGTTTTTGGTAAGTTTAGGGTTTGCTCTAGTTTAGAAAACATGACAAGCTGTCATTTCAGGAGGGAAAAGTGTTTCAAGCAGCTGACTCCTTAGTACTAACTTTAATTTGCGGGAGCAAATGATAGCTGATAAGTATCTCTGCAAATCCTAGAGTAACCCTGCCTAGAAACTTAGCAAGAAACAAACTGCTTTTAGGTGGTGATTGGTAAACACTGAAGAGTGAGATTTTAAAAGTAGAGCATTGAATATATAGTGCCTCTTGCATTTGCTTCTTGCTTTTTCTGCTAGCTATTTTTTTTTCTGGCCATAAAAACACCGATTTTGGCATTTCTTAAAAGTGTGTTCTTCTCTATTCAGTGTCACATTTTTTTAAACTTTGCAATGAAGAGATGGGATGTGGGGGTCTGCACCATTGGTATCATGTTATAATGGAGCTCTGGTAATGCAACGAGAAGCTCTAACACTTTTAATTAAATGTTAATAATGTGTTGATGGGACCTTCTCAACCTCACAGTAGAATTCAAGTGCTAGCCTGCCAGATTTTTAAGCTATTTATTATCTTCTGGACTTCTTTGTAAGCTCAGTTACAGCTGCTAGGAGGTGCTAGTACTGTGGAGATAGCCCTGTGTTCCCGGGACAACAAGGTAATCAACTCCACTGTGATCCAAAAAGTTTGAAAAAGTCTGACTTCATTGAAGTCCTGGGGGAGTTGTAACATGTAAAAGAATCAAGAATGTTACTACTTTTTTTTTAATCTTATAACATTTGTTATTCTGGTTATTAGTTATTTGGTAGCCACCGCGACACTGGATGTTACCCTATAGTTGTTACTCTATAATTGTTAGCACCACTCAGCTGTCTGTGGAGAAAATTATGTAACACACTTGGGATGCTTTGAAAAATAACATTTGAGACATCACAATGAATTCCCATGCTGTTTTTTAGAACGGAACAGTTCAAGAACATCTTGCACCTCAAACATAGGAACAGTCTGTATTTTTTTTAAGCTGGTGGAAGATTTATTGTGGTCAAAAACCTGGAATTAATTTTAAGTTTTCTTTCAGCTGCATATGTTATTTGTTGTTCTCTTGTTTGAACACTAAGTAATTTTGTAGAACATCTCATAAAATGTCAGAAGCAAAGCATGTGCATTATATAATGCTGTTTCTTGAACTTTCTCTGTGGGCTCTGCTGCTGATATCAGTGGACGTAACTCAGTGCAGTACAGGTGTTCCTTAGCAATCACAAATATAATTTGGCTTCAGGAGGTGACAGATTAGGTGCTCTTAAGTCAGAGTGAAATTTCTCATATGAAAGGGGTCAGCATCCACCTAGAATTAAACATTGCTGGTGTCAGTCAGATAATGGATGGTGGTAGTGTCATCAATATTTTAATTCCGTGTGTAGGTAGAGTTTTCTAAAGCAATTCTAGAGTTTGGTTCGAAACTGCTCTCACTGTGTTATCTCATGGAAATGGGCAGTTACAAGATCCCTTCCTTTCTCAAATCCATCCATACATATGCACTGTGTTCTGAAGAGTCAATAGGGAGGGATGTTCTTTGCCTCATCTATTGCAAAGTGAGAAAAAGGAACAAGGGATAGAGCAGTAAGTAGACATTCATATCTACTTTGTGACAGAGAGTCTTAAATCGCTTCCTGCCACGCTGCACAAGTGCAGTCATGTAACAGCAGTCGGCACCGCCACCACTGTGATGCTCCGTTTGGTAGGAATGTCTAATTCATATAACTTTCCTTTTCCACTCTTGATTCTTAGTTGAGCCCAGTGGTTTCCCTGCCTAGTTTTTACTTCTTCTGAAACTTCTATAATTATTTGGATCGTCATGACAAAAGAAACTAAGGGATAGAATAGGTAGTTATGTGTTTTACCTGGATAATGACAGCAAGCTTTTTGTGGATATTATTTTTGGTGGGAGGTCAGATATATATCTGTAGCACTGCACATAGATAGAGATTTGAAGAGCCAAAGATGCAGATGATAAAGAATTTCTACTTTCCATATTAAGAGCACTTAAGGGCATATGTCATGTGGATTCAGATTCTGGAAAAAAAATACATCTAGTAAGATAAAGCAAAATGTAAGTTTCCTTTTTCTTTATAGGGATGTCTTTAGAGTAAGGTCGCTTTTCAAAAATGACTATAACACACAAAACAGTACATTGTAATCTTGATATGGAAAGCCTCACCATCCTCCTTCATGGCATTTAACCACTTGACTTCATTTGCAGAAGCAATTTATTCATATGAGAGAATAATTTTGCTGAACTTGATCTGCATTTTGAAAGAACAAGACTTAGGTGGTTATCATCTCATTCCTTCCTAAAAACAATTTGAACCTGGTGTACAATTCAACCAGTTTTGAAAGAGATGTAGAAATCTCAAAGACAATTTAGTTCTGAAGATTTTGTGAAAATAAATTTGGGGAAAAGAACCCCAGAGAGTCCCTATTAAGGAAGGGGAAGGTGGAATTTAGCCTTTAGCTTATCCTTTCAGACTGGTCAGTCAACATATGTGGAGATCTGGGGGTGGTGAATCTTTCTGTTGGAATAGGGTCCATATGATGTCTAAAATTCTATGTATGCTTTTTTAGAAAGTGGAATTTGTTAGTACATGTTTCAGGACTGTATAACAGGTAACATGCCCTGTTCACTGGTGGTGCAGTATGTGTATATAGTATGCCCTTGTTACATTCATTCTATATTCTATTAAATGCTCTTGCAGTTAGACTTTTGCCGACCTGGAAACTAGATATTCAAAATATACATTTACAAAAACAAATCTTGATTTGTTCTAGAAACTCTACCAGGACTATTTAGAGTTGCTTGATCAGTAGGGATTAAACAGACCAAAATATGTATACATTTGTTTAATTTTTTTCCAAACAATAAATAAAACCCAAGGCAAACTTTAACTTAAAAAATCCACATTATTTGATTTTACTCTTGCCTTTTTTTTTTTTTTTTTCTTTTTGTGGGAGTCTTTCTTAAAATACTTAAGTCAGTTAAGTCAGAACAGTGGCTCTTTAACCTGTTCCAAGTACCCTTTAAAATAATACAGCAAACAATCATTTCTAATTAATTCAGGCTGGAGGAAGGAATCCACCCACACATGTTCTTATTTCTTATCCAGCTACTTGGACTGACAGTTTTTGGAGATGATCATATTTTGCAATGAGAGAAAACTGCACCATGGATTCTTGTTGCAGTTTGTTTTTCCTTAAGTTCAGATTTCTTATTTTCTAAGTGAAGAAGGGTAAAAGGCCCCTAGTACATGCCAATATGAACCAATGTTTATAGCCGATTCTCTCGTCTTTCTCACCTTTCTTTTAGACGATTATTGGATATTTTTCTTTCTAAAGGAGCTCTGTGCCTACAATATCGGAGAGCTCTTATGTCACACACCAACAATAACTTAGATCACACTAACAATAATGTAGCTGTATCTTGCTTACAGACATAAAGACCAAAATGTTTGATAAACTTTATTGTGAACCCCTCTATGCCTTTAAAGGAGCAAAGGGAATTCCTGGATTGTGACCAGGAAAGCTAGTTCAAGAGCCCTCTCCTGCTGATCATTCCATGTAATTCTCCTGTACCAGCTACTGTGGTTGACAGCAGATTCCTAGCTCTTGCTGTCTGCAGTTTTGGTGTTCTCTGCAATCCAAAAAGTCAAGTGAGATGCACAAGAAAACATCAATAATTGTGAACTGGTTCTGTGCCATGTATAAGGCAGGGAGTGAATCTTTTATTCTAATTTTAGGATCGATTTTGAATTAAAAAAAAAAAGATTTTCAGAAAAGTAACTTGAGTTAATGTGACTTTTGTCCTGAGAAGTAACAGAAATGCCTAGGATTAGTGAAAGCAAACAAAACAAATAGCTTTTCCTGACCACTTTTTTTAGCAACTCAATATCCATCAGTTGCCCCTTACCATCACAAAGTCTTTTACTAAGACTGTGTTCCCTGCGGGATCCTCCCAGCAGACATTATCTCTGAGTCAGTCCTCGTAATGACATTAGGCTGCAAAGCAGCTGTAGCAGTTTGATGCCAGGGAGCCATTGTGAAACCTCAAGAAGAGTAATGAGCATTCCTGCACAGTAAATTATCCAAATATCATTACAAAATCTTGTCCAGTTCCAACTGACACGTGTATCTGCTACTGTGGCAATTCATGGAGTTTGAGCTGTAATAAGAAGAGAGTTAACAAAAAGCGACAAAATTAGTGTTTTGGGGTTTTTTTTTTGTGGCTTCAGCTGACCATAGCTTCCCATTCTTCACCTCCATCAAGTCTTTATGGTCGGCTGGGGAGAATCAGAAGAATTCTTCATGAGAAGAATTTGGAAAATTACTCCAGATACCCTGTATAAAATTATTGCTATGGGAAAGAGGTGCAAAAATGGAGATCATTAGCAATCAGGAATGGAGAATTGTGAGAATTTTCCACACACTTTCACTGTGTGAGAGTTAATTTTGGATTTTATTTGGACCTCTCCATATACATGTCCCTGGTATTTTAGCTGCCAATTTCACATGGATGAATCATGCCACTAGCAGTGCTGCTACCTTTAGATTTTGGTGGTCAGTTGGTGCTTAACAGCAGTGTATTCCTCTGTTGATGTTAGTTGCTCAACAGTCCATAATCCTGTTTGTTCCACAGAAGTAACTGGATTATCTCTGTTATAGAGAAATTTATCTTCTGTTAAGTTTCATGGAGTGTATTCTGTACTGAGAAGGCACAAGAACAATACATTTATTGTTGGTAACATTTCTGGAGAATGAATAAATGAGTAGCATTATTTGTACATATTTTTATGCTTATATGTGTTAAAATTCCTATGTTGCTGCAATATCTAATATGTTCAGATTTTTAAACTCTGCCTGTGGTAGTAGGGAATATGAGTATACTGAATTCCTGTGAAGGCCAGAGAGCACTAGGGAACAAAAAGAAATGCAAGCCTGTTAAAGAAGGCAAAAATATAAATAAAATATACAGGCCTTTTGGGTTTGATGTTTTAAAACATGAGGAATAGAAATGGTGTGTTTGTGCAAATGGTGATTTATGTGTGATTCAGTTGCACGTCTGATTTAGTTGTGTGATTAGGCGTGCGTTTTTTGCAGGGGCAACAAAAAGTTGCTCTGATGGCAGAGCGCTGAAAGTGCGTGTTGTATGTCTGGCTTTGAACTGTTGTTGGCCATGTTGAATTTGTTAATGGTACTTAAATAATCCTTGTACCATTTCATCCTTTGGGATAGGTTTTAGTCACCTTTTATGACAATTGTGGAAAAACCTCAACTGTGACGAAAAAGGTCTTACATGTTGTATGTGTTGTAAAATGGAATAAATTCCTCATTTACTCTTGATGTTGCTATAATTGGACAATGATTTCTGTTAATCACTGCTTTTCAAAGAAAAAAAAGCCCTTAACCATTAGTTTTAATCATTGTTTTAACAAGGAAAAAATGACATTCTGTTGAAAAATACATAATGTAATATACACATGGATTTTTTTTTCCTGATCTCAACATCTTTCTAGAGCTGAACAGAGCTTTCTAAATTATATTATTATGCCATTATATTAAAGGTGTTGTCCAGGTTTAGGGTCTGCATAAGTGTGCTTTTCCCTTCCAGTCACTTTCTGAAAGGTTGTATAGTAAATATGGCAAATATTTTCTAAATTCAGAGTAGGTGGGAAGCTTTTACATGCATACCGTATAATTATTGATTATGCATGCAGCTTCAGGTTTTCCTCCTCCAGCTGCAGCCTTGACATAGAGAACAAAGTATTAATTTGCCAACAAAATATGTTAAATATTTGTACTAACTTCATACCAGAGGGAGAAATGCACTGAGCTTGCTTGCCTTGTTGGTTGGAGTTATTTAAAAGTGAATTTAAAGCTTTTAGTTCAATGGGCAAAAGAATTTTTGTGGTAAAAGAAAGTGATGAAATAGCAGCAGTAATAATAATCAAGAGCCTGAGTCACTTGGGGGAATTAGACACTGTCTAGGAAGAACAAAGTGGAACTCAGGTCACTATATTGAGTCATGTATTGTCAAAGATAACTCATACTCTCCTTGTTTCTCCTTTCATTGCCCACTTTAGATGACGGTACCTAATGGGATCAATGAATGCAGCTGTGTTTTGGAATTCTGTTAAATTCAAGTTCAGATGACAAACAAATGGTTTGATTCATCATAATACTAATATATCCATGGCTACTTGTGCAGTACTTTGCATAATTTTTATTCTATTTGAAATAAATGGTTGTCCCCAAAAATCTATTTAAAACTTTGACTGTTCAGACGTGGTGGTAGGTCCAAGTGCAACTCTCTGTTTCACTGGTCTACATTTTACCACCAGCTGCTGTCTTTCATCTTCATTAATCCAGCAATATTACTCAAAACAGTAAAGCCAAAGGTAGGTCACTAATAACAGTGATCAGCTCTTGGTTTAGTATCTTATTTTAGGTAGAGAAGTTTTGTTACTGACTGCACATATAGTTCCTTATGCTGGGTTTTCATTACCTATGTAATTATATTATTTGTTTTAAAAAGAGGATATTTTTTCTTTCAGAAGTGATTTATGACTTTTAATTTGAACACATGGCATACTGATATATGTACAGCTTGACAGTGCTCATCTTAAAACCGTTGCTTTGGAAACAGGAGGTGCTTTTTGAGGGGACAAGTTTGGGAGAGGAGGCTAGTTACATCTCTCTATAAACTGATGATCAAATTAATTAGATGTTCTGTGAAATGACTGCTAACAAACCAAACTGTTTCAGAAAATAACCTTTGCTTATTTAAGTCTTCTCTTTGTATTCCAGGCTCTTTAGGATTGATTACTATGGAAGCACTGTATGCAGAAGGGGATGTGATGCTGGGTCACATGTATGAAGTAGTCTGAAAGAAAAACTGTGGTGATGAGCAAAAGAGTGAATTATACACAAAAATTTCTGATTGTGCTTTACACTACAGAGGACAGGCAGTTGCTGCCCTAAGGGCTTTGATGTAAATAGTGGAGACAGGAAGACAGAAATGCTGATTTATAAAAGCGTCAACTGCAAGTATGGGATTTGGTGCGGGCATAGATGTTTGTGAATTCAGCTTAGATTTAGATTGGTTAAAGCTAACGAGTGATACCAGTTCAGGAGCTCTAGGGGAGATGCATGTTTGGATTTGACCTTTATGGAAGAAGGGTGAAGAACTCAGTGTGAAATTGCTGTAATGACATGTAATTGTTGAAGTCGGCCTCAGTAGCAGGGAAATGGAAGCTGACAAATATGATACTAATATTTAAAGATGCCTCAAAGAGTGATCTTCAAACTATAATTTTGGAGCTGAACACGGTAGACATGATAAAGAATAGCATTATTAAATACATGGATAAGTATGTTGCGCTGCCAAGAACCAAATGGCTTTTGTAGAAGGAAATTGTAGGTGGTATCAGTATGCCTTCTGAGAGTTTGTATTAATGTTAATGTACTCGGTCTTTGAGAAAATCCCTCATAAAAGAAAGCTCTTGAACTTCGGCAGGTATCATGGAAGCTGTCTAGCTGATCTGCAGGTCAGGGATAGGGCCAGGTCTAGCGATGAGCAGAGCCGCTGCGACAAGGCAAGGCTGAGGTCAAGCTGGGAAGTCAGTCTCGGAGTCAGGATCTGTGGCATCTGTGGTGCGATATAGGGTTGGCTTAGCTGCCCTGCAGGCTAGTACTTCTCCAGTGTAGCTAGCACTTCTCCAATGTAGCTTAGAGGATGAAGGCCCAAGGCTAAGTTTGTTTGAACTACAGCGCTCCTAAGCCCACAGGTCAGGATGTGTAGGTGGAAGGCACAGCTTAACATACACTAGTCCGTGGATGCTAACTTCTTGAAGATGGACCGTATGCCAGGGATGTACTACTGTGTATACCTGTATGTTTTAGCCTTTCCTTGGACAGTGAGCACTAGCAACAGAGAGGATACTGGGCTAGGTGGGCCTTTGTTCTCACCTGTTAGGGCAACTTTTAACTTTTCGTGTTTTTAGTTTAGGCTAAAGTTAATATATAGGCCATTTCAGACTTGGACAAGTATAGGGAGAAGACTAAAGGACAACTATTTAAAGGCTTTGATAAGCTATATGCCTGGCTGGAGTTGTGTTAGGTTTAGCTTTTAAAACACTGCTTGATTTTTAAGAAATGTGCAATGCCTGTACTGCATGGTACTGTCTGTACAATTCTACTCTAGTAGTGAAACAGAATTTGTATATTCTCTGTTGTAAAAAGGCAGTCATACATTTCTCACAAGAAATTCTCACTGTCTCATTTCCCCCCTTGCTTTAGTTGCAAGGATTTTCGTAGGAAAACTTTGCCCAGAAGGCAAAGAATCACAGAAAATTCCAGCATGTGCGGAGCCTGCACAAGCAAGGAGAGTAGGGCCGAGGCACTGTCAACCTCACTACTGCCCTAGCAGGCTGGTAAACCCAAAGTGAAAACCACCCTGACTATAACATGCCCATGTGGACTGCCCAGTGTCAGTTACAAATGACCAGTTAGTGGAGGTTACCCATCTTTGTGTTCACATGTTCCTGTTTTGAAAGCAGGGAGTTTTCATCTTGATAACTGAGGCAGGGAATGATTGGTTCTGTGTGAAAGAGGTTGAGCAGCCTGAGTGGTGCATGGCTGGTGTTCCTTCACAGAGCCCCTGTGTCAGAGGTGGCTGGGGGAGCATTTCTGCTGCTCAGGTGTTTGACTGAACACGATGCCCAAAGGATACTGTGCTGGACTCTTCTTGCCTCATAGAATGGTTGAGTTTCTGGGAACGAGAGGAAATTTTGGTCACACAGTATGAAAATAAATATTTTCATTTAATTGAAAATACATTGATGAATTAACTCATTAATTGATCTAAGTACCTCTGTAATAAAGCCTTTAGTTTCCAAATGCTTCAACGTTATGAAGAACATCGAGTGAGTTGAAATTAGTGCTCAATCTGTTTCACAAGTTCAAGTAATTATTAACTTTTGTGTTAAAAAGCCATTGTATTCTGCAGAGCAGAGCTCTTAAAACGCTTCTTGATTTTTAAGAAATGTGAAATGTGTCTACTGCATGGCATTGTCTGTACAATTCTGCTCTAGTAGTGAAACAGAATTTGTATATTCTCTGTTGTAAAATCTGCTGCAGCAAATCCATGGAGAATACAGGGAAATAATTTTCTTATTCACTACCTGTTTTTTATTTGAAATCTCTAAATAAAAACCCATACCTTCATATAAATTATCAAAGGTGTGGTGTACCCATTTTGGTGCAACAGTTAGGCTTACCTGAAGTCAAGAAAATCTTGACTGCCGAGGCAAGAATTTTATTCTCAGACCTGATACAGGGAGCAAACACCATGTTTTGTTCTGTCTTAATGTGCTGCTGAGCATATGTATATATGTAAGAAGTTTATTTTTGCTATGACTGGAAGAATGAGGAGTCAGAGGGGCTGTCAGAATGAATAGCTTAAACCAAAACATTAGCTTCAGTTAAAACCTAGAGAGCGAATTGCTACACGGAGTTATTAAGAAGGATTTAATGCTGTTTCCTGTTTACATGAGGCTTTGTTTTTCCAAAGTCAGGCCCTAGACTTCATAGTAGGCCATAAGTACTAAAGAAAGACAATTAGCTTTTAAGAAAAAACTTCTTGTGGAAATATGTGAGGGGAAATTCTTTCAGACAACATATGCAGATTCATAGTAATCTCTTTGTTAAGACTTAAAGCTGTGTCCAAGCTGAAGTGTTTTGGTTGTACCAACTGGGCTGAAGAAACAGTTGTTCTGAATCTGTGAGGATCAAAACACTGATTGGCATGCCGTCCACAGGAATTTTTAGATTCCCACTGTTTCTTCCATGAACTCTGGTCATTCCTGCACACCCACATAGGAGAGTATGTGTGTTCAATGAAAAGGTGCCCAATGGTAATTTCAAACATGTAATTCTTTGTGTACAAATGTTCCTTGTAAATTTTAGCAGTGCAAAGAGACTTCAGCACAGGATCCATGCTTTATCAGCTTACATATATTACATAATAGGCTTGAAGCTCCAACTTCCAAAAGCCTGTTCTTAGAGGTACTTGTTTCGCTTCTATTAGCAATGCCTTTTTTTTTTTTTTTTTTTTTTTTTTTTCATTTTTTGATAGACCGAATGTGTAAGAATAATTTTAGGCTTTTTGAACCTAAACAGATTTTAAGATATGATGCTGTCAGCCAAATTTCCACTGTGAAATGTAATTAACATGAAAGAAAGTAAGCATACTTGTCTAAATAATGTTTTTATTTTTTTTAAAGCACGCGCGCACACACACACAGACATACACACTTTTTTTTTCTTCCTGAATAGTTTTGTTTTTGAATAAAACTTCAAATTATTATCTATTTTAGCTCTAATTATTGTTAATAGAAGTTTGGTCTTACTAAAAGCTTTCTCCGTATTCTGAATTCAATTTTTGCCCCTCAGTGTGCCATACTGAAGGACTTTAGATTCATCACAACATATATTACTTGGCTCTAAGTTGGAATGTACCTAACTTTGAGAATAACTGTACTATTAAGGTGCATCGAAATACCAACAGAGTTTTTTTCAGTAGTAAATTTTTAAGAAAGTTCTAAGCTAGACACAGAGTATATTTCATATCCTTACAGGAAGCCTTTTGTGTTCCAGGCTTTTTTATTATTATTCTCTTCTCTTTCTCTGTGGAATGCCCCTGCATAGTTCCCATTAATGGAAATTACTTGTATCTGTTCCAAATAGATGTGTTTTCGGAAAGTGAGGTAAGGTCCAAAATCAGAGATGAAGCTTATACTCTGCTATTGGGTAAATGCATCATTCTTCTGAAAAAATGGATGAATAATGGGATATTTAATTAATTTTAGTATTCTGTTAACATAATTACATCTGGTAGTTTCATGATGTGTGACCACATTCTAACTCTCCTTGGATCTGACAATTTTCTTGGTGCAAGACCTGAAACGTAAAGATGAGTTTCACACACCTTGGAAGGTTTTGCCCTTGATTCAGTCTTGATTTCAGTCTTCAGATTCAGCAGAAGTTAGACTCCATCCACGACTCCTATATAAGGACAAGGCGACTCCAGTAGTTTGCTTGCCTATTGATCAGTCTTGTGCTTCAGGAACTGGGGAGTGAGGACTGCTGAGGAATGATAGGTTGGTCAGTTCTCTTCCCTTACTTGTTTGGTATTTGCTTTCTATTGGTTCCAAGCAATTTCTACAAGAAAGCCAAAAATATACTACCAGAAATAATTGCTGTCTTTTGTTATATTAAACTATGTGAGATGTGTGATGGTGGATTATTTGTTTTCTTAAAAACAGGAATGACAAGTATGTGTTTTTAAAATGTTGTGTTTACCCTTTTCTCCACATCACTGAGGATCACCTTAATATAAAGACGGCCACACAAAATGCTGTATAAATAGTTGAAAATACTGGCCTTTATTTCAATTGAAATCCTTTCAATGATGTTGTTTAATAAATGTTTGCATCAGTACGAGATGTTTTGTGTTTGCAAAGCAAGACCCCAGAAGAGCAAGTAATACATGAAAGATGTGCAAGAAGTTCAGCGGCCTTATAAATCAGGACGCAGTATATCTTTTTTTGTAATAAACTAATACAAAATTGATGTATGAGTAATTTAAGCAGGAAGTTATAAATTTAAATGTTAAAAAATAATGTCCTAGATTTGCATCTGGATTTTGTTACTAGTCTCAAGATGCTACCCAGAGCAGCAGTATGCAGCATGGGAAACCTTACAGTGCTGTGAATCTTTCAACATTATGCCTTCTAATCTGAGCATGGTTTCCTGTAGTATTGCTGATATGCCAGAGAAAACAAGCTTCTGTCCAAAATCAACCTCTGTTTTAAATGGATGCTCTTTGTTATCCCTGTTTGCGCTATAATTTGCTATTAACTGTTCCCTATCACAAAAGGAAGAACATGATTGCGTTCACTTTTGTGGGTAGACTAGCTTCTAAATAATAAGCAATTGTGGCTTACGTGATTCTTTAGTTCAAATGTAATTAAGTATTATTTTATGCTACATTTAAGTGTAAAAATACTTCTATTCAAAGCAGTGACTTCTAAGTAACTAACTACTTTCATATTTCTTCGATAGGAGTAAAACTCTTGCATCTATTCACTGTGATGATGAAATTACTGTGATTTGGCTTTCTCAAAATAAGCATTTTTTTGTAGTTTAATTACAAAATGTTGGTTTTGGAATTCACACTGGAAACTTCTACTGGAAGTCTGCCTAGGCATTAACAAGGGAAGAGAAGGGACCGGATCCTGGGGCTTTTATTCACAAAGTCTATTCAGCACTCAGAAAAAAGTGACAGCAAAATAGATCGTTTTGTTTGTTCATACAAAACTTTGCTCTTAAGAGTTTAATTCTGCAATGTAATTGGTTTTACTTTATTTCAAGTAAATGACAAAAAGAGAAATTCAGTGCCTTTTTGCTCTAAAATGTGCACAGCTACGCAGTAGCCCACCATCTCACTTAGGAATTTTCATGTTGTAAAGACACAAAGTTTAGAGAGGCATGTGCTGTTATGCTGGGAGCATCTTAACATTACATTTCTTTATTAACCAATAAAGTATTTCAGAAGCATGACAAAACACACACACAAAAAAGCTGCTACAGAGACCCAAGCCAGTGAGACATAAAGAGCTGTGGGGAGTATATATACTATTAACAGTAGGCATGTAGCTCGGTTAGGGAGTTACTTTTTCTATTACTAATATAGAAATATAGCTGTATAAAACTTGTATAAGAACTACGTTTCTGTACTAGTGATCAAAAAACTAGCCAGTAACTGATATAGTTATCTTCTTTTTGCTTATGGCAAATCAAAGAAGGGATCTGAGATGCTCTAATTTGCCTTCTGAATGAGGCTTGCTCTTTTCTTTATTTGGAAAGGCAGATTTACTTGCCCCTTTTTGGATACTTTGCATTTTTGTTTGATACTCAGATGCTTGGTACAGGGACAGAATTAATACAAGTGATTTTGTAATTGGTGAGACCCCTACTGTAAAGCTGGAAGAGCAAGGAAATAAAACCTTGAAAAAATTAGATCTGTTATGTTGAAAGATGATACTGTGCCTGTCTGCATCACTGGAGTGTCATGTTTCCTTTCCCTCTATCTGCACCTAATGAATATTTAAGAACTCAGAGGGGAACAGGTTCAGTAAGAAAAGTAAAAATAGCTACTGCCTTCTTCTCCACTGGTTTGGAATTTCTGCAAGTACCTTAAAAGCTGGGAAACCTGGATTTAAGTCATTTTAGACAAGTCTGGATACGTTCTCTGACACTGAGGCACTCAGTTTGTTTCAGCAATGCGTCTCTAAAGTCTTATTTGAGGGGAAAGGTGATGAAATTCACAAATCGTGTATCACTTCATGGAGGTGACAACAAATGAAGTCTTAGAAAGTGAGAAGTGTTTCTAGTATTGCATAAGATTGAAATAGAGATACCAGATCTGAAACAACCTCAAAGCTAAAACCTATTTTTTAAAACTGGAATCTTGTTATTTATTTGTTTATTCATTCATAGAGCTTTTATTTTTCAGCACGACGGGATGGCCAGATGTGTCTTTGTCATACTACAAGTTATGCAGAGAATCAAGAGGTTTATATGACTTAAAAGGTCACATAACTGAAGGAATCAGTGACAACACTGGGAATAGAAACAAATTATCAGTGTCCTTCTGAAGCCTCTTTATTACACAACTACATTCACCTAGGATAAAAGCAACATGTTTTTAATTTACCTTATAGTTTGGCATTTCTCACTGAAAAGAAATCACTCAGCAGAATGTTACTCACAACTGTAGTTATGGAGCAATGATATTAATAAAAGATTACTATATCAGAGGTGGGGGAATGCATCTTTTTAGCTCTCATTTTGAAATTTGTCTAACCTGAATTGAGTAAATAAGAGTGATTGGACCTTTTTGTCATTCCAAAGGGATACAAGAGGAAGAAACTTTGCTTCACTTCATAGGGGAACAGAATCAGAACGATAGTTTCAATCCTGTAAAAGATTTTAATCTCATTCTGACAGAGAGCGTGCACACAATCAAGCATGCATGTGCAGAAATGTCAAATATGTAAAATACTCCATATATTAGAAGGATAGGTAGAGTGTCAGGGAAGAATAGATGAGAATGTGGCAGCTTTGTTGAAGCGAGCATCCCATGCCTAGGAGCTCCAGGTGACAGGAAAAGGTAGTTTTCACACTGGACTGCCAAAATGTGTTGATATTTCTCCTCCAACTATTTCAATTTTTGTCTTTCTGAAATATAAATTAACTCAAGAAATCAAAATCACATCACATGGACTTTAGCCACTGTACTTACGAGTCAAGGTACTTAGTGACAAGGGATGATGTTTTTAAAGGCCTTGAGATTTTCTGTATTAGTATTGCTAGATTAGGCTTAAGGATCCAAATTTGCAAGAATGGGCCTATCAACCAAATCCACTAGAGCATAAATCACAGTTGACAAATTTTCATGGCTATTCCTTTGAATGTTTTTTTTTTCTCCTTTTTTCAATGAGATTTTTCCTTTATAGTTTTGATCTTCCTTCCACTTTTTATTTTATTTTATTTTATTTTATTTTATTTTTTAAAGATCCAATAGTTTGTTAAAATCTGTGGTATTTAACAAGAATGGGTTACTTCACATATCATGAAGTCTTTTGGGAGAAAGTGGGAAAGTAGGATATTGTAGTTACTTTCTCAAACATCCAAGTGCGCAGGCTGTGAGGAGAACTTTATGAAACATGATTTTACGTTGAAAAATGGGTATTTTGTATACAGAAAAACATACTGCAGTTTTGTAGCACAGCAATCTAAATCTAGGACTGAAAGAGCTGTAGTTTGTTACTCTCAGGTAATAGGTGTGGTTCATGCTCACTGCTACATTTGTGTTGTTTTGCTTGAAAGGAACTTCGTTTTCTTGCCACTGAACTTCAAACAAAAGCAAATGTACCCTTGTTCCTGTGAGATTTGCTTTCTAAAGCTGAGCCAACAGAAGATCCTTTGCCTCGGTGGTGTTAGACATGAGCAGTAACTCTTATTGGGAACTCTGCTTTTCCTGTTGAATGTGTGAACTGCAATTCTGGATGATCTGGAGTCACTGAAGATCACGAGATCTTAACCCACAGCAGAGGGTTCATTAGGTACTTATGGCCAGTGGACTAGCACGGTCTAATGTCTTTTTGCCATTGTAGAGATTTAAGAAAACACTTGAGAAATGGGAAATACAGGATTTGTGCCCTTAAGCTCTCTCTTGCTTTCTGTCTTTCCCTGTGTTTATCTCTCTCTGTGAGATATGTAAGATGGGAGTAGGAAATGGTATTGATAGTAACTTAGAAAACGTCCCTAGAGGTGATTATACTAGAAATGTGAATGTGCTTTCAATCTAACTGAAGACCTGAAAAATAGAGGTGCTTGTCAGATATCTGGCTGAAAAAAAAGATTGTTTTTTTCTTCTTGTATGGTGTGAAGAGGGAGGAATAACCCCAGACACCAGTACAGGCGGGGGACCGACCTTGTGGAGAGCAGCTCTGCAGAGAAAGACCTGGGTGTCATGGTGGATGATAAGTTGACCATGAGGCAGCAGTGTGCCCTCGTGGCCAAGAAGGCCAATGGAATCCTGGGCTGCATTAAGAAGAGCATCTCTAGCAGGTCGAGGGAGGTGATCCTGCCCCTCTACTCAGCCCTGGTGAGGCCACATCTGGAGTACTGTGTCCAGTTCTGGGCGCCACAGGACAAGAGGGATGTGGAGCTGCTGGAAAG
>NW_010579521.1:243984-394870 GCF_000705375.1 Tinamus guttatus | reverse complement strand
CCCAACAATAATGTATCATGTACCTCCTAGATACACTCTTGTGTTTTAAGGCATTCTATGATTTGAAAAATTTGGAACAGTTCAGGATGTTCTCCTGTTTTTATTGTCCTTGGGGTTTGAGGAACATGTTGTATTGGTTTTCACGCTGCTGCCTGTAAAAGACAGGAGATTAGCTAGAGTTATAGGACATACTGATTCATTCCTTCCCCGCGGCCAGCACAGAGTGCGTCTTTGTACATAGGCCACCTGGATAGGTAGACATTGGATCAAAGTGTAGGGAGCAGCCCTGCGCTTGTAGGTGAGGACGCGCTAGGTGACCCCAGTGACTTTGCTCCGTGTGAATCAAATTACTCTAAAGTTAAAACTCCTTATCAAAGAATTGCAGGTCTCTGAATGTAACCACAGGGTGAGGAATGAAAGAGGAATAAACTTATAAAACTTAAGGCAATCAAGTGAGCCTTAATCACAGTGTCCACAGGCTATTGCCTTTTTTTTTTTTCCTGGAGTTTTTTTTTTGTTTGCTTGTTTGTTTGATTGATTAGTGTAATTATAATACTGGCTTGCAAAATGCATGTATTAGCAGCTTTTACCAGTATTTTGCTATTCTTCAAGCACTGCCCCAAATAATAATCCAATTTGGAAGAATGTACATATTTTGTAACTTTTGATCACGTTGAAACACTTCTATGTGCTTTAATGTGAGCCACTCTCGTGAATAATTTCAAGCATTATGGGAAAAGGTTGCCTAATCATGCCTCCAGCAGGAAAATTGGATTCAATTTGTGGATTCAAAGAGGCTATTAGATAAAAGATCCAAACAAAAATATTTTTAGAATTACAGAAATTCTCTTCATAGTGCTCTCAACGTAAAGATTGAGCTGTAGTTGACAATAAAAAGCAATTCTTTACCGAGGGCATCTTGAATTCTAAGCTGTTAAAGAGGACATGAGTCTGCTCATGACCTTTATAGTATATCTAATAAGGTACATGAAATAGTTTTTTTCTGTTCCCAGTACTTAGTAAACATGTCTGTTGAGTGTAAATTCCACAGAATATTTCCTATCAACTATTGCTCTATTTTTTCAAGCCCTTCTTGTTTGCTTAAATACCGTAGATAATTATGTGCAAAAATGGTTTAAAATATATTTCCTCTCTGCAAAAGAACCAGATAGAAAACATTGAGAAGTTTAGCTTCAGTTCAGGCAAATACTGCACTATTCTGTTCAGAGAATTGACAGTATGGATAAAACCTCCTGAAATGCAGTGAAGTTCAAAGCACCAACTGAATTCATTCTTGTAAATAAAACCACACTCTGCTTTGAGAGGGAAGACAACTGCAGATTCTTTTGCCTAAAGAAGTACAATTAACTGTAATTTTGGAGCTATCTAAAATACATTATTGGAATGTGGACCAGGTCACTGATTCTTTAGCTGCTCACTCTTACATGTGACTTTTTGACTTGTTAATGGGAAGCTTCACATGGAGAATGAATGGCTAATGAGTGGGCAGCATTATAAGGTATTCAGTGCTGTCCTGTCCTACTTTTCCTACTTTGCTATTTTGTCCTATTCTTTTTTTTTTTCTAATTGCAATTTTAAAATAGAAATCTACTTATTCTGGAATACCATCATCACAGATGTTAACAATATTGTGGCTGATATTCAGAAATCATATTTTGCTGATGATCTTTTGAATAGAGTAAGATATAAAGTACTTATGGATGCCCTTTATTCTTAATTGAGACTAGATATTAGCTCTTTACAGAAAGCTGCATGCTTTGTAATTAAGATACATAAGTTTTATCACAGGGTGATTTCAGAGCATGGCATTGTGTTTTGATTCTTCTTGGTTTTGTTTAAGAAATGTCCATTTAAGTTATAAAATGAGAGGGAACCTGAAATAAAAAGAAGGAATAAGTTATGAGGGAGCAACTGTTTAATAGACAAGACTTCAAAATGTTTATTTCCCTTATTCTTGTCCCTTCTCAGTTTCCCATTTCTAAGATATAATCTTACTTGGTGCGTGCATTCTCCTGTTTATTATCTTTTATTTTTTTTCTGGATTCAAAATGCTATCAAAACAAACTCAAAACATCATAGTTCTATGAAGTCGTCTGTGATTGCCCTCAAACTAGAGATGCCAGAGCTGTGTCCTCATTGTCTTAGTAACTCGTTGAACAAAGTTAGATATTTGCTGATTTTGTTTGGTGCTGCTCTACAAAACATATATTACAGAATCAATATTTGTATCAGAAAAAAAAGCTCAGTTAACAGTACCAATGTCATGAATATGAAATGAAGCATTCTGATCCATTCAAAGTTTCCCCCATGTGAAATTATATGGGAAGAGTATGTTAAACAAAACAATACAATCAAAATGACTGGGAATTATTTGAAATAAAATGTCATTAGATAATTGAAGAAGCTTAGTTCTCCAACTACAGAGGAAAATTTTAATATTTTTAACAAGTTTAGTTTGAGAAAGTGAAAATGTCGAAAGAGACAAAAGATTGTAATAAAAAGAAAGAGATAATTAGTATGAATTAACATTCACGAGTAGATATATGAAAGCTAAATAAATCAGTAGAGAAAAAATAATGTTTCGTTATTGTGGATAAAGACAATAAGAATTCTTTAAGAAATAAAAACACTCACAAACTCTGGAAATGATGGAGGCCTTTTATTAGTCAAGGAAAGGAGCTGGCTTCATGAATGTCACGATACTGGAAAAATTGGAAGTCCGTAAAAAGGCAGATACTGTGGCAGCATTTAAAAGGTGGAAGTAAGATGTTCCAGGTGGGGATTGGCTGATTAATATTACAGTGATTCAAAGAAAAGTCCTGGAGAGGACTGACAACTGGAGGCAATCAAAATATATGATACTGTTGGAAGTAGTGAACTAGAAATTAGTTAACAAGAAACCTGCTTGGAAAATAGTCTTATGAAACATATGTAATAAATATTTGTTTAGTTCTGCATTTTGACAAAGTTGACATATTTGGTTCTCTAAATTATTTACTTTGATCAATGTAATGTCAAGAAAATCAGTATTTGCATATGACCCCTATTAAGTGGTAGCCAATATCCCACAGAAATTGTAAAAAGAAAATCAGGGTATGGGTTTATAACTAGTGAGGTCCACAGGACGTTTTCTTGTCCTGAGGCTGTTTATCATCATTATAACATATCTGCAAGGAAATCTCAAACTATTGTTAGTAAATATTGCAGATATCATAAAAATTGGTTGAGTGACCATTAAAATAAACAAATAAAATGGTATTTTACAGCTCAGTATAGATTACATGGTAGCCTAAACTCACTTGAAAGGATGTACATTTATGAATAAAGGATGTAAATGCATATATACCCAGAGTTCTGAATTTTGGAAAAGTCGTCATTGGCAAACTGCTCTGTGTAGCCAGCTGACCATAATGGTGATTAGAAAAGCAGCAGTGGTTCTGTAATACTTGAGAGAAAAATCAACGGTGAGTTAGGCAGCTGTGACTGCATTGGCAACTTTTTGGAAAAAAAAGATTTTCTTAGAGGCATTTTCTTGTGATGCAGTCATCATTATAACTTTTTGTTTAAATTTTTTTCATTACTTGAAACATCATTTTGAAATAAACCAAGGACATTTCAAAGCAAAATGTTTTAGTTTGGATTTTTTTTTGTGTAATTATGAAAAAAGTTTTGCCCCCAAACTGCCCAGGTCCTAATTTTGAAATACTTTTGGATGATGCAAAAGTCTCTCTATATATCTTCATGTAGAAACATGTTCCTAGACCAGCTAGGTAAGTGACATCTCTTTGTGAAAATTTGTAGCCCAGGCTCTGCATGTGACTGATCTCTTTGTGAAAATTTGTAGCCCAGGCTCTGTATGTGACTGGAGTAGATAAAAATGGATCAACTCTTTCTTAAGGTCCAGGACCTTTCACATCATCTTGTCATCTAATTGTGGCATTGTTTACAGAAATAATTACAAGATTCATTACTTTTGAGGACAACACCATGAGAAAAGTCTGAATGTTTTTTTTCCATAACTTAAATAATGATTTCTTGGTCTTGCTGTATTGGATTTTTTAATCTTTTTTAAATTGCTTTTACTCTTTATTAGAAATGTTATTGGTTTAGTTATGAGAATGATCTCACTGTTTGTTCAGTTTTCTTAGTGAAAATAAAATAAAGAAGGCTATGATTTGTATTATCAGAACAAAATTTGTAAGGATTATTCAAGTCTATAGTGTTTTCCCAGGCCAAAAATAAATCTGGGATAGAACAGACTTCAAAAGAGAAAAAAATGTTTATGAGATTCTGATACAAATTTATGATTTTTTTGCTAAGGCTAACACATACAAATTAAAAAAAATACATATTTCTATAATATCCCTAGTGCTTTTGAAAGAGTCTCAGCTGAGGTGTTTTTTGTTTTCAAATAAGGTGCCAAAATAATTTAAAGCAATTTCATTTGCTTCCCATGAAACTTGCCCAACACAAAATTCCAGTAAGAAAGATGTTCATGAATAAGAGGAGCAACAAAACACTGAATTTAGCCATCGTCTCTGGACTTGCAGGCCTAGTTTAGACCAACTATTGTATGTTATTATGGGTTCTGACCTACCACTTGTCCCCTTCCAATATAATTCTATTGGACCAAAGTAAGTTCTCATAAGAAGTTGAATTGAACTTAGAGCTTTTATACAAATACTAGCTTCTTTGTTTTGCAGCTGAGAGACAGATTTACTGTCTTTCAGCTGTTGTTTAGCAATTTGCTATGAATTATTTATTATTCTGACATCTCTGTTCTTTTTCTGATATACAGGAAAATTGCTGGTGAATTGCAAGTGTATTTATGCAAATAGAAAGTTGAGTCAGATTAACTTGGTGGGATATGTACTCTGTAACAATAGTGTGTTGTGTGTTTCTGTTTCCTGTTTCAGGCAGAGCTTAATAGATTTTTTCCTGAATTCCCTCGTTTATGCTCAGCAAGCAGGAGAGATATGAGAAAGATATCTCTAGTCTTCTGTGAAATGCATTATGTGCTATTGTGGACATATTGTAGACATATATCTCCTTATTTTATTTGTTTTCCCTACCTATAGAGAAACTGCAGTCTCTTTCAATGTGGCATCTCCATTTAGCCTATTTTAGTTTTGGATAGGGTATACAAACTAAACTGTAATTTCTGGTTTCTGGTGAAAATACAGTAGCAGAGAATAAAATGGTAAAACTGATCCTTGGTTATACTGTGATAATCAAAATAGTTTTTTTTTCTTTTTTTTTTTTTTTTCATTATTGGTTGAGCAAAGTGATTCTCTTTCCAAAGAAGGGAAGTGTACTGGCAAATTGAACACTTATTTCTTTTATTGCATCTTAAGTGCCATTTAATCAAATGTGCCATTAAATGTTTCATTTTTTTTAACCCTATGTATCATGGTAGAGGACTCTTGAATTTCAGAGCTCAGCTGAGCCTCTAAAATTATTCACTATTCTTGTAAGAATAATGTAACCAAATTTACTGATACAAGTAATGTTTTTGCTAGGTATTATTAAAACATAAAGTAATACATTTATTTTATTAAGTAGTTCATTTGCAATGTCATAAATAGGTTACAAAAAAATAAAGACAGAGGGAGCCAGGCATTCTGTTCTTAGACATTTCTTTGACTGTCCTTCCCCAGGCTTAAGGGTCATAAGAATTCAGTTAACTGGCAGAGCCAGTCTAAGCAGAACAGGTGTCTTCTCAGTTATTTCTCTTCCTCCATTACTCTCTCACAACAGTTGCCTACATGGCCGTGTGGTAACTTGGGTGTTGGACCTCACATAGGTTAAAAGCAAAAGAACAAAAAAATGAAAAAGCCTCCATTGAACTTTAACCCCTGTCTTCATTGTATGGATGCAAAACCAGATGTGTTAGCACAGCTGGAAGATCTAGGTGTGGGTGAGAAGGGGCACTGTGAGGCACTGTAGAGTACCCTGTTGAAAGTAACTACTGATATATGTGAATTGAAAGAATAATTTGGCCATATAGTCAGTTCAATCTCTAAGCTTGGAGCTGAAAACTAAGAAGTATCTTCCAAAAAATCTATTTCCATTACATGGAAAGAAGAGAGCAGAAGAGGCCCTGGTTTAAGCTGCATCATACATACAGTGCACAAAATGAGGGTATGTGGGAATTTGTGCTAAATGACCTGACATCCTTGCACAGAAAATATTTTCACGCTCATATCACTGTGTCTTCTGCTAAAGTGAAGTTAAATCGCCACCATATAGAATTATATTGTTAAATTGGAAGAACTGCTAATCTTATTTTGGGAGCACGGAAAAACACCATATTGACAAAACTGTCTCCTTTTACCCTTTTATCTGAACTCTTAAAATGAAAATCTATGTTAGAATGGTTTTTTTTTTTTTCATTATACTTTAAAATACTAAATACTTTAAAATGTATTTTGGGCAAACTAGATAATGAGATGCCCAGATTATGGGAATACTTCCAGTTTCTCTATCTAAAATATTATATGTTTTGAATTTTGCATAAGCCGTAATTATATGTTTTGAATTTTGCATAAGCCATATGAATTACATAATTATTGACTTTAGATGAGGTAACTGAAGACTACAAGAAAAGCTAAATTAGTTGATCACTTTTCCAAGACCTTTGTCATTTGTTCAAGTCTACGCAATGAATCAACGGAAACTGCAGGCTAAAACTGCCTTGAGTATTTGTGGTTCACTCCAACACAGGATAAAATTTTCAAGGATTCCAGCAGAGATATTTTAATCTGGTGGTAGAACATATCAAATACATCAAATGATGGTAATGTAAAATCTGTTGAAACCATTAGTGAAGCAGACAGTTCATGTCACCTCCGCAGTTCAGTTGACTCATAATACTTGTCTGGTAAATCCATGCATTTTCACTGTGTCCAAGATGTCTGAAAATTATTAATAGACACTGGCTTAAAGACAAGATTAAAAATAACAGTTAAATGGCAATATTTCAGTTGATGAAATGTTCATTGAAATTCAATCTATATGATGCACTGCAAATTTCATCATTAGGATGCTAGAATGTTGAGATACTGAACAGACTGACAGACTATAGTCCACAGAGCTGCTTTAAGTCCTATTAGCTAATTTAGATAAAAAATACAGGTCTTCATATTTTTCAGATTCATAATTTATCAGAAAAAGGATGGAAAAGGGAAGAACATTTTCTTCTTTATTTTTTTGGTGTGCATGGTCAGGGAATTTCAGATCACAAACAGCTAAATTTGGAATGGATTAGTTAATTGTTAACAGTTTTTACTTAGTTCAGAATTGGATAATTCACAGATGATAAATGAGATGAATTTGCCGTATTGCATTAATTTTACATTGATGAATATTTCACTAAATAAATAAATCCCTCTTTAAAACTGGAATATATCAAGTTCAAGATTTTTACTAGAGTAACTTCAGTTGTATGCTGGATAGCAGTAAATATGAGAAATTAAGTATAAATATGAATTTTCAAAATACCTGCATCAGCTGAACCTGGTAAAGGCTCACCGTAACTTCTCTTTGAGTATTTCAAAGTTGAGTTCTCAAATACAGTGTCACACATGATAGATCTAGAATCATTCTGTAGTCTTTTAGATTCTCCATTTTTCTCAGTGTAGTTGTCTTCCATTTAAAAAAAAAAAAAGTACGTAGAGAATTTGTAATACTGCAAAGATGAGCATTTAAAAGCTTAAAACTTCAGAATTAAGTCTGTGCATTAACTGCATGTTAAATATATATTGTAATAGTCTTTAGTTTGCTAGACAAATGCCTTTTCTTTTTCTGTGAGGTAATATGCAAGTGTAAGGTTTTCTAGGCTTCTTTAAATCTCCAGATGTGGTCTTTTGTCCTACTATGTTTCACTTGAACCCTGTCCTAAACAAAAATAGATCAACTTCCTCCTTAATGCTCTTCTATAAATATTTGCCATAATTATATTATATTTAATACTAAAATAGTTGTAAAACATCAAGTCATTAAAGTGAGTGAAAGTTTTCTATGAAGTCAAGTAGAGATATAACCTCTATTTTGATGTCAGTAAACAGAAGTCAAAAGAGGTTATCAGCCAAATTGCCCGTTAACTCTTGGTGCCCATAGACATTTGAAGCTTCTTTTTTTTTTTTTTTTTTCCCCTGAATACTGGAAAGCACGGTTGGAATCTTTGGAAACTTCTGCCAAGCTAACAGCTGTCTTTTTAGCTTGGTAAAACATGCACACAAATGAAAGTACACATGAATGATAATAAAAGTAAATAAAAGTACAAATAAAAATACACATAAATGAGATAAAATCTTGTTACTTTTTCAATAGGGCATCAAGGATCCCTTATCTGAGGGCTGCTCTAACATATGAAAGCGCTAGAGCTGTCCTTTGGGATACTTTGGGACAACAACTTTGGAAAAGTTGCTAACACTGAGAAAAGCCTTTATCTTTACTGAACTTGTTTCCAGAATACAGAGAGCTGCTCTGAGTTGCAGCAATTTTGCCTCTAAAAGCCTTAACCCAGGGCATAAGCACATTAATCTCATTTAGTTTGCTTAAGATTTTGTTAAGTGATAGAGCCAGGAAGTTTGTACAATGTACTACCACCTAGCTGGCTTCTAATTTGTGCATATTTGCTTTTGTTCTTTTACAGATTTTTCTAAATCATTTGTCCTGACTCAATGGAAAATTAAAAAAAAATCTAAAATTCCTTTCTTTTTCCTTAAGGAGTCTGAAAATTCATCTTAGTGTTGTCTGCAGTGAACACCTGGAGTTCTTTCCCTCAGTGTGGATTTTTCATTTCTCTAACCCTCTGAAACCTGGATTTCTATAGAGGGCCTGTGTCAAAACTAAGCTTGTGCTTAGGGCTCATCTCAGACAGCTTTTTAGAACCCGTCAAATTTTTGCTGCTATTTCCACAATCATCTGCTGATAAAGATCTGGTATGAATTGCTGTGACCTAAAAGCTGAACAGCGTCTATCCTGATTAGATGTCACAAAACGATCATCACCTTTTCTGTAACTTCATCACATGGCAGGCTCATCATCTCAGATCCAATCTAACTCGGATCTAATTTCTACAGCACTTCTCATCAGTCAGTGCTCCCCTTCCTGCATTTGTGCAGCTGATTATGCCTGGGCAAGTTTTGAACTTTGGTGGATTTCAGGCTCTGCCTTTCAGAGCAGATTTCCAGCTGCTGCAGCACTTTTGGCTCAGAGCATGCCACTGTAATATGGATACTTGCTCTTCTGTTTACATAATTAATGTACATTAAATTGTACCAAAAATGGAGCAGAACTTTACAGTAATTGCAGCTGGTAATCTCAGCTAGCTTTTGCTTTCTGTGTAGAAAAAATAGGAATATATTTAACTTATAACTTAATATATTTGGTATATTAGTTGACAGGCTTGTCATAAATAACATTTCTTTTAATGTTTAATAATAATCTTTTGGCTATGGCCATCTGTAGGATTTATTGATCAGCCAGTATGATAGATGGCAGCTCTTTTGTGACTCTTGACACACTTGTAACTCATCAGAGAGTTACATCTCTGAATAACTTTAAAAACTTAAAAATCTTAGTCTGCCTAAATGTGTTATCTGTATGAGAACAGTCTTCTGTTTTGTTGTCTGCTGAGATGAAAATGAGACAATAGTACTACAATTCCACATTATTCATAGTCTCTGGTTTTATGGATTTGTATAAAGGAATACAGCAATTTTATAATACAACAACAACAACAACAAAACATTTACACTTAACAGACTGTTAATGGTGCAGTTTACAGGTGGGGTGCTCCCTGTGTTGGAAAAAAGACTCTGTTAGATCTCAGTTCTTTGAGGGCACAAAGTTACAACTGTCCATTGCACAAGGTTCTTGTCCATTTTAGTAAAATGGAATTTGAATCTTAGCAGAAGTCTTGTGCACTATAGTAAATTCACCTTACTTTAATAGTTTTACTGATAATATTTTGGTGATTATGTTCTTTGCTGTGGAAGTAGGATAGTTACTTGTCAAAATAAAGAGAGTATGCATGAATGCAAAATTCAGAAAAGTATGAAAGTGCATTTTTTTCTTTGCGGCATGATTGGTTTCTCTTAAATGATGTGCAATAGTCACCTTTTTCCATTGAAGGCTGTCTTTGTTTTTTATATCTTTAGCTTTGAGGGGCAGCAATAGAGCTGCTGAAAACACCAATTTAGACTTAAATTAAAAATCTATAAAGCCAGAAAAAACACTTGCCAGTAACCCAACTGAATGTTTAATTAATGGAAGAAATCAACATTTTTGTAAACTCAGCAATTGATCCAGCCAGTCTATTATAGTAGTTTAACATAATGAGTAATTTGAAGGATTTTTGCACTTTTTCTTTATTTAAAGAAAAGATTTTTCTTTATTTATCCTTGATTAATTTAGCCAGAAAGACACATAAACAGTTTCTGTACTTCATACATATTACTTTTTCCACTATGGCTCTTAGAGGTGAGTTCTTCGTAGTGACTTTTTATTAGAGGAGAGTGGATTACTGTCCTAAGGGGAGACAGGATAAAAACATTTAAAACGGCAGAGCACTTCCCAAAAAGCTTTAGGGGTATTTGACTGTTGCCATATTACAGAGGTTATTTACAGTCTTGGGTATGAGAAAATGAGAACCTTAGAGCTTGATGAGAGACAAGAAGATTCTTTTCCTGAGAAAAAGGCGACGCTTGCAAAGAAGAAGCATGACTAAAAAAAGAAAGCTATGCTGACCTTGTTATATTTTGATAGCCTGTACTGGGCTCAGCAGGGGTTCAACTACTTAACATGGACCTTGCTTGAAAAAGTGAATGGCTGCACAAATTATTCAATGCTGTTGATAATTTGAGATGTTCTTACTTACCAAGAGTAAAAGAAAATATGAAATTTGTGACCATGGTTTAGGATTGTTAGGCCAGGTGACATTGTTGGCATACTTTTCCTTTATCGCATAATTATCGGTTTTCCTTTTGTTAATTTGCTGAATTTGAAGGTATTTTTCTCCCCAGGGACAACATGTAACAACAGCAAAAAATAGTGGGAGGAGAAGCTTCTCTTAGAATTGATATAACTTCCTAGATTTCACATTAGCCTAAAGTCAGAAGACTGTGCCAAAGAGTTAGGCAATGTAAAAGTTAGCACTTAACCTTTAAACAGACCCAAATAATAACAGCTGCTTTATTGGGCCAGCATGGTGCTGACAGGTTTTTTTTTTTTTCGTTCATTGAATTTATTCAAGTGAATTAATACACACATTTAAGAGTGGATAGAAAAGAGCAGTGATCACAACACAGTCCAGGTACACTGTAGAAATGTCTCTACTGAACAAATAACCCTCAAAACTGGTGCAGTTATTCATAGCTGCAGTTAAAGGCCCAGCATGAAATGGCAGCAAAAACACACCTTAACACTATAATCTTTCATCCAAAAGCTGTTCTTTCTGTCTGCCTACACCTCCTCTACAACTTTTTCGCTTCATATCTGTTTTGCAAGCATCATGGGCCGGATACCCGAAAATGACTTAGGTGCCTGGTTTTCCTGCTTAAATCTCATACACATCTCACATTTTTAATCCCTTTTTTGTTTGTTTGTTTTTCTACATGCTTGGAAGACTATCTGTGATTTTACAGAACAGATCACACTTATACCTAACCATGACTGAGGTCCAGAAGGCTTCTTGCCTAACTTCAGATGTATTTCAGCCAAATTGGTATTCCTGGCTCACCTCCGTGAACTGGCTGAAGCCAAAATGTGCTAGTGAGTGCCATTCTATTGCACTCAAAACATCTTATACAAAGGCTTTTCTGTAGTAGGAGCCTCCAGCTGTTCTCATTGAGTGTATAGAGAAAAGACTCATTAGACTTCAAGGAAAGAGTAAGTTTGATCATATATCTGTAGGCAATAATGATAAAGGCTGCCCAGTGGAAAGGGTAATAGTGTTCACATCTCTGTTCTGTATCTGTTTCATGTATTTTATATGATTCATAAAATGCTGAAAAAGTTCTTGCAAAATTAACTGGAAAACAGGCTTCTCTTCTCCCAAGAAGTTATTATAGTTGTTTCAAAGAGAATGGAGGGGTTCCCTGTTCCATTTTTAAAAGACAAACTGGGAGTATATTTTCAGCAGAGAGCTTGAGACTGTAGGTAGTCAGGAGCATTTTGAGGTTGTGTTAGGGAAGCCTGTTTTGACCTTTTTTCTTCTGTAAATTCTTTAAGATTTGGGTTTTCACCTGCTTGCTTTCTGTTTTGCTTAGTGACATAGTTGCAGGCTTTTCAGAGGCTCACCCAATTACTGCAGCAATATGATTTAGGTCACATTTCATCACTGTATCTAAATATACACTTAACTTTAAACATACGCCTAAATTCCATGGCCTTTAGTGGAAGCATTAAGTGTTCTGTGTATTTAATGGCACACAAGTGCTTCCCGTATACTGCTGATAAACTAGAGCAGTCCAAAGCAAGCTGGGGGAGTGCAATAAGCCAGATGTAACTATGTTGATAGCAGATTGGTTGCCTCAGGAATTATTGTGGTTTGCGGGCTCGCCACTGTCAACCACAGTTATATGGGTTTATACGGGTTTGGGTGTTTTTTTACTGCTATGCTGTTTATAAACGAGAGTTAAGCGAGGCTAATGGAAAGCAGTACTGAAGCATCTTCAAGCTGTACCTTGGCCAGTGTCTGGCTATGCTGCTTCCTGTGCGTGGGCTTCTTCCTCTCAGTCAAGTCCAGAAACAAAAATAACATATACTAGAGAAAATAACATATACTAGAGAAATCCTGATTTTTGATTCCAGGTGAATGTTGGCAGATGCTGACCATTTGTGAATAAAATTACTGTCCACTGGTATCTCTTTTGTCTGTTAAACCTGATTGAGAATCCTGTCAGCAGTGACATTGGAGTTAGTAATTTTCAATTATTCATCTCCAAAAAAAAAAAAAGGGCAGATTCTCTGCAGCAGAATTTGTGCTTCTTAAGTCCCATTAAAAATAACACTAATTTTCTTTTTTTTCCTCCCCATCATATCCACCGTTGGCTTTTCTCAAGAGAAAGATCTATGGAATGCCTAATTATGCATAACCATGTTGCTATAAGTAATGAAGAAGCTCTCATATTCTGTTTTTATGCTTGGATTTCAAGTAGGATGTAATAAGCAAGAACATAAATTCATATGCTATGTTTTTCTTGATTTCAATTTTAAATTTAGTATAGAACTCACAATTACATCTTTTAAAAACATTTGCAATTTCAGTCAGTTTAATTCCTTTTTTCTGAAATAAGTTTGCGAATCTCATAATATATTGTATTTCTTGAAATAAAGCCTTGTATACACAGGAAACTTTTAGGATAATGGAAAATTCATTATTAGACATAATTTTAGATATATTTAGTTAAGCTACTCTGTATGTATATACATATGGCTTTTAGTGTTTTATTTTGGTTTGTTTATTTCCAAAAGGTTTCTTATTAAAGGTCATAGGAGTACTAAAATGTCTTTAGTGTGAATAAAATGTAGACCATTTTTTTAATGTGTATATCGTAAGCTATGTAGCTATCAAGTTACTGTAATCATCATCTGCGTCTCCTAGAAAATTTGGGAAGGAAAAAACTAGCCCGAGAGTTAGCTGCATATTCCTGCATGTTTCCTTTACGTTTATGGTTACATAAATAAATAAAAGTGTGCCATTAATTATGTATTAATATTTTCTGTTTTACAATTCTAAAAAAAAATATAAGGCAGTATCATTGCTCAGATAATTTTTCCTTTCATTTGTAAGAGAAACCTTACAGAGAAGAAACATTGGAAATCCCTGGTAGGATAAGCTTAGCAGGATGGCTCTTCAGGATTTAATCATTGTCTTTGCCGATTCCTGAACTTTCTGTTTTCTTAGATGTTGACAGATTCTGATGTGTCTGCTAGTGTATGTAGAATCTGAGTCCGTCGTTTCCGTCTATTTGTTGACAAATTCCAGTGGTGAGAAGTTATTGCTTCATGCACTCTTCCACAGAGTCTTGTCTGAAGCCCTCTGAGATGCATCATTGTTGTTTCATTAGTTAGTATGGTCTTGATGCAGTGGTATTGACCTAAGTAACAACTAAATCGCTGTTCAAGGTGGAGATACTCCTGTACTGGTAGCATGCAGAGTTAGCATGGGTAGCCTTGTGTGGCCTTGTGTGATGCTGGCATTCTAAAAATTACCCAGCATTTTGTTTTTTCCTAGAGTCAAATTCAAGAAAAAAACCTCTGCTCTCTTATTGCAGGGAAAACACAATTTCCATGAGCACTACTGATACAAGTAAAGAGTTTTCTGACTTTGAGCCCTATTGATATATGCAAAGTATTTTCTGACTTTGAGCTTGTATATTGTACGAAGGGCAAACTATTCATCCTCACAATTTCTTTTGGCCTTGGAGTATTTAGAGACTCCCTGTGGAGCTGCACTGTCAAGTGTCCCCCAGCTGTGGAACAGTTTATGAAAGGTTCTCTGAGGACTATGTAGACACACTGAAAACTCATTAATAATCACACACAGTCTCACAAGCAGGAAAATTAGTCCTGCAGCCTCTCTTTATCTAAGAAATCTTTGGGATTTTTTTTTTCTTTCTTCTGCTTTGGGATATTTTTTGTTGCTGCTCAAGGTGGGCTTCAAAAGGGAGTAGGTGACACAATGCTCACTAATGACTAAAAAAGTTCTTGGCTCGAAATGGACTCTCAGGGTCCCACTACTGGATCTTGATGCTTTGTGCAAGCACTGCAGTATAGAATCAAAAACTGCCTGTGGAGAAAAGAGACACAAATAGGAGACGTGGAAAACTGAAATTTGAGTTCTGTGGCAGAGAAAAGTTTTGGGAAACAGTTTGTATTAGGACAGAGTAATACTACAGAATTTTTACTAGAGTAATAAACATTTCTATACATCCATCTGTGTAGACTGCTTTAATTACAAGGGACAAAGTGAAGGAAAGAAGGAATAGTGGTAGACAGAAATGTTGACAGGCAGAAAGAAAAGCAAATGTAGGTTGATGAGATGATGAATCTTAAGGCAGAGAAAAGAGGGGTTTGGAACAAGCAGGCAGCTTGTGCAGGGCAGACAGCCCAAAGGGCTCTGCTTGCCCTGGTCCTGAACTGCTTCTGTGGGACCAGAACTCTTGATGGCCCCACTTTTGACCTCAATTCCTTAGAACAGGGTGTTAGTTGTTCAGTGGAATCAGAGCTGTATGATTTCTTTGAAGGATCTTTTTTATTCAATATCCGTTTATTCAATAACGTTTCGTATAGTGACCACTTAGTGATAAGTTTTTGCTCTTCTGACTCTGTTCCATATCCATTATATGGGATTTTGATTATAGCTAGAAATCCATAGTTCAAGATGTATAACATCCATGAAACCTTTCACTGGCATCTCCTGAGCTATAGATTTCTCAGCTTCCTAAGGAACCTATCAAGATTTTTCTCCCAGATTCAGGGAGAAATGTTAGCGTTTTAGCTCTGATCAGGAGTTTTTTTGAGAGTACATGCTGATCTTTCCCACTTGATAGGTTTTTGGTTTGTGTTGTGGTGTACACAGATTGGATTCCTTTGAGGTGAATTTAAACCAAAAGATTTACTCTACCGTTCACTTTCTGGGGCCTGACAGGAGCTCCTTCAAAGCAAGCACGTTCAATACCCTGCCAATGCCTCTAGCATGGATACAATCCTCTGCGCCATCTGTTTTGTGTTCCAGATCTGCTCCTGTTGTATGTGTTAATGTAGATAAAGCCTCAGTCAGCTTGTTGTTGAGATTACTACAGACAATCTACAGTTTAAGACTTGCTGCTGTGAATGTGAAGGATTTTACAAGTGAAATTATTAGCACAGATTTCTGATTTATCCTTTACCTAACTAGATTTATATGAAGAACTACAGAAATGTGAGAAGTCTCAAAGAGTCCAGTGTATCCTTTCCTCTGTCACAGGCGTTAAGCTTAATAAGTACAGTCAAGAAAGTGCACAGAAGCTAGGCAATGACAAAAATATTATTTTGTCGTGATGTTTAGCAGGAAAGCAGTCCTTTTCTGAAGGAACACTACCCATTAATATTAATGGACCTGGAGCATGTGCTAAGTCTTTGCTTAAGTTATGTTAAATACCATCTGCTCCTGTCACTTCTTTCATATTTTACACCATCTGAGATCCCCTCACAAGACAAATTTCTATCGTTTCAAATAATAACTTCAATTTTTTTCATGCTCCTTTTTTATGACTGTAGATCTTGTTAAGTCATTTAAAATATAAAACTGCTCAAATAAATTGCTTCTTGCTCTCCTTTAGAAGTCAAATTTAGGATTATTTTGACGCTTTCACTTACAAGAGATTACACTCCTCAAATAAGTACCTCAACTATAAGAACATGAATATGGCTTTTATAGTTATCATCCCTAAGGCTGCATACAAATTTCTGAGTGGTTTGTTTTTGTTTTATTTTGCTTTGTTTGCTTTTGTTTGTTTACTTTTTTAATGCCTACTGGTGTTTCTGCTGGAGAACTGTACTTTATATCTAACTTGATCACTGGTGGTACATTTAGGATAGATAGAACTTGCTGAAAATTGATAACACATTTTACAGACTTCAACAGTATCAAAAAGATAGCACTAGTAGTGAAACCAAGAGAAGTAATTCCTAGCAAGCTTAATTAGGATGGCATTTCCAACAAGAAGCAAAATGAAAAACAACATAGCTCTCCTTACAAGTAATACTTTGTAATGTTCTTGAACAAAGTGTGGGCCTTTTAAGAAATTATGAACTCCAGTAATTAATTACCTATTTAGCAGCCTGTTTAAAAATTAATAAAGCAGTTACTTGAAGCCATTCACAGGACTTTGCTAGCCATATTCCTGATTTTTGTTAAAATAAATACACAGTAATCTGTCATTTTCAAGAAGGAGTTTTTACCGAGAACAGTAGCAGAGTACTTCCTGTTACTACTCTATATAATAATCAGTTACCTTGGAGAAGATGGAGGAGAACCATTTCAAACATCTTTGTCATAGCAAACATTTGTCGGGCAATTCTGCTGTGGCTGAGGTTGGCTTAATAAACCATGTACAGACCTGAAAGCTTCTCTGTTTTCTTTCTGAAGTCTGCAAACTGAAGGAGTGTTTTACTGGCACACCTGTAGTACGGAGGAGATTCTCCAATGTAACATTTCTTGACTGGCTTTCCTGATAGGACCTTGTCTCGTGGGACGGTGCGTTGTATTAGATGAAACACAGGAAGCATATGGTTGTTGAGCTCTTCAATGTATCTGCTAAAGGCATTACATGTGTAGAAAAAAAAATAAGCTTCTTTATACACTGTGCCAAAATGAGAGAAATAATCCGATTTTGTGTAAACAGTGTTATGGCCATCTGCAATAGCCCTCTCTGGTTATTGCATATGTCTTTGTTTGAGACAGTTGCTTGCTCTTCCTGTTTTAGAAAAATATGTTTTCTTGCATCACCAATTATCTCTAAGGACTTAAAACCAAGTTCTCATACACCTGCAAGGCCACATTTCAGTCTGGAGTTATTGGACACTGCTGTTGCTAAGGCTCCAAGGATGCAAATCTGTAACAGAATTCAATTTTAAGCTATTTTGGATAATTTTTTTAGATTAGCATGAATGCAATATTGTGAAAGATTTTACACTGATGATTCTGGTAAATGATTGCTTCTGATTAGGTCTGGTGCAAAAGCTGTTACTTGTTTAAAGGAGCTTTGGGATTAGATTTTATGACACACATTGAGGTCATCTACTCCATTGATCTTCTGAACCCGCTTAATACATTTTAGTTCTGATGATTATGTAAAAAGAAACTCAGGATTTTTTTTTCATGCGTTTAACTCATGATTTATAAAGAGATTTGGCAATACTATAAGAATTCAGTATGTTGTGGGGAGCGGAGGAAAATATGTTCAAAATACTGAAGAACGGAGGAGATGATAACCCACTTCTTGTGTCGACAGGAATGGATGCTGAGGTGACAGGTAGTTGCTGTCACTTTTTACTGCCAGTTGGATTGCTAGGCTGCATTCTGCAAGCATCCTGAACAGTCCTGGTACCACTGGTTTTGTCAGCTGACTGTATGTGGAACTAGGATCTGAAAGCTGTGGCTGGAATTACACATTGCTTTCTTGAATTCAAGAGCTTGGATAAATTTAAGCAAAAAGTGTGAATAAATCCCTGTGTCTATAAAGTAAGTTAGACTATGATCAGAGAAAAAATGATCAGGGTAGCTTGTTTCTGAAATAGAGAAACTGTGTCTATGCCTGACAGTTACTCATTTTTCTTGTCCACCTTCCTGCCTAGTGAGATGTCTGCAAGGATACTGTTCCTGTAAGTGGAAAATAAAGACTAGTGCCTGTTTCACTTTTGTTTTAATTTGTTGTTTTTGTTTGCACTTTCTCTCGTATTCTCTTGATCTACTGACCTTTTATTTTCATCATGTTTAACGGGAGAAAAGAGGAAGTGTGTGTGCTGTCAGCACAGAGCACTTTGCTTTGCTAGAGAGAGGCCTTGCCCCTGTGACGTCAGGAGGGGAGAGCGTGTTCTGGGTAGCTCTCGTCTGAATTCTGTGGAGGGCACAGAATTTCTCAGTTTTGTCCTGAAAATGCAAAGAACATGGGTGGGACTGGCAAGATTGTCTTCTCTTTTGGGGCTCCTGGTTCCTATTTGCAATCAAATAGTTTTTGATTGGTATTTTACATTCTTCAAAAACATGAAGAAATCTTAGGCTTTTTCTAAGATATTTTCTAAAAAGAAGAAATTCTCATCAGTCTTCACTACTATTCTCATTGCAGATTAGGATTTTGGTCATGGTGTACTGGTGCACGTCAGGCATTTCAGTTTGATCAGCATAATAAACTTTCGGGGGAGCTAAAAATAGTGTGTTCCTAGAAGTTGCTCTGCCACTTAGTGTGAAATATTTTGTGTCTATCAAAGCTTTGTCATATTTTTTTCAATTTTGGGTTTTCCTGTATTTTTATTTTCAAACAAAATCTTTATTTCAGTAATAAGAAGATTTTCAAGAAGGAAAATCTCTAAGAAAATTTAATGAAGCTAATTTTAGCTTCTTGATTTTGCCAAAAATACTCTTAAGTTCATAGCATTGATTTGTTATTGGTTATGTATATTCTATATCTTGCTGAGCATTATAGTGAATACTCTTTTTAGGTGTTTATTCAGATAAATGTTAGATTTAGTACAGTTCAGCTTTTACTGATATATTAAACTATTTGTAATTACAAGATAAGAGCAAGACCAACACAAAGATCTTTCAAATATTGAAGTTTATTTCAAAATCAGTAAATAGTGCTAATTCATAGAACCAATAGAGCTAAATAGAACTAATTCAACCTTTGTTAGTTATTAGAAGGAAGAATCACATTCAGGTACTCATCGCTGCTCACTGAAGTTAATAAATGATCTAACACGTGTTTGAACTCTGGACCTGTAGCGTGTCTCACTTTTAATGCAGAAAGAGGCTAAATCATTAGGAATCTGGTAGAAAATGTAAATTCCTCTCTTGAATTTGACTCTCGTAAAGGGAAAAAGAGAATTTATCTGAGTTAGCTAGCAATTTATTTCTAATTCTTTTAGCACCATAAGATACTTATCTAGAAAGCAAATGAAGAGCCGTGACTCCAAAATAGGAATTCACATATTCAAAAAACAAAATCAAAACAAAGCAATCAAACAAAAGCCCATTAACCTCCATCAGAAGGCAATTTGTCCTTTAAAGGTGAAAGGAAGAACTTTTTTTTTCAGTTTTATTATTCATGACCATGGAAAGGAAAGTATATAAAATTCTTACTGTATCTAGCAAAGGTAACTTGGTTTTGACACCAGTATTTCTACCATTCTCACAGGGAGAAAGAAAATATGCTTATTTTTTGCATCATTCAGCTTCAGAGGGGAATAATATAAGAGGCTCTGCTGCGCAGTAGGAATCTACAAGCATACACATGAAACCAGTTTCACCATCTAGCGACATCGTCTCTGCATTTTCTTGTTGAGCACTTTACAGGGTTTCTATCTTTCGCGTGTTCGAAAGAACTGTGGAGCTTAGCTCTGAACAAGTGTATTTTGGGGATGCCTGTTAAATCAATGCAGCCTTGTTTCTAGCAACGTGCCTTTCTTCTTTCTTCAGCAGAACCAATTGCTTCATGGACTGAACATGTTTTTTTTCCCTTGTAACTATTTTCATTTTATATTGTTTGTCCAAGGGTAACCCAGTCTGACATGACAGCCTTTCTCTAGCTCTTGGGAAAGAAGCTTTATGTAGTTAAAGCAGCAACTTGGTGAGGAAAGAAATGAACAGGGATTTTTTTTTTTTCATTTGATGTCAATTAGAATGAAATGGACTCTGAGGCGGGGAGAAAGTATTTTAACCTCGAGCTATTGGATTCCATTTCCAAATTGTACTCTAGTTAATCCCAAGAACCAGTTGCTTGCTGCATCAACCATGTTTCAGATGAGTTTTCTGCTGTGTTCCAGTTTTCTGCAGGCTTAGCTGGGGAGGCGGTGGGGAGCATGTTACTGTTATAGCATAGATTGCTTTCCTGAACCCTGGGAATCACTTTAGTACATTTTGAAGCACTATAAGATTTTAAATGTTAAAATATTAATATTTCACTGTTGTTGAGCAACTGTCTCGCTCCTTTCTGGAGCATATTCTACAAATTAATTACTTGGCAAGTCTGAAATACCTGTTTTTATCAGGTATTCAAAGACAGAATGTCACATTTTATTCTTTTGAAGTAAATCAGAGAGTATTACTCTGCAAGTATCATACTGCTCATTCCTCCCTTACTGCCCCCATTTGTTCATAAACTGTCTCATCCCTTTTTGATTTATCTCTGCTACATGTGTATGGCCATGAATTCCAAATGTATACCCAGGAGTGGAAATAGGTCAGTTACTCAGGTGGATTTTAGGGGCCGGGTGGGGGGGAGCGCGAAAGGGTTCTTATCTTAAGAATTCAGGTTTAAAATCTGGATCAGCCAAAACTGAGAGTATTGCTTTATGGTTGGGACCCAAACTTTTCTCTTGATATTATGTTTTAAAGGCATTTGGGATGGTGAACAGATAATGCTCCTTCTCTTGCATTTACTTATATTTAGATGTGCTCAACATTCTCCTTATTTGTGGGACTTCTGAGCCTATGCAGGTATTAGGAAAGAGGATTTAGAGGATGGCAGTGCTGATCCCGAGGTGCTGATCCCGACTTTGCTCAAGGCAGACTTGCCCACCCCAAAATGGTTAGTGACACAGCAGAACTTGGGGATAGGGAGGCTCCACACAGTGATAGCTGTCCTTAAAATCATATAGGGGGTCCTGACATTTCTTGAGAAAGGAAAACCCAGAGAGCACTATCTGTGCCATGTTGCAATCAGAGCATGTGTGCCCTGCTGCTGGTTATTCTGAGAACAGGATTGACTCCTGCCCCCTGATCCTCTGGCCAAGCAGTGACAAAGCAGTGCCAGTGGTGTGGGCTCCAGGTGGAGGCCATTTTGCCTATATTCTTCCTCAAAGAAAGGCAGGACCTTGAGGAATGACATTTGTTCATTTATGAAAGTGTCTTTTCAGCATAGCTGCGATGTCTTTGGAAATTTCTGCTTCTCTATTGTGATGTTTTGCAGTGTGCACTGTCCAACTTTTGAGGGAAAAACTAGTTTGGGGAGCAGGAAGCCTGCTGTTGCTCAAAAATAGAATAATTGGGAGCAGAAAACGGGCTTTTACATAAGCAGCCTTATAAAGAGAACGGTGACGAGTATGCTGTACTAAGAAAAGCAATGGTGTATTAATGCCATCTGCCTGAAACAGAAGAGTAGGGTAGCCCCTAAAGGGGATTGCAGTTAAAATAACAAATGTTGAATCTGAAAGATTCAGTTGGCTTCATCCTCTAAATGTGCATTCCCTTTATTTTAATATCCTGCGGGGATATTTTGTTAGGAAGAAAATTGTACATTAAGGAATACACTGAGGGAAAGAAGATGATGTGGTGGTATTTAAGAAGTAGGAATTATATTCACCTACATGTTGCTGCTTCTTTGAAAGTTAGAAGCTCTCTTTTGGCACCTATCTGAGGGATCTGATGGAAATGGGGTGGAGTGGGTAGAGACCTTTCAGAGATGATTGACTGAAGGGATGAGTTCTTCATCATTTCCAGCTGCTTAACTGAACTCTGGGGCCATGAGAACAAGAAGACTTATATTTAAAGTAATCCAGTATTTCCTAAAATACACAGATTTCTTTCCCTCTCAGCAGGCCTGCACTAGGCCCCAGATTTACTTTCAGAATTACTGCAGGAAATATTCTTTAATGTACCATGCATGTTATGACGGACAAACAACTGTGAAAAATCTTGGCATCTCTGAAGTCAGTTGGAATTTGATTTCAAAGGAGTCATAGTTCACCAGGCTTGCAAACTGCAAATAAGTGGGAAGATGGATTTAGATGTTCCTCTCACTTTACAGCAATTTTTAAAGAATTTCTCAGAATTTGATAGATGAGAAATCACAGTGGTTGTAAAAGGTGCTGCTCATCATCCAGAAATCCAGAAGTATTTTTCTTTTGGCATAAATAACTTCAAATGCAGTGGCAGTGAAACATTTTTCACCATTTGCTTCTTATAGTGGCTCAGATTCTCACAGTGCTGCCAGACCTGTTTGGAAATAGTCAAAACCATTTAATGATTGACTTTTTTGGTTTAAAATAATAGATTTGAGTTCTTTTCATCTGCTTTTTTTCCCTTTGACATATACTGTTAATTTCTGAGTTTTTCTTTATAAACATAGAACAAGAAATGTATGAAAAGAAAATAAACAAAACTGAAATGTACTTACTACAGCTTTTAAAAAACACAGCTTTAGAGAGAGCTGACAAATGTTGCAGTATTCTAGTGCATTTTTAAGGGTAAATCATCCTTACTTTATCTGTGGATTTGACCTAAATATTTATTGTGAAAGCAATTCTGACACTTTTTTTTTGTTTCCTCCAGGAAAACTTCTAGAAAGCCATAGCAAAAAGGTACTGTATTAGCACAAACACTTATTTCAAGTATTAAACAAGATGCCTATTATTAGGCTTTTAGGCTCATTTTGACAAACTTGGGGTTGTCATTCAAAACAAAACAACATGAAAAAACAAATAACCACCTTCTTCCTCTGAACATCCCCAAAATTCATAATTCTTTGGAGATCTTCAAATAAAGTTAGATCTATGGTTTTCTGTCCATTTCTTTCAAAATGTTTATGCTTACCATCAGTTGAAAAAGGATCATTTCTTAGGAATCTCCAATAGCACAGGAGACTGAATGTGACTTTTATTCTGCCTTAAAGTAAAAACTTTGATAATGGCCAGCAGAACCAGCCAAGGATAACTAGAAATATTGATAACTTTTTTTTCTGAAGATCAGGTATACTTCATGGCCCAGGGCTATCTAAAATAGTCTATTAGAAGTATTTGTGATTTAGGAATGACTATGAAATGCTTGAAGGTATAATACCAAACCAACATTGTTAGTTTTGAGTAACAATACCCTGTTACTGACTGTTCACCTTATTTCTTTATATAAATGTATGTGAAAAATGAATATATAAGAATATTTTTTTAATGTGAATCTGCTGTAGCTTTTGTACAAATACCTGTCCATTTTGTGGAAATTGGCTTAACCACTGATGATTTGATACCTTTATGTAGTAACTGTCTTTCCAAGTCTGCAGGCTATTTTTGCTAATATGTGTACATTTTCTAAATGCATGTAAAAATATCTACTTATTTAGAGCTGTGCAATATCTTCTTATCAGACCACTTTTATGCTGGACCTTTGAAGGTTTTCTGTGGTATATGAGAGTACTTTGCATAACCCATTAAAGAATGCAGGAGACAAACAAATAGAAGGGATGTTTCTTCGTAGTAGTATTCACCTTGATCATTATTAAGACTTTCAAAGTGTGGAAATCAGATTTCACATAGGCTATACACAATCCTATTAGTGCAGCTGAGTCCATTACAAATTGGAGGAGAAAAAATGTAGTTTGATGGGGCTTTCCCTTCTTCAACTAATAGTATTTTCTTATCATTCAGCTGGCTCAAGGCTATTCTCTGTATTTTTATTTCCATTATGCCAAAATTGAATGAACAGTGCTTTGCCTGTAGATATATGTATCACCATCAAGGGATTGCTCCATTTTATTCCTGATTATGAATTTGTTTTGCTTTCTAAAAATGAAATACTACTACTTTTTCTGCTACAAGAAGTGCAGTTGAAACTAAATTCAAGTGAATGAGAGCTAAGCAATCGGAGATAAAGCAATATCCCTTTTGTCTTTCTGAAAAAAAACACATAGTGTAATACGGTAGAGTTCACAACAGTGTGTAAAAATCTTGAATTTCCTATATTTCATAAATGTATTTAGTCTTGTATTAAGGAAAACAACTGTTATTTGTCTAAGAGTTATTTGTAGCTTAAACTATGTAAGTTGAGGAGTTATAAAACAAAATACTCCTGAAATTTTGTGTGTATTCTAGTAAGGCAAAATGTCTCTCTGACACATTTTCGTGTTGCATCTTTGTTTTATATAAAAGAGCAACACTACCAATGAATTTTACTCATTTATTTAGTTGCTGCTGTGAAATTTTATCCCTTACAAATGAAAACATCCCCCAAACTTGTCGAATTTTGCTGATAATTTGAAAGAGCTAAATTCAGAGATTAATTTCTTATGGAAATTTACATTTTATAGTGTGGTCAACAGTTGTGTGGCCTAAAATCACTTCAAAAAACTGTGCTAAAATATACAGAACAACACAAAACAACAAAAAAAGAAGGAATGCAAATAAATCTGGCCTGATAAATGGGGAGCTAAAATATGTTTAAATAATTTTTCCATGCTTAAAAGTTTAGTCATTGCTGTCGCTGTTTTTTTAATACAAAGCATTATGACATGAGCAAGTAATTACTAACCGGACAGAGTTCTGCATTGAAAGGTTTATATGAAACCCTTTTATTTTTTATTTTTTCCATGAAAAGGAACTATTATGTCAGCATTACAAACTGAATAGCATAGTGTATGATGTTCATTTTGCAGCTGGTTCAACTCAGAGGACAGAATTTCTAGGGTATGTGTATACCTTCAGTGGAAGAAACCAGCATTTGGAAAGATTGGTATATGCTGTCTGGGATTTTTTCATGAGAAGCCCCAAAGCATTTGGTGTACAGTACTTGTACAGCCAGCTGTAGAAATAACTGTAGAACCTGAGAAAATAGATCTGTGTGCTGTTGATATCCATTGCTTACTTCCCATCTGCTACATCCAAAGCACTAAGTGAAGAATGTGCTGCATGGTGTTTTTGCTTTTACCCCTAAAGAAAGAAACAGGAGGACTGCTAGTGTGTGTGGTGTGCGTTGTGCATCGAGTATGTGATTGAGCAAACAGAAAAAGTTCTGAACTTCTGGTACAGGGTTTTATGCAAAGCAATCAGTTTACGTATACAAATCTTTATAGTTTTATCTTTGAATATCAGTCATCTACAAAGCTATTTTTTTAGCATCACTCATGTCAGTTCTTTCTCTTCCTTTAACATGAGTAGGTAAGACTGGCAGTGAAATTGGCTGTGATAATTAGTTGATATCTCTTTTTTGCCATCTAGAGGATAAGATGATGGAATTGAAGTGCAATACATTACAGTATGTGGGTTTTATTCACCTCTGAACAGACAGTAACAACATTGTCAGGTCTCATGGAAAATTCTGAAACTACTTTAAGCAAGATTTTTAGAAACTTTTATCAGTAGTCCAAACTTTTGTGACTTTTTGTCACAAGTCAAGAAAGAATATGCAAGATGATTGAGGACTAAAATTAAAGTGGAATATGATTGCCTTCTTTTTTTGTTGTTATTTCTTTCACTGTGTCACCTGAAATACTTGTTACAGGCAAATCAATTGCTACTGAGAAGTAGTTACAGTCTGCCTCTGCTATGATTAGAAATAATCTAATTATTAGAAATAATCTAAATAGCCTGCCCATTTACATTTTCAAAATAATTTTGGCTACCCATCACTAATGATTTTGAGGAGAAAAGACAAAGTGCTCCCTTTGCTTCCCAGCCCCTTAAAAACAGGCATGTTCTGCCAATTTGTTAGAATATTCTTTCGTATGATGTAACCATTGCACTCTATCCCTACACTACTGTTTCAGAGATCTCTGTCTGTCTAGATTATGTAACACCATGTCCTTTTATCAGATGTTACAACTTCCCATCCCCTTAACAATTAGAAATTCTACAGATTTAATTATAATGCTTTTAGGCTGCAGTATACTGGACATATACTAATATTTACCTTGCATATATGGTTTGGGTTCTGATCTCAATCTTTTCCCCTAAAGAATCTCTGAATGTAGTGGCAACATACATAGGGTAGACATAGGATTTCTTTTCTTTATTATGATAAGAAGAGCAAGCATTTATAGAGTTTCAAGAGAATCCATCATGCCTTTATTTTTTCCTAAGTTCTTCTGACATACTTGAGACAAAAGCTTACCAGGTCAGCTCAGTGGTCCATCTTGCCCAGTGTTCCGTTACGGAAGCTGGAATTAAGAGGTGCTATTTTAGAAAAGCATGAACTCAGACACTGTTGTATCCCTATTCCACATTAAAAAAAAAAAAAAAAAAAGTCTTACTGGCTGGTTATGACCTCATAATCTATTTTATCCTCCAGACCACCAGAAGGAAGTAGCTCAAGGGTGGCTGGAAATGAAGTAGCAAGAAAGGAGTAGAAGTACCCCCAGGATCTGTGTGTGTGTGTGTTAGTCTTTTCCCTGGTCCTGTCATATATCTTAGCAGAGCACCAGTGATCAACATAGCTAAGCTCTCTGTACATATTGTGAGCTGAGACACTGCAGTCATTCCCCATGTGTCATCCAGCATCCCACAAAGGATGCAAGTGAGTATATCCTTGACTGTTCCCTTCAGTATCTCTTGACATCCATGAACTGGTGCTCTCCATCTCTATGTCCTTCTGTGGCAGCAAATTCCAGAAGTTCATCCATAAAAGCAAAGCACTTTCTCTCACGAGTTGTATGCCAACCTCCTCATAATTTGGATGAGTGCCTGCAAATTCTAGTATTTGGGCCCTTGGTGAAATTTTCAGTGGTTCAGTATTTGCATTACCCCCCATCCTTCTGATGGTTGTAATCTCAGTTATGCCTCCCCACCATCCCCACCATCTCTATGTGAGTACACCCAAAATATGGGTTTAGCTTCTTTTTTTCTTTTCTTTTCTTTTCTTTTCTTTTTTTTTTTAAACACCATTCCTCATGATGTCCACTGTTTTTTGACTTTTTCTAATTTCTGCTACACATGAACCAAAGGTTATTGGGAATAGTCAGCATGGACTTCAAAAGGAAAATCATGCCAACCAACCAGATAGACAAGAAGCAATGGGCACAAACCTGAAACCCACAGAATTCCATGTAAACATATGTTGTTTTTGTTTGTTTGTTTATATATTTAAATGTGATCAAACACTGGAGCAAGTTGCCCAGAGAGTTGTAGACTCTCCATTCTTTGAGATACTCAAAACCCAACTGAATATGGCCTTTAACAACCTGTTTGAATTGACCCTGCTCTGAGTAGAGGAGTTGGAGTAGCTGATTGAGGTGTAGGTCCTGACCTCAGTGATTCAGTCATTCTGGGATTCATTTACTTTCGATCAAACTTTTGCCTGACCCCATCTTGGGCAATATTCCTGTTTATATCTGTCAGATGTAAACATCAATGTAAACATCAATGGGATCCTGGCCTGCACCAGGAGGAACGTTGCCAGCAGGTCGAGGGAGGTGATCCTGCCCCTCTCTTCAGCTCTGATGAGGCCGCGCCTGGAGTATTGTGTGCAGTTCTGGGCTCCCCAGTACAAGAGGGACGTGAAGGTCCAGCGTAGAGCGACGAAGATGATTAAGGGACTGGAGCATCTATCGTATGAGGAAAGACTAAGCGAGTTGGACCTGTTTAGCCTGGGGAAGAGAAGACTAAGAGGAGATCTGATATGTATAAGTACCTGAGGCAAGAATGTAGGGAGGATGCTTCCAAACTACCTGAGGCGAGAATGTAGGGAGGATGGTTCCAAACAGTTTTTCGTGGTGGCTAGTGTTAGAACAAGGGGTAATGAGTACAAGCTGAAACATAGAAAATTCCATCTCCATGTGAGGAAGAACTTTTCTGTGAGGGTGACAGAGCCCTGGAACAGGCTGCCCGGAGAGGTGGTGGAGTCTCCTCCTCTGGAGAGCTTCAAAACCTGCCTGGATGCCACCCTGTGCCACGTGCTCTAGGTGTCCCTCCTGGAGCAGAGGCATTGGACCAGATGATCTCTAGAGGTCCCTTCCAACCTCAACCATTCTGTGATTCTGTGGTTCTGTGAGATGTCCCAGGTATTGCTCCTGTTTGTCAATGCCAGTTACGTAAGTGGTTTTTTTTTTCAACTAGGTGAAGCCAAAGGGCAAATTCTTTTTTTTTTGAGCATTCATTCATAACAGTTCTCAAATTCTGGAATGCTGGAAAAAGCCGTATCTTGAGTTTTTCTATATCCATCCTTTTTTTTTTTTCTCTGTACATCATCTTTCCTCACAGCAGTGAAACTACCAAATCCCTGCAGTAAATGTTTCATTAATTCTAGATAGAACTTTATTTTTAAATGGATTTGAAATGGATGAATTTTGGCCATAATTTCTTTTGTCCAAATTGTCAAAAATGTTTCTTATGTGCAATTTTTCATTTAGAAACATATTATAGGTTTAACGTTATAGGCATGATAAAGATTTTATTACCGTGTAATGTAGTGTCACTTTATACATACAAGTGCGAGTTTCCCTTGCAAGGAACTAGCAAGAAGCTAGTTCCCTTCAAGGACACTGATCATCTAGCCTTTCTTTTTTTTTTTTTTTTTCCTCCTGAGAAACACTTGATTGATCTTCTGGAAATTCTTGGACTTCTGGAAGTAATCAAAATTTTTAAAAATGAATGCTCAAGCAAAGATGGCTGCTTGGATGTTCTGCAGTTTCCCAGATGATTCATTGATATTAGCCACATTCAATGCAATGAGATTAGTCATTATAGTTGTTAAATGCCAGAATGAGCAAATTCTCCTCAAAGTATTTTTGCAGTATTCGTCTTACCTAACTGTGGCAAAAGATAGGAGTCTCTATAGTATGATTCATCTTTCCTGTGTTACGTACTTAGGAGGTCTCTCATGTGCAGCATAATTTAATTCTACCTATTGATACAGCTTAATCCCAAAAATTTAACTTTATGTAGATAAAACTGTCTATTTGTGTTCTTCCTTGCAGGTTAACCTTTCAAAAGTTGACTTATATACAAAATAAAGAATGAAAATTTTAAAACTTTGTCCACTTAAATGACTCACCATCTTGAGACAGGATATTTTAGTTAGAATTACTTGGACAAATTTAATTTCAAAGTTATATACCGTTCAATGATAATTGTGCTACAGCTGAGAAATATAAGATATATTTATATTTCTTTCTTGAACATTTGAGTAGGTCACTTCTGTGTTATTATTTCAGTTGCACAGTTCTCAAGTGTTGGAAAGTGCCTCTATCTTAAATATTCTTCTTCAAGGCATATGATATATAGACATATATAATAATCGAGTAGCATTCAGGGCTGACAGAATGTTAAATAGTGCAAGATGCAACATATTTGATTATGTGGCTCTGATTTCAAGATTCCAAAAAGAATCTTCTGCATATGAGATAGACCACAAATCTTTTTAATAGTTAACTGAGGAAAGCAAAACAGAATAGACTGTTAACTTTGTCTCAGAAAGCAATGGGCTCAGTAAGTGAAATTCTCTCAGTATTGGAGATGGATTTCAAGATTCCAAAAAGAATCTTCTGTATTGGAGTATGTTATAGTATTGGAGATGATTTGGATACAGCAAGAGATTGAGATCTTGCAGCAGAGATATCTGGTTTATTGCTGTGCTTGCCAAGGAAATGGAATGCAGGGGATAGATTACATCAACTGTGTGTCCTATTAGTTTGTATAGATTTACGTTATTTATATTGCTGTCTTGACTGCCTGATTTCTGGGTCCCCACAGAGCACAAGCCTGATAAGGTGAACAGTAAAGTCAGACTATGAACAAGGTTGGAGACCTTGGAGGAAATGTCTCACTGGGAAGAATGAGGGATGCAACAGGGCTGAGTAACATGTGTTCATCAATGAACAGGAAGGTATAATGTAGTGCAAATTAGCACTACAAATTTTGGTCACTCCTTGAAGATCTTTAGGATATTAGACAAAGTGTTCTGTCACTTGTAATATTTTATTGTCAGGAATATAACTACTATTTTAGTGTATTTTATTTTTAAGAACAAGGTACTTTATTTAAATAGAGTTGCATGCTTCTGATTCACATTTTCAGAAAATTTAACTTTAATGAATCAAAATTTCCTCTCCTTACTGAAATAGAAAAAAATCAGAGCTAGTATGAAGTGAAGGTCAGAGAAAATAAATTTAATAATTCTGCTTTATTAGAAATCTAGTGTTTTGAATAATTGTCTTTGTGACTCACAGAAACATTACTTATATTTGACTTTCATTTCTCACTGTCTGGTGATGATGTCCATGGAAAGCCTTGAAGCACAAATCGTTATTTAGAAAAACACTATGGCTAATGGCAAGTTAAAGGTCATTTATAACTGTCTTTAAATTCTAAGTGAGCATGCTTTAAAATTTAATGAAACTCAAGACACCATTTTTCAAGAATATGTTTTGTATCTCTTAAGCTCATCTCACTGTGTATCAGCTGCACTCAGTGTTCGGAGGAAGACCTTCACTGTAGCTGCCATACATATCCTCCAAATGCATAATTATAATGATGGTAGATTGAGGTCTCAAACATGCAGGAAGGTTCTGCTTCCCACCTAAGTTTCTTGAGGTTATTAAAGGTAATATTATAAATGCTGCAGTTATTCTGCTAGCCTGATTGCAACAGTGAAGGAGACAAAATTGATTCCAGCTTATGGCACCATGTTTCAATGTTATCCAGCCACACCTGTTGGCTGACAGCTGTTAAGGATTTTTAGAGGGTTTTTTTAGTCATGGACAGGGAAGCAACAACAATAAATCATATTTATTCTGGCTAGTGGGTTTCCGTTTAAAAGATTTACATCTTTTTATGGCTGAATAATTTTTAATGTCAAAGTAGGTAAAGTATCTATATACCGAGGGCCTAAGCTGTCTTGGTAAATATACATATACATTCTTTATACATTCACGAAAATCTATAAACTTCCTTTTCTGGGCTTTATCAGCTGGAGTGAGGAAAAATCAGAATTCACCAAGACCAACAAACAGAAGAATTATTTACTTTTGACCTTTAAATTTCCAGCCCAGGTATCACTTTGTGTAATTCTTTACCATATATATGCTTCAAATATATATAGATTCTATTTAATCAAATACTTTCAATATCAAAGTTGCTGCTTGTGATGAAATTTCAGAGGTTTGCAGAAAGTTGGAGTGTAATTAAGGACCATATATATTTCTTCTGTCTTCAATATAAGTTTCAGTGCTAGAAGGTCACAAACAAAGTCAAAACTTTCATGGTTCAGCTGTAGTCCTTGTATATTTGCTGGAACAGAGAAAGAAATGCTGTTTATTGGAAGCTAGTTATGCTTTGTTTAAAGGAAACAAAATCAAACCCCTTTGCTTGGAGAAAACCTCCAAAGACCTATGTAATGCTATGCTCTTTGGAGAGGTTAGTAATAAAATGTCTATAAAATCGAGAAAAAAATGCATCTCAGGACTCAAGCTAATATTGTACCATGCTTTCTTTTTTGGCAGGAGGATGGTATTTTGTACCAGTATATGTTCAGAAGTGCCTATTTAGTTTTCTGTGAAATCACGTCTGTTCTTTCTCATTTTACTTCACTCTTGAATAGCTATTGTTCTGCTACTTGCATGTTCTCTAACTCGCCAAGCTTACAAATCCTGAGGCATGAAATGTCTTTTTCTTAAGAATAACTTTAACTATATTCATCATTTTGGTGACAAACTACTCGGTAAATTTCTGTTACTTCACCCTTGCCACTTGCCTGCAGGAATGGATTTTTTTGAAAGCACCTCAGATGTGGAAAGTAATCACTGATTTTTTTGTATTTCAGTTGCCTTTCCATTCCCACACCCCTGTTGTGTGTCTCCAAAGTAATTTTACTTTTTTACTCTCAAGACTTAATAAGCCTTCATGTGATTTGTCTTCATCTGGCAGCTAATCTAAACGTAAAAGAGCAAAAGTTCTTTTGTGCTAAGGTCCATTCCACCATTCAGTCACTTAAAGCATTTTGTTTTACCACTTTTGTGCCTTCAAGCAAGGACAAAATTTCACTGGGAATCAGAATAATGTCCTTCAGGCCCAGTTTTAGCTGAATTGCTATTTATGTGGCTGGGTTTTTTCAAGATAATTAGAGAACTGAAAAAGTTGGATATGGATGCAGACAGGTAGAGTGGTTATAAGTACCCTGTGGGTTCTATAGCCAACACACTCATTCTGTTTGGAACAAGCAGCTCCCATGTCAAACTGAAATTGAAACTTTAAGGCTGATCTTTGCTTCCCTGGTATTTTCTTGAATCCTTTTTAGCGTAAATTCTGATAGCTGCGGTCCCAGCAGGGAGATGCAAGAAAGAAAACCCACATTATTTAGGGAAAGGGTCAGACACTCACCTGAGATGAATGAACTGTCATTCCTACTGACGAAAATGTTCATCTGTAAACTCTAAAGCTTATGATCAGATTGTGGAAAAAGTGTTCTTAAATACAGATGAGTCTGAGCCAGGGCTAATCTGTGGATAGGCAGTTGAAGTTGAATTGTGGTCCTGGTGGAACTGCAATTTTCCAGGCTTTGGGGCTTCAGCTATCTAGAGGTCTAGTGACTTCATTCTTTGGAAGTATGGTGATTGACCAAGAGTTGGTCTGTGACCATATGTATTCACAACATAACAAGGTTCAAGAAATAAATGGATTAGGAAAGATATAATTACTCTTAGTGTGTGATTCTACAGTGAGGTGCTACAAAATGGGCAGATCCTTTCCATTCCCCTGGCCTTTCCACACATATTCTCCTCCATTCTCTTTTATGTGACTGTTACAGGTAATGCGCTCATAAGGCGAGCTAGATCACTCTGCTATTCTTTCTGAAAGTGAACACTCCTCTTTCTCAGATGTATGTGTAATTCCAACTCACCATGCAGCCAAATGATTTCCATAGCTGACAAAAAGGTATGGCTAAAGTGTTTGGATGCAGGCAGAAGGGGAATCTGGTGTTTTCAATGGCAGATGTGCTCAAGATTGATTTAAGACAGCTGGGAAACTCTCTTCTCAAACAAGTAAAAAAAGAGGAATCTAGTTAATGTATAATCTGGATAAAAGGGATATTATAACTTGATAATTTTTTGTGCAACCAAGCATTTCTTTCATGCCATATTTGTAAAAATAAGCAGTTAAAATACAGACTAGTGATATAAATTCAAAAATTTTGCATGAATCTAGAAGGATTTGTTCTAGAAGGATTTCTAGAGGATTTGTGTGTTTTCTCTCCCAATTGTTAATTTATTGAAATCATAGAAACTCTGCTTGGAAGGGCTGCTGAAAGTCCATCCTCCTGACATACCAAGGCCTACTATAACCAGTGCAGAATTAGATTAGTTGTGGCTTGGACTAGCCAAGTCACAAGTTCTAAAAACATTCTCCTAAAAAAAATCGCCTAGGAAGGAGATTTTACAGCCTTTCTGGAAAGCTGTTCCAGTGCTGTGTGAGACTGTGCATGCACCCTTCTGATGAAGTATTCAATTTGCAGGGAGTTTGCATTTGATTCAGTTGAGTATTTTAATGCTGGAACAGAAGCTGGTCTCTCACTGGTTTTCTTTTCTAACAAGTTCATTATTAGTGCAGATTAAGTAGTACTTCTCTATTTCTGTAATGTTTTCATGTTATTTTTGATTTCAGTGATCATTAATGTATGGATAAATGACTTTTTTTTAGTAAGCGTATGCATAACTCCAAAAATAGAGTGAAATAAATACCACAGAGACTTACACACAATCATTTTAGGGTAGACTTGATTCTGAAGTATTTATGATGTATGCTAGTCTGTGCTGTTATTAAAAATGCGGCTTTTAAATTATAAGGTCATTTTTCTTCCTGGGTTTTATCTGTGTAATTTAGTGTATTTTATCAGTTACATTTCATGCTCCATTTATTTCTAACTTCATATTGAGTTACAGTCTGGGTTAAACATGTTTTTTATTATTATTGGATTGTCTTGTTCTGAGAAGTTTTGTTTTATTTTATTATATTTTTTGCTTCCACTCCATCAGTAGGTGCTCCCCTTGTCTGATATGAGCACTCTCCATCTGTCATCCCTGCATCATCCATGACTGGACAAATGGAATTTAAGACTCTTGCAGATTCAGTGTGTAACAACAGCTTTTCCACTCAAAGAAAATAGCAATGGAAACACACTTTCTATGAAATCATCAATAATAATAAAAAAGGAAATCTTTATATAAATCAGATGCGCAACAGACTGGATATCATTGCGCAAGCCTGGCTTTAGTAAGGGAACATCATTTTATTCCCTCAACAAAGGAGTGAGTGGCAGTAATATTGCTTTTTCAATGACTGGTGTTAGGAAAATCCACAAAATAAGATTAAACTAGTAAATTGTGCCAACTTTACTTCTGATACAGTATCCAAACAAAAATGGCATTGCGATGGCCCCCTTTGTGACCCAGAAATAGAATCAAGTGGCTTATTGGTGCCTTTGAAGAATGCTAAGGAAGAAATCATTCTACCAAGTAATAACTGAAAGTTTAGTACATATTAGTGTGGCGAGAAGACTGGGTTGGAGAGGGAGGCTGAAAAAGAATGTTTTGCTGGTGACAGAATACACTGATACATACTTGTAAGGGATAGAATGAGCTGAGCAGTGACACTTGCACGGTTTCCACCCATCAGCTTTAGCTTTCACTATCAGAAATTCTGAAATGCATTCCTACTCCTTTTTCTGTGAAATGTTGTGCTTTCATGAAGTGCTGTTTAAGGATTTACTCTTTCAGGGCGAGTCTAGGTTTTCATCCTTCTCCCAGTCGCAAGCTTTACATCCTACATTGTTCTTAATCTTCTCTGGATGTTAAACCATGATGGCTGTTGTAATATACATATGTGAACGTATAGCACAATACACTATCATTTCTTGCTTTTAAATTCTGTGTGGTCTGTGATACAGTGAATTTAAATCTAGTTGTAGCTAGTATCTAGAGACCCTGGCAAGATGGTGTTGTGCTAGCTCATTAAAAGAGACAGTAAAATAATCCAGAGGGGCAAAAACCACAGGGCTTTAGCTAGTTGATTTTGTTCATCAGCATAAGATCTTTGTGAAGAAAGCATCCACCATTAACTGTTACAGGGGTCAACTGATCAATTAGCAAATAGCAACTAGCAATTAGTGCAGATAATTGGAGCATACCACTTATTCCAGTAAAATGCTATAGTGTTTCTCTGAATGTACAGTGGGCTCGTAGTCCCTGTGGAGTTGACAACTGCTAGCATATTTCTTCTCCCTGAATGTGCACGGGACTCTAAACCTCAAGGAGTTCCCTCAGCCCAGTGTCCCAAGTAAGGGGAGTGGAGGGATCCTCACAGCCCAGCCAGAGGAGCTGGTCAGGTGCCGTTCCAGATCCCTGATCAACTAGTCCATAGCAGACACTGTCCTTTATACACTTAGGGGAGTGTGTGATTGCTGTGGTCACTCTCATGAGGTGATTCTTCTAGAACCTTCAGGCGCGATCCATAAAAGTATCTGCTCTTTGCCCCGTCAGCGAGGTGAGTTATGCAAAGGTATCAGTTTTTAGCGAGTTGAGTACTGTTGCAGTTTTAGCAAAGGGAGACAGCTCTGCCTCCCTAAGACTTCCCACTTCCCCACCTTGCTGCTGGGGACAGTACCCAAAGATTCCCTGTCACACTTCTGCCACATCAGCAGAGTTTGTGCAGTTCAGCAATTTCACTGATAACACTTTACTCGCCCATCAGATGGTCGTAATTCAAGTAGGTTTCTTAGGCTTAAAAAGACAGGATATGTAAGGGTGATTCTGACCTTTGAAGTGCAAGTGCAGTAGAAGCCAGTTTCAGCCACAGATCTATTTTCCTACTTGCAAGATTTGCATCAATATATATATTTTTTATTCTTGGAAGGGGAGTTTCAAGTTGCTTCAATAAATGTTCTACAATGTCTCTTCTGTGAGAAGTAACACATCAGTGGGCACAATGTAGTAGTAAGCACATGTTGATGAAGCTTTTGAGACTCTCACTTCAGTGTCTCTCAGTAATTTATAAACATTTATCACTCAAATATATAATGAATACTTTGACATTGTTTTAAATTATTTCCAGTCTTTACATGTCCATATGCTTGAAAGAAAGCAGGATCAACAGAGGATGTCTTGCACTTTAAGTGCAAGTGGTGAGGTTTACCACTTTGCTGAAAAAGCTATCGAGAAGAAAAAAAATATTTATATAACTTCCCTGCACTAATGCCACAATATACAGAGCCATATAGACATTATGAGAGTTGGGAGGAGGAGGAATAAAGAACCCTGGAAGAGCAGTGGTGACTTCAGGCAAGGCCATTACCAGAAGTTTGACTTACTATGCCCTCAGCATGTGTGTGCTAGAGAAGCAGAGTGAGTTTCTTCCAACAAGAAGGAGGATAGCAGCTGGAATTTAAAACAAGCTTCAGTTAAGATGTAACACCTAAGTTCTGACCCATAACTACAATTCAAACATACCTAAAATTTAATGATGAGACTGTATCAAAAGTGAAAAATCATGAAAGAGAATTATTTTCTCCACGTTTCTATTGTAGCTGGATTCTGTTTCCATTGCACATTCAGGATCCTTGGGGATCTGTCTGTACATATACAATTTGAATTCCATGCCGCATACTCGTGCTTAATGTGTTTTGCACAGAGGTGCTTTTGTATTTTAAGGTAATTCCTTACAGAGATTGTTGTTTCTCTGCAGTTTTAGAGATATTAAGAAATGGTCACCGTCACCTGCAGATTCTTCACGGAGTTTGGTTAGAGTATAGGATTAAATAAATTTCTGATATACAATATTCCTACTTAACAGTGGTGAGTAACTTTGGAGTCATCAGCATTTTCCTCTGTTGGTCTGTCAGTACTTTGCATCAGTTATCTGATACTAAGGGTTACTAAATTAGTTTTGATTGACTGTATAAGTAGTTGGCCTTTTCTTAGCACATGCAGAGAATAAGTTTTATCTGTGAGAATATATTATGGATCTATGTATGTAGATCTAACTTGGTTCTATGCTGAGTCATTAAAAGGGACATTATGTCCCTGGTCCTTACAGGTGTGAAAGAATGCAGAACTATGCAAGAGTTTGTTTACTATCTGAATTACTGAATTTTTAGTCATTTGTTCTATGCTCAACACTGTGATATTTCAGCAGCTTTTAAAAAACTGCTTCGTGGCGTAGGAATTTCTTTACGAAGAGAATTCAAGGGAATTGTAAAATGTTTAATACATCAACCTGTAGATCTGAGAATCTTTTTATAAAGGGAACTGGCATCAGTATCATAATTTTGCAGAGATAATGTTGGCAATACAGAGAGAGGCTTTGTTATGCTTAAAAAGAAAGTGAACGAACATGTCAGATTTCAGTCATTAAAGCTAAAAGAATGATTCACGAGAGCTGTCAAAGAATGGTCCAGATCAGTCCAGACCAGATCAGTCTAGGTAGTCTGTATCTAGTCTAAATAGTGCCTTCCCTGCATTTTTTTTCTGTCAAATACGAAAGATATATTTTTCTCTATTATAAAGCTTAAGAGAATTTTTAGATATTGCTACATTAGGAAAAAAAAAGCTGTATAAATATATATAGTATATATTTATTTTCGCTCCATTTTCTTCCAACATCATTTATATATTTTTTATAAAACAGGCAAATATTATTTTTCTTTTACAGATGTGGAGAATGAGATTTAATGTGGGGTCTTACAACAAGACAGTGAGGGAGTTGGAAGCAGAACTTTGATATCTTGCCTTGCAAACATTAACGTGATGATTCATATGTAGATACATACTCTGCAGCAGAAAAACAAACAAACAAAGAAATAGAAAAGTTATTTCCATTTCTTTTAAGTTTAACCTCACAAAAGAGCCAGAAACCAAGGGGAGAAAATCCTGATCTTTATGCAATACCACTTGAAAGAAGATCATGGAGTTTGCTTTGTTTTTATTTATGAGGAATTTGCTGTATTAGAAAAAAAAGATGTTGTACTGTTAAAAGGAAGCTTTAAAGAAAAATTAGAAATAATAGAAATAGAAATTATATAACAGAAATATATTTAATTTTTTTACAATTATGCAGCCAGAGTCTTGTGCCATTTACATAACATAAATGTTAGTTCCTCAAATTAAACCAACAGAACTGTTAACTTGCATAAAATGAGCCTTACAGATTGTTGGTTTTGTATCATTTTATAATTGTGTATTACACAATCACAGGTACCTCAGAGATATTTCCTAATATATATTGAAACACCAAAATGCTAGAATATGTTTTATATCCATTTGATAAAAAAAAAAGTTCTACCATTTTTCTGTGATTAAAAGTGGATCTCTTGTGGCTTTTTCTAGAAATGGCTGTTTATCTGCTGAAAATGATCAAAGCTGTAAATATTCAAGACTTGTGGAGTTTCTAAACATTTCATTTCACAGTATGATTTGTTAGATTGCAGAAGAACCATAAGCATGCTTCCCCTGTTTTCATAAATCGTTTTGTTTTATAAACACTTCCCCCTCTTCCTTTAAGTAAGGGTGTTCCTTTTATCCAGTAAATTTATTTTAGACTCGTTATTTCAGTGTCTTGTCCATGGGAGCACTCTTTTGTCATGAAAATCTGTCAGTGTTTGGAACTGAGAAGATTGAGAGCCTAGTGTTTTGCAGCATAAAAAGGAAAACAATAGTGAATTCTCAATGTTGAAAAAAAAAAGCCCAAACTTTGATGTTGTCTGTTAAAAACTGAACAGAATGTTACTGAAATGATTTTGGGTGCCAGCCTTACAGAAGAAAATATTCTTAAAATAATCTTTTCTAGTTTTACCTTCCGTTATGTTACTGAAGGGTTCTGTGGCTAGAAAGACTGGCAGTTTAGGGGAGTGGGGGAAAAGGGCTTCTGCAGCCAAAACCTGGGCCTCCTGAACGCTGGTGGGTGAGTCGCCTAAATTCTTTTGTTTTATTCTTGTTAAAAGCCCAACAAGAGGCATCTTGGGGAAAAAAAACAACAACAACAAAAAAAAAACAAAAAAACCCACGTTAATGGAAAACGGTCCTTAATTCAAATTTGATTAAAAGTCCATAAACAGTATTTTTTTTTCTTAGTTGCTGCTTATCATCAACCTTTCTCTTCCCATATCCATGGTGAAAATAAAACAAAATGGGATGAAGTAAAATTTAAGGAAGCATCCAAAAAATGAAAATATAAACAAGTTTTGATAAGACGGCAATTTTTCAACAAACTGAGAGTATTTCATTTGTATGTAAAATATACTTAATATCTTTGTAAGCTTATTCTATGATTGATTTTATTTTTGAAAGCAGTCTTGACAGGGTATAAAATTGTGCTAAGTTGTTGTTGGTGAGGAAGCTATTTTAGCCTCAGGTGAAACTATTGGAAATTGGTAAGGGAAATCATCTACAAACTCAGAAAACAAAGTGGTAGATAGGAGTGATGAGATACCTGAAAGAAAATGTTAAGAGATGTTTTTCTACCCATGGAAAATGGCTGTTTGGCAAAACAATGTATGAGGGCAAAAATCCATTTTAAGAAAAAAAAAAAAAGTGTATAAACAGCCAAACATCCATAATGCCAAACTTATTTTTGTGATTTGTTGCTGAAATTCTGTTTTGTTGACAGATTGTTTCAAAAGAAAAACACCTCAAGTCTCCTGCTCATATTCTCTGAGTACTGCACACAGCAGATTCTCATTTCTGCACTTCAGTATCTTCCTTTCTTAGTCCACTATTAAATTTCAGCAGCCTCTCATGTATAGTGTCTTTTGTGAGCCACAGCTTCTTGATGCTCTACAGGCCATCAGAACAAGAAAAATCTTATGAAAGTTATATGGTGACCTTTCAGTTTACAAAGGCAGAAATGGTAAATATTGTAAGAGAAATATAGTGGAAAAATACTGCTTGAAGAACCTCCAACTAACTTAAAAATAGTAAATGGAGGCACAAAAAGTAAGATAAAATATACTTATAGTTTAAAAATAAAGCAATATCAAAACGTGCATTAAAAGAACAACCTGGAATGTAGGTACAGTCAGTGGCAGATTGCAGTGCTTGTGATTTTACAGCATGCTGCTAGGAACTAGTACAGCTGCCGACTTCTGTAACATCATTGTAGACTTTATTTTATCCATATCCTCATTATCTTACCAATCTTCTTAAATCTGAGCCTTTAAGATAAATTGTGAGTGTATATATTGTGTAATGGCAATATCATAAATATATATGTTAACACAGGACTCAACTGACTTTTATGCTCTCCCTGTATACTCCAAGGAGAGTGTTAATAGAATCAATACAAGTAAACTTGCTGGACCACTTTCTTGAGAGCAGGGCATCCTATATCTGAGAATAATTTCCCTAAATAGCAAAAGCTAATTATATTTGAAGCTGTTCTCTGCTTCTCTGTAGTCTTTGACTGCAGAGTTTTCCACCTGGGAGCGACTACAAGGTGGCTCAGGTGGAGGGAGCTCGGGAGAGCCACAAGCAGCGTGTGCCTTGAACCTCCAAGACAGCGTGGCTCTTGCCTGAACCAATCTGTCCTGAACTTACCTGCTGTCTGCACTGTCCAAAACTCTCCTTAAAATTGATGCTGCCAGTGAACAAGATAACACTGCTTGCATTTAGGAAGGAACTCCTCTGTGGGCACCACTTGTCTCTTCAATCCTACTTTTCTAAATAAGGATGGAAGTATTCACCAAACCTGAGCAGATTCTTTGGAGTACAGAGTATATAATCTAGAAGAACATGTAATAAAAGTTACAGTCTTTTGAAAAGGAAGGGAAATGATGTTTCATGGAGTAATTACAACATACATTGCTTCTCTTGCAATTAAAATAAAATGTTTTTGAATATTTAGCTCTCCCTTGTCCTCCTACCAAAAAACATATAAGGCGTTATCAATCAAAATCCTGACATTTTGATCCTGGCATAGTTGATCATGACTTATGATCAATTAGTTCTGGGTCCAGTGGACTTTTTTCACAAAAAAATCACAGCAAATGATAGTCTGATGCTTAGAAGCCAAACTAGCTAGAATCAAGAGAGGAATGAGAATGAGATTAGTGCTAAGCCTTTAAATGTTCTAAATAAAAGCTTGTAGGGGTGGCTGAGGAGATGGTGCCATGCTTTCAGCTTTGTCTTTTTAATACCAAGGCTCCCTGAAATGAGAGGTTCTGGTTCTTGTAGGACTACTGTGGGAGTTTCACCTCTCTGAGGAATTTCACTGTTTATCCTTCAGATTGCAGTGTTAGGTTTCTTTCCCATGAGGCCACAATAACCTGTATGGAGATTAAAATCCCATATGCCACAGCAAAAAGGGTTTCTCTCTCTCTCTTCCTTTCTCTCCCCATTCTCTTTGCTTGAGATCCACAGTTTGATACAAATACTGTCAATAGAATCCAATTAAAATAGGGAAGAAGGGTTAAAACATGGATAGACTAAAAGAAAAGAGAGTATGCATTTCTAACATGATGAAATACTGATATATTACATGTTTTACTCAAGCCTTGGAGCAAGATGGATCAAGTGTGAGCACCCCACAAAAATCAAGAGAAAATGAAATATGGCTACATGACAGCAGGGGTACTTTTCTTTGATCTCAGCTATATTGACAGTACAATTGAACCATTATTTAAGAAAGGATAAAGCCTGGCAAGATCATTTTGCAGAGAGAAAAGACTACCACAGAAAAGCCATCTACCAACCCATGTCCACTATGGCATTGAAATATTGAATTTATGACAGGTAGGCAGGCTGGTGAGCAGAAATCTGTGAGGAATATTTTTGAGTAGTTCTAATTTGAGTTGAGCGCTTGGCTGAGGATGACCTAAGGGATTCTTTTATAATAAGAAAAATTAATTGAAATGTGTATTTCTATTATCTTTCCAATAACTGGATAACTTCTCTGTTTCTAATAAAAGAATTTCCTCGGTTACAGGATATTAAGCTGATCCCTACAGTCTTCCAAATTTGCTCACTGCCCGGTATGTTATTTTTATTTTTGTTTTCAACAAATGGATTGAAAATGCATAAGTAATGGCACATTTGATTTGGACTACAAGATGTATAGGGTGGAACTATACATCTACTACTACAACTGTGACACGGAATACCCATAGCAGCTTCTGGTATGCTGATTGCGACCTAAGAAGTGGAGTAAATTTTAGGTGGCTTTAGGTCCAGCTGAACACATTCCAAACACATGCCAAAGAAACTTTTCATACAGATGGGGTAAAAAAAAGTAATATTCTATCCTAGTTACACTATGATGTGTAATTGTTTGTTGTCCCCAATGAATCAGCTTCTGGTGATATGAAAAAGATACATGGCATATGCAAAAGTCTGTGTACAAGTTAACAGTTCAGATAAAAATGACAGTAAAATAGTTACTTCATATCTAACCTTTAATATATTTCTTATCTATAATGTAACATGGAAAAATCATATGTGGATTTGCATTAATATAAATATATTTTTGTCATTAATTCTCTGAAGTAATAACACCTTATGATAGTGAGAAATGTTTGAAAGAGAGAAATATGAGAAATAATGAGAAATCCTATATTGAAAAGATTTTCAAACATGAGTCTTTCAGAGAAAATTAATTTGTGGAATTTTCCTTTAATTCCTTTGTTCAACGCCTCAAAGAAACAAACTATAATTAATTATATTAAGTGTTGTATTGCATGAAGCTTTAAGTACACTTTTTCTAAGAGTCTGCATTAGTGGGATATCCTATAAGAAAGAAGAAGCTTGACATTTCCTGCTTTTTAGAAATTAATTTCAGTTTGGGGGTTTATAATCGCAGTCCTTATATTCAGAACTAGGCACTGTAATTTAAAGAGAGGATACACTGTACTCTTGCATAACCAAAGCTGAAGTGCACTTGGAGGCCAACTCCTAACCTTACTTTCAAAGTGATAGCTATGAGAAAACTGGTTAGGAAAATAGCTAGAATAGAGTGCATATTTTTTTCTCTAGTAAAGTTAAAAAAAATTGAAAACTTGGAAGTGGAGAGGTGTGTATTCAAGCTTTTTGTTCATTGTTGATTCTACAGTGGCCATTGCACAGCTGGAAGCACTTTCCACAGAAAATTGCTGTGATGAAAATTCTTGGTCTGTTCCACTGTCCCTGTAGAAATTGCAGCAGTTCTACCTTGCAATTTTGACTTAAGGGTGATGGCTTCTTTTGTCCTTCATAGACGGAGACATACTTTTGTTCCGTGTATAAGCAGAAGATTACAAACTTTGCAGTTGTCATTATCCAAGCTTGTTAGATCCGACTCTCCCCTTACTTTGGGAGTATCCTTGGTCTCCTTTCCTGGGATATTGTTTGTCACCCAGCTTTTTGTTTCTTACTGCCAAATGCACTTAATAGCTTTTAAGTCTGTTTTCAGTTTCTGATCCCTCTGTGCTCTACTACCACCACTTCACCCATGGCCTTTTTTCACCTGTGCTTTTAGGCAAGGGATGTGACTTCACTCCTCCCTACACTTGGATCACTTGGTGTTCCCATCTCTATCCTGCTGCTCTACGTTAGGGATTGTTGATCTCACAGGTACAAGGCCCACCTAGATTGTGGTCTTCTCTTCATTGCCCCTTCCCATGAATGTAGGTTCCACCGAACTGCATGATATATGTTTGCTGCGTGTTCTACTCTGCTTTTCCTTTATTGAAGTATCTCTCTTTCTTCTTATCTTCCCTACCGAGACTTTCTGTTCTCACCCTTTCTCTCTTGACAAAAGCTGTGTCTGTTCCCTTGCTGTCTTCTTCATGCTCAATAGGAGTTCCTCCAGTTCCCTTCTCATGCATCAAAATCCTCAAAATTCTCCATGAAAGTGCTGCATTTCATTTCTGTCTATCTGAATAATTCCCTGTTTTCTGTCTGTATTAGGTCTCAGTATCTGTTCTTACTCTTTTCTCCTTTGCATATTTCACCGAAAAAGAGATCTTTCTATTCTATGTTATATATTAGAACTCAGTTCCACTGAATGGATAATCAAGGGTATTATTGTTACCTGAAAAGCATTAATAGGTGCCTTTATCAGCCAGCTCTGTTCAGTGTGGGTATATAGACAGTTACAGAGAGTTAAACCTGTCATTTTTCTAACACTCTTAGTTCTGATTTTTATGTCCTTCTTTCCCTTTGTCTTTCTTGGGCCAGTGAGTGATTCAGAGAACACTTAAGTTTTATAATTAGCTTTAAATGCTACAGCCAGATATCACATTATGTACAGATATGCCCATGAATGGTATCAACTTGATAAGTCTACAAAGAACTTACACAACAAGTATTTTTGTATGGCTGCCAATCAGCCATGTCCTGTCAGTGCTGCTGATAAGAGTCTCACTGTGTAATGTGGTACTGCGTGCTTCAGTGGAAAGTTTGTGCAGAATAAAAAAAAAGGAGAAATTAAGGCCTCCAAGAACTGAGCAGTCTGTCAGCTGGAATGACTGAGCTGAGAGCAACTTCTGTTAATCAGAAGAAAAAAAGCTGCTTAAAAAGGTGTTGCATGAACAAAGTGTGTGGAATCTAAAAAGCTCTTTTGGGGGCATTTTCCAATCTTTCCACCAGCGAGGCCATCCAAAGGAAAACCTGAGAGATGTGTATTTGCTTCAGAGTTCTGAAAAACAAAACATTTGTTCTCCAGCTGAGAGTCCACTGCTAAAAGCTTTAATCATGGAAATAAATGTCATACTAGTGACAGTAGTACCACTGAAACTAGTTAAAATCCTACTGGCAAAGCTGAAGGATTCATTTCCTTGATGTGTCATCCCATGCATTTTTAAAGTAGTATGCAGAAATTCATCTGTATGCAGTTCTGAGTAATTTAATGGAATGTACAGATATGTGACATCTGTGACAGCTCTGAGTCCAGTTTTATAAAGAATAAAAAAGAGGGTTTGCATTAATACAGATAGTCACAGCTTTACCAGGGATGTATTAAGAGATATTGATATAATTTAATTTTCTGTAGTGATAAGTAAATATATATCAGGATATTCAAGCTGGCTTATATTCTAAGCCAGATGTCTTTGGCAGTTACAAGCAGAAACTGTATACTAAGTTGCACATTTTGTCACTAATTCCAAACCGTAGTTATGTTGTCACTAGTTTGCCGAGAGCCATCTGCTCAGACCTCATTTGATCTTCCCATTCAGCTGCAGTTCAAGTTAGGGGACAGAATGTATGGAAATGAGAGAAATTATTAGGGTGTTTTTTTTTTTTCCCCCATGGAACATGATGTCTTTTCAATATACTTACAAAATATATATTAAAAAGATGCTGAAATAATGTAGATAGTCTATATTCATGCAGAATTTTAGACCCTGTGCAACTATAAATATAGGAGCACTGGCTAGTTATTTACCATCTCTTCATCTGTATATGAAAAATTTATAAACATATAAATATACTAACAGATCATTTATTAGTACATGTAATACATGTTTCCCTTTTGTAGAAAAGTCTGTGGCAAACAAATGGATGTAACAGCAACTGGTTGGACACAAAAGTCTATGGTAAATCTGACACAATGTTTAAAATATTCATTTGTGGTCTAATCTGCAACTGAAGAGATTCTTGAATCAAAGTATAGGAAGCAGAAATCTCTTACTATATGGGCCACTTAATATGCAGTTTGGTTTTGCAGTTTACTAAGCATTTTTGCATGATTTCTCAGTTACCAAGCTGATTGGTGTCTCAGAATAATGACTGCCTGGAAATGAAATAGAGGCAACCTGTTCTATGGAAAGTTAGGAGACTGTGTTTGAGTAGGGAAGAATTTAAGTTTTACTAGTCTTGATCTTGTAAATTATGCTATATATACATTGAAGCAGAACAGATCAAAGTTTTAAGACCTTACAGTATTACTCAAGGAGAGCAACCCTTTCATTCCTGAAGTTAAAATGGGTGTTATATAGTTCAGTTTTAAGTAACATTTAAATATGAAATGGTAAATGTAAATAATACAGCTAAGTTTAAGAAACTGTAGTTTAAGAACTTTTAAAGGACTTTGCAAAGAAATTGCTGGATGAACTGTGAAATACTCTTTTTAGTTGGTGTTCTCACATTTTACCAGTATATAAATTAAAACTTTCAGAATCCTTATTGATATATGTATATAAAGCATTATATCAGAATAGGGAGAAGTTTCAGGAATAAATCCATTCAAGCAATGAATCCAAAATTTAGTAGTTATTCAAGCTCCTCAGCTGAGGGAAGCAATTTAAACTTTTTTCATCTGTACCCTTCAGAGTAAAAGTAAGTGCAAGGAATGTCTTACATATAGTGAGATTGGATTTGCTATTTGAACTTTGCTTTATGATGTAAAATTCAGTTTGATTTTTTTTGTTGTTTTAGGTGATGAAGAGTAGATGGGTGATTTTTGTTAGCCTCCATAACACGCGTCTTGTGCCATGGCCACAGCAAACTCTTCGGCCTTTTTGTTTCAGTGGTTGGTGTTGGAGACTTGAGGCCACAATAACACTGAAACTCATTCAGCAATGTGGCTTCAATGGACATTCATTTGAAGTTATTACAAAATGTGATAGTATGCCAGCTATTCTTCAGTATCTACATGTGTAGCCTTGTATAAAACAACAGCTTTGTCAAGGCAGAGATTGGAGTTAAATTGTGTCTGGAGGATCCAATTTTTCCAGGCTCATCTCTGGCAAAATACCTGGAAACTGTACAAAAATGGAAGCTTTCAGTTATATCATGCAGCTTGGGGGAGTTGTAAGCCAATGTGGACTTTGTAAGAACAGAAGACACATGATTTTAGAGACATGTGATTCTTGTGGTGCACCCTTTGCCATAGATCAGTGGTGCATCTCAGAGGTCCTCTTAATTTTTCCTGTTAGGCCTGCCTGGCTGGCTGTGTCCCGTGGTTTTTAATATAGACTAATTAGTACAAGTGAATAACTGTAGACTGGGGCTACTGCACTCCTTCAGATAAAGTATTTATATATCCAGGATTTTGCATTTTTCGATTTCTGCCACAGTGCAAAGGTATATTTGAAAATCAATGGAACTGTGTTCCTTTTATACAAAACTCATGCTATTTAACAGGCTGTTAACATCTGGCTTTCCAAATATACATATGTGGTTTGTGTCCATTATGTTAAGTCTCAGAAGAAAATTGAGTAGGTGCTTTAGTTGAACTGTAAATCCCACTGATAAATCTATTCTATTGGGCTAAGATTTTGTAGGGGAAAAAAATATGAGGGAAGTTTGGCTTTCCACATAACTTAGGTTTTAGTCTTAGTGGGTGCCTGACACGGATTGGACATGCGAATACATTTGAAAGTGGGATTTCTCTTAAATCTTTCTGCTTTGGAATCATTGCCGTGTCTGCCAGAGATTAGATTTCATTTGTACTTGTGTTTTTCCTTTTCTGTTTTGCAAAACACTTTTCTATGGCAACTCTAAGAAAAAGGAATCTATTAAAAGCTAAGTAGATGCTTGCGTATTGTAGAGTACAGTATTGAGATAAACCAGTATTAGGTTTTCACTCATTTACCAATCTGTAAAATTGACTATATTTTGCCATTAAAATCAGCAACATCCGTAGATATCTTTGAATGCTGAAAACTGTGGAGATGCAAGGTAATATTACTAGATAATCAGTTTATCGTTTTTTTAGATGCCTCTATTGTTTTGTAAGGATTATAGGAAGCTTTGTTATCAAACGTTTTTTTGTAGGATTTTATACTATGTCTTTTACCTTGAAGTTAAATATTTGTGAGGGTATGTGTAATGTTCCTCAATATGAAGAAAGAAATTTACTCAAAAATAAAGGCAAATCACCCCACACCTACAAATACAACCCCACTTCCTTTTGAAGGAAAAAGCAAGACCATGCAACATTACTATTTGTGCAATGGCTTAGAGCAACAGACATAAATGGGAACTGAAGCATTTACTTTTCAATTTTGTTTTCCTTTGGACAAATGGGCATAGTGTCAATTTTTCCAGCCTGTGAGCTCTGTTGTGTCTGGATAGCTATTTCTTCAAATTGGACTTATTTTCTACTTGTATAAAACTCTTCATCTACATTGTGGATAGAGTGCATTAAGTTACTCCCTGTGGTGCACAGCTGGAAACTATTCTTCATTGCAACGTTTTGTTTTGTCCCAGTTTTTTCTCCCCACTGTGTTCCCACACAGTGAGTGCAGCTTAGTACTACAGCAGGCAAGCATCTCTTTTGCTGGTGACACTTCTTAGAACATCTAAAATTGACATGTTCACTTTTGTCTTTTTAACACAGACTCAGTGGCAAACAGCTCTGCTTGATTGCATGAGCATTTCAAAGTACTCTATAGACTAGGACGATTGGCTTGAAAAGTTAGACATTTTTAGGCAGGCTCTTTTATTTGCTCCTTTGAAGAGACTAGGGGTATTTTGAGAAGATTGAAGGAAATACACAGTGCCAAATATTGGTCTCTTCAGAAGAGGGAAGAGAATGCTGGTTTTAAAAGAGCTTTCTTTGAAGGAGAAAAATATTTTCTCAGTCTTAATGTTTTAATAGGGCAAAAGGAAATCCTAAAGCTGGTAAAACAAAACACATCTTCTATCTTGGAAGCGTTTTAAGAATACTATTTAAAAAGCAATAATGATTTCGTATAAGTTACTATCTTGCATATGTGTACAGGGACTACTGTTATTTATATTATTCCCCTCTTTAAAATGGGACGGTGATCTTATTGCTGTTTCATTGTAATCACAATCTAGATAATAAATAAAACTGAATGTAAAATTTCCTATGCCAGCCATTATCTGTCAAGGGGAAATTATGTAGAACATTCTTCCAGCGTCTAATTGCCATGTTCTTTCTCCTTGCATCTTCTTCTTCCCTTCCCAGTCTGCCCCAAACAATTAGACAATGCCTTAATTTCTCCTCACACAGAGATTGATTCTAATGTCTTCCATCTCATGTTTCTGCCTCGTATTTCCTTCTTTTTCACTCAAGGTGACTGCTACTTCTTGCATCCAGTAACAGTAGTCTATTAGAGGTTATAATCTTGGGTTGGTTCTTCCCCTGTGCTGCTGGCTTCCATTCTTCTAATGGAGTCTCTTTTCTAGCACCGTGTAGCCCACCAGTTGGTCTGGAGATGTAGGATGCCAATGACTCAAATAGTATTTGCAATACTATTAGAATATTGCAATATTTTATATTCAATCTCTGTGTAACGGTTATGTAAAGGGAGAAAAAGAAAAATATAAGACTCAGAATTGATCATTGCTAAGAAGACTCACATGAAAAGTATTTGTTTTGTTTAGATTCATATCTACTCTCAGTACCTCTCTTTTCTGTAGCTGCTCCTTGACGCAATTTAGAAGTAGCTTAGCCAGAGATTATCCCCGCTTCATAATGAACCTGTAATCACAATTCAGCAGCTGGTTAATATCTTTGATTTCCCACTAGAATCCTTCCATCCTCTCTCAACTAGGGAAATCAGTTAGGTCTTGCAGCGTGGTCCGAAGGTCAGTCAAATAGGACTATTTGGATAGAGAGAGAGAGGGAGATTGAGAGTGAATTCATCAGCTGATAGACTTTATGAAAATGGCTTGTACAAGATACTTCAGTAGCTCATGTGCTTCTGCTGCCCTCAACAATCGCAATAAAGCATGTGGAAAATCTGTCAGTTTGGCAGAGAAGCAGGTAATAGGGCATGACAAAGTAGGGCAGGATGCCAGGTATCACTTTGGTGGTATTTATTCCACTGGTAGTCATTGAGCTTTTTATGAGCTGGAGGTTTGTGAGGAAATCTGAAAAGTACATAAAAGAAAACATTTGAAATGAGGTTGTTATGTTCCCTTATGCAGTGAGTTGCAGGAAAACATAAAAAGAAAACGAATTAAGTAATTCTGCTTTGCAGAAAACTGCAAGGAAATCACAAATCTTGGAGACTGCTCTGAGGATCTATAGGGTCAATAGCCTTTAATGAGACCTCTGTGGATGTATGGTAATGGTGTGAAGTAGTATAGAGGATAATGGCCAGTGGGGGAAAAAAAAAAAGAATACTGGCAAAAATATTACGGTTACAATAGCAGCTCCCCACAAAACTAAGGTTCCAGTTTGTTTTCCAGTTTGGGTAGACTGTGGTGTTGGGCTGGAGGTGCTATAAGTCCTAGTAAGAAACAACTACAAGCTTATATAAGAACAGATATTGAATCTATCCAGTCTTAGATACTTGAAAGGTTTAGGAATAGTTCCTTAGGGAAGGTAGAAGAAGCGTATGAGTACAGTGATACCTGTCTGGATAAAATCCTGAGACAGCCTGTGATACAGGGATGTTCTGAGCTGAAAATTGAACACCAGACCTTTCATGTTAAATAGTCCCTGATGAACTCTTGTTCTGTGCATTGGTCTGATAGCTTTTTAACCCATTTTGACTTTATGGAATAGAAAGCATTTTATAGTGATGTGTTCTAGAATTTAATTTCTATTATACTGAAAAGCACTTCCTTTTATAAACAACCCACCCCCAAACAATGAAGAGAACAACTTCTCTATAATGTTTTGAAACTGAACTCCATATATGTTGTAACAGTGTGTCTAAACTTAGCTTGTTTACTTCCAAATATTTACTTGGTAAACCCATTTATAATTCTTTATAAATCTGTATAACTGTATACACCTCCTAGCCTGTTCTTTTCCTAGTAAAAAGCTCGCATTAATCTCAGTGACAGTGTAAAGACTCACTATTAATCTCTACATTGAGAAGTTGATATGTTTTTCAACCCTACTGTGTCCTTTTGCAGAAGAGAGATGGAGAATTTCATACAGAATTTGAATTGTCATTATACATATTTATGCACTAGTGTAATGATATTCTCTTAGCCTAATATTTTCATTGAAATATCCATAATAACTCTTTCAAGGGTGGTAATAGCTAGTGTAGAGTCTATCATGTTTTCTCCATGTGTATTAATTTGCATTCCTCAATACCATATTTAATCTGTCTTTTTATTGCCCAGACATACCACTATGTGGTATGTCTTTATGGTCTGTCTTAATTTTCATTATTCTGAATAATTTCTACCATCAATAAACTTTCACCTTACTTTTTATCCTTTTTTCATAACTCTTGTAACTCTTGCAGATCAGGATTCAGCGGAGATCACCATGTTTTTTTCCAATTTTATTTCCCAATTTCCTTTTTTTATTGTTGTAATTATCTCGTAAGCGGTTCTTCCCTCATATGTCCTGATAGCGTAGTTTCTTTCAAAGCCTCTGAGGAATCTTGTCAATATTTGTTTGTTAATCCAGTTATGTTGAGGGGATCTGTATCTGAATGCTTGCCAGCTCATACAAAGATCTCTGGTATTGATAAGCTGTGGCCCTCATGAGGCTTCTGTAAGAAGCAGCTTGATTCATTATTTCGTACTGAAGTATCCACTATTTTTGAATTTAAAATATTCAGATTTTGCCGTAGGAGCCCTCTTAAAAAGTGGTATTTGCCACTTTGGTACCAAGCCCCGCTGAAGTAATACAGCAGCAATGGAATACTCGAGTACCTTAAAGTTTGTAGAGAAAAATCTTCAATTTTTTCCTAAAACTATTTCAATTACCTTTGTGTATTATTGTCTGTAAGAAGAAGTTTCTGTGTGTGTGTGTAAGCTTTATTGATCTCCCTTGCATTAGTGTGTGTGTGTGTGTGTGTGCAAGCTTTATTGATCTCCCTTGCATTGTCATGGGGATTATCATTACCCTTCTAAACATTTAAACTAGAATTTCAACCAAAGCCATTGTCCAGTTGCAATACTTGAGTGTATTGTATTGTACATATTAACTGCTAGACAGCAATATGAAAAGCATTGCTTCCTCCATTCCACTAGTCTCAAACATCAAATGTTCTTGAAAAGCCAAGCCCTGTTTTGGGCTACACAAAGCAGTTTGTCCATCCTTCCATGGCTGCTGGGGAGCTACATTCATTCTTCTACCTTCATGCCTTGGAGCATCTAGGAAAATCTACAAGCTGGCACAGAGAAAAAATTATACAGAAAGCAGCTGATGCATCGTAAGACCCTTCTGTAATGTGGTAGAGTAGAATTTCCGTTGGCTTCCAGCTCTGATTTCAGTTGTATCTACTTTTTTGCTTCAAGTAGATTAAGTCCTGACTTCATTCTGAGTGGTGTGGTAAGGGTTTCCACTCTCAGTCACAAAAGACCAGGATTTTTGATGTACAGAGATCACATTACAAGTGTAAGTTACACTTAGCAAAGTATAGCAATTGCAATAGCGTTGAATCACAACACAGATGTGATCTGATTACCAATCTCTATGATCTGCATACTGTCACAACACTGGGCATCCCCAGTCACAGAGGGAATCTAGGCAGGAAGGCATGGGTTGAAACCCGCTCAAGGCCATTATCGAAGAATTTCTCTTTGAAATTCTTCATTAGTTGTTCAGTTTTTATACTCTGTGTTAGCCTGGGCCAGATATATACTCTGCCCATGGAGGTTTGACTAGTGCAGGGAGGCATTCACACTCCTTTGATGAGCTGAGGGAGAAACATTTATACCACTGGTGGATCATTCAAATGTGCCAGCTAAACCACTCAGCTGGCATAGCTTTTTATGTAAAACCAAGGCCAGCCTTTAATCCCCTATATCTTGGTATAAATTTAACTTTCCTTGAAAACAGCTGTAGTCACTAACTGCCTATCTTCTTCCCTGGGCTTCACGGGCACATGGCCCTCTCCCATCTTCCCTGGGCCTTCTTCCATGGTGAGGCTTCACTGATGGGGCACAACCTCTAATGCTGGTTGCCTGCCTGTGTTTGTGCTGATTATGTGCAAGGATGTAGGGTCAAATTTTGCCCAAGATGCAATGTATTTAAGAAGGTTATCGGAGAGTGAATTTATGGTCTAACTGATGTATTACGTACTCTTAAGTTATGCAAGTGTCTTAAATTTAAAACTTGACCTGAAATTTGATACTTTACACATACAGACATTTAATGATTATGTTCATACTATTTTCATGAATCATGAATCTGCAGTTTTCCTGTTCTCTTTGTCACCTGTTCCACCCGACTTTTTTTTTTTTTAAGGATTTATTTTCCTTTTGCAGTGTACTGTAATTCATTTCATGAAGGATCATTTTGTTCTCTTTACACCAGGCTCCTTTTGAAGAAAGGAGCTGCTCCACTCCAAACCAAATGCCAGACTCTGCTTAGGTCTAAATGATTACTGGCTTTTATACTATTAATTTTACAACCTAAAAGGAGAACAATGAGGCTATAAATCATCAAAGGAAGCTGCATAGCTATTAACAATTCATCTGTGCTGCTAATACTTACACAGGTTTTACTGTGTGCCCCTGTAGTAGAAAGCAGTAAATATCACTGGATGGTTTGCATAAAAATACAGAAAGAATAATCACAGATTTTTAAATGCAATGAAAATAAACTATAATCAATAAAGGAGAAGCAAGCTACAAAGTCAATAAATCTCAACTATTGACTGACTATACAAATTGGACAGGTTAGCAGCTAATTGGTTGGCTTGCACAAGCAGTATGTTTAACATGGCTTTAAAGTGAGCATGCGAGTCACTAACTCCAAATGTCAGAGGACAGCAGGGCCATGACCACCGAGCTTGGTAATTAAATGTCATACTGGTTAATTGCAGCAACAATCAGGAGATGGAGTTAAAAGGATCAAAAGGAATCAGTTGAATAGTTTTGTATTACTCTATGGAGGAGGAAAGGAAAGTGATTATCAAGAAAGATATATAAATGTACAGTAATTGCAAAATCAGTTTTGGTTAAAGCCTTATTTTAAGGTTATAAGCTTATAAGTTATATATAAGCTGTTTGAATTGTAGAAAGGTGTGTTTGGGGCCAGTGGAAATTGTCATGAAATAAATCTGAAGGTGATTCCAATCTATACCTATATTTTGGTTGTCATTTTTCTTTTTGTTTAACCAGTAGCCATGACAAATTACATTTTTGAAGATGCAGAACTGATTGATTTCCAGTGTGAAAGGTTAATGTATACATTCAGCCCATCACATTGATTTCTCTCTATAGATAAATCTTTTCATGGCATGGAAGGAGAGTAGACCTAACTTAATGATTGTTCCTCCTGTGGTTTATAATTTTTATAGCTTACTGCTGCATAGAACTCAGTTCAGCTGAGCACTTAGAAACATGCTTAATTGTTGTGCTGAATGAGGACCACAATATATCAAGTAGCATATGCGTCTGAAAAACAATAATAGTACTGCTATAAAAGGTGCAACCCTGTATTATATTACCCACTTCTTGATGAAAGGGTGGTAGGGAGCCAACCAGACACACAGGTGCCATTCATGCTGCTGCAGAGTTGCTCCGCTGTTCTGGTAAGGGTGACTATGAAGTCCTAAGTGGAACAGTAATGTAGAGTATTATAGGTGGTGCAATCTGTGAAGAAAAAGCTCTCCATGAAGATGTAAACAGAAAAGAGATGTCAAAGCTAATTTCATACAGTGATTCAGTGTCCAGTTGGGTAGGAACACAATATAAATAGTTTAGTTATGGAAAAAGAAATATATATATATATATATATATATATATATATACACAAAGCAAAACTGTTTTGAAAGCTTCCATACCTTACTTTCTCCCCTGGCATTCTGCTGTTGTTTCAGATACAACCAGAAGATACCAATTTAAATTTTAGAGGGGAAATGAAGAGGAAATTACCTGTATGAATGGTTCTATTCTGATGTCTAAATTCTAGATTCAAAACAAAGTTCTTGGTACTTCTCTATTCTTCATTACTTCCATAATTGCTGAAAACTAAGCCTTTTGCTTTAATGCCATATGGGTATTCAAAAATTCTGATTGTGCTACTAAATTAATCTTACTTTCCCTTCTGTTGTTTCTGTTTATGATTTTTTGTTTGTTTGTTTGTTTGCAGGCTTGTTTCCTGCAGTGCTGAACCTGGCTACTAATGCTCTCATCACAGCCAATGCTACCTGTGGAGAAAAGGGCCGAGAAATGTACTGCAAACTTGTTGAACATGTTCCTGGACAGCCTGCAAGGAATCCTCAGTGCCGTATTTGTGATCAGAGGAGTAGGGTTCCACACCGTATGTGTGCCATTTTCATTTTGTTTGTACTTTTTCCTAAGCGTATTATTCAGGAATTTTAAGACCAACTGACAGGTTGTGGAAGAGAGATTAAAAAACAAAAATATAGATTGTATGAAACATCTGTCTTGTTCTTTTTAAATTAGGTTGCATGTCTATATTTCATTACTTTTTCAAAGTCTGCTAACTGTTGAGGTATATGCCTCAAACTGAAGCTTCTAATTTGGAAATTTAAAGTGGAGCAACTAAATTCAAATTTAGGAGAGCTAAGTATCTACAGCTGTCATTGCATTCTCTTAGTATATGATCACCATGACTCAAAAGCAGTTTACTTTTACCTTCATATCTATGTGGGGAACTTGAACATTTTAACAAGTTTAATTAACATCTGAAATTTTAGTTTAGAGCTAACTCCGCTTTTACTTTATTATGTTCTGGACTATTTTTATTAGTTTGATGTTAATTCAATTTCACTGAATCAGCAACAGTAGATAAGATAATGAAACACTACCTGGTTGAATTGCTTATTCTATTTTTGTTAAAACTGGTCTTTGCTAATAGTTCCTAGTAGACTCATGACAAGCAAAATCAATTTTCAAGTATGAGTTTGTTATCTTCTGTTAAGAGCATAACGAGTGAGGATGTTTTCTTCAGTTAAGAATAGTAAGAAAGATTACAATTAAGAAATGATTGTACATGTTTGACCTTTCAGTGTAAGAGGTAAATAGCATTAACCTTCCTTATTTTGTGTGTACATTAGCATTGTAAATGGTAGAGTAATGAAGAGATATAGCTTTTAACTGAATATATGCAGGGTTGGAAAAAACTTAGACTCTGAGTCATAAAGACAATTTCTTATTTTTTGTTGATTTCCCTGTAAAACCTATCTCGGATCTATTTATGCTTCACTACTGCACATGCTTACAGCCACAGAAAAGTAGAAGACATCTAATCTATCCACTAGCTCCACAGAGAATGAACACAGAGTTTGAACACAGAGGATGATAAAGCTGTGGCTGTATCCTTTCAGACAGAATTTTGTTTAGCCTCTCCTTAGAAATTTCCTTTCTAGGCCATCTGTCCTGCAGTTATTCTTCTTACAAAGATTTTTTTAACCCCTACTAATAGTTAATCTTTGTCTTCCTTGCTGAAGTTCAATTATGTTATCTTTTACCCTGACCCCAGTCAATACAAGGAGTAGATTAATCCAATTCTCTTCACAAAGGTCTTTTATTTAGTTAAGAGTCGTTCGTGGGGCTCTGTCTGCTTTCTACTCTAAGATACCCCTCTTCTTTCATTCTTCTCACAGGTTGTGTTTTCTAGAACTCTTAATTATGCAAATGTCATTTCTATGAATTCTCTGTAGAGGTTTTAATCATTATTAAATTTCACCTGAGTGCCTAACAGCACTGAATGGAGATGAAGGTTTGCTTCAGAATGGACAGATTATATTCCTGTTTATACATTCTTCTTAGATATTTCCCTTTCCTAATGATGTGACACTATTTAGAGATGTTTAGCCAGTGTTCCATTATAGTCCCCAGATGCTTTCGTGCCAAATGACTACTTTTCAGTTGTTCCCCATCCTGAATTTGGACAGCTAATTATAATTGCCTGGCTATATACTAGTTCAATTTATAAACTCAGTTGAAACCTGTTTTTTCCCCAAGACAGTTTTCCAGATTTTGATTTCTTCTTTAATTATAATAACCACTGCCTTCTGATGAAAGGTCTTTTTTTTTTTTTTTTAAAGGATATAAGCATTCAAATATATGTTACATTGTAGTAGTAGCTGTCATTTGGAGAGGCTTTCAGAGCCTTTTTGAAACATTTAGACTGGCAGGAATACTGTACAATAGATTCTATATTTATAGATGGATTTTTTCAGCAGAATACAAGTTTTCTCTCTCTCTCTTTTTTTTTTTTTCTATCAAGCTTATTTAATTCACAAAGCAAATCTGAAATGGAGATGGATTGTTTTGTCCCAGTGTCTTCCTATGATACCAGACAGTACAGACTCATTTTTATATAGATATATGTATGTGTATATGTACATATACATAGACATATATATATATACACACTCATATATGAATGACTTGAATGCTTTCTGTCTGTGTTTTCCTCCACTTATATAAAATTTAATCTGCCTGGCTTCAGAATGGCTGGTCTCTCATTGCCAGCCACTTTTCGTTTTAAGGTTTTGAAACGTCCATTTGGCAGAAGGAAGTGCTTTATTTAAACAGAGATGGCTCATTAATAAGAGAGCCATGTAATGTAACCAGACTTTAAATGATCCCCCTGGAACATGTGAGTCTGCTGTTCCTCCCCTTAATTACTGTAGTAGGAAATGAACACAAATTCCCTGGTTAATCACATGTGAGCCCAAATTAAAGAGCACAAGTTGATGGGTTCAGTCTGTAAGTTCTCCCCCTTATCATCCATCAGTGAGACTGGTCCTTGAACTGCATTTGCAATCCAGTTCTTCTTGCAAATATTATATTCTTTTCTCTTCCTTTTTAAGTATGGAAAACATATCAGCAATTAATCAGTGTTTTCAAATTAATTATTATTACTTTCATAATGGTGATTACAGTTAATTCATCTCCCAGCCCACCTTCTCCTGACGTGTCTTTACATTGATTACACCTGAAGAGACTTACCTCAAAATTTCCAGTTAGCTTTGGTCACAATCATGGAGGATCTCTGAGTTGGATTTGCTAGTACTCATTCAAAGTCAAGATTTGTAGAGATGATCAGAGCTGTGAGAATTGACAAAATGTAAAATGTGGGTGTTTTCTTTATTTTTCTCTTTAGTACCACTTACACCACCAGTATTCTATCTTGCAAATATGGGTATCTACTAATGCCTAATAATGAATCTGATATTTAAATAATTTTGGGGGGTATTTTGAATTTTGAGAGCTGATGTCTTTCCTCACTCCCACAAAGCACTTTAGTTGTATCTTTAAATATGTTCAGACAGTCTGGCTTTCTTAATGAGCTAGGACTCGTATCCTCCACAGGTGGCTGATGTTGTAACAGAGAAACAAAGAATATCAATCTGCTTAGTTGATTTAAATAACAGAATAACAAGTAAATTAATCAGTTCATGAATTCTTTGGAATTGTAGGACTAGCTAATCATAAAACTTATTTCAGTTTCTTATAAAGAAAACTTGTCTTTTTGGTTTCTCTTGCCTTTTTGTATTCTCTTGACAATAGAACCTGGGTCAAAAAGCTTATTATTTTTGAATAAATTTTCAGTTATTTTCCCCATAATGTACAGTCTTGCTCTAGGCAATTACAGATTTCAAAATATGTAAGACTAGAACCTTTGTATCCTTTAAAATTGAGGTTATGGTATCCTCCAGTTTACACAGAAGAAAAGCAAGAATTGGTCAAAAAAAAAAAAGATTTGGAGATTTGACTAAATGCAGTCTAAGTAACATAAAAATACAGCATTTCACTGTAATGTTAATGGTATTTTCATGTTGAAATCTGTGAAAAGTTTCATGCTACAGGTAAATTTATGTTCCTATTACTCTGGATTTATTAGGAACGCTGACACAGAGTAAACACAGACGTGAAAAATAATGCATCTTGGACTTTGATCTGATGGTCTGTTCTCAGGAGAACTATCTTCGTATGCACTTACATGAGTCAGAATATTTTCTTGATGAGAAGTATACTCTAGTAATTTCTGCATTATTATCCTGTCTGCATAGAAAAGGCTTAGAAATTCAAGTACCAGTATTACTGTAATTCTGTTTTCCCTGCAAGTCAGATCTCAGGTTCCTGACTTGTTGTGTGCATTGCAACATTTAGTCATCTGATGATTTGATGATCTGATTTTTTTGCTTGGAAGATCACAGGAAGTGCTCATACCATTTGATTTAAATACCTACATTTTTTACACAATAAGTGTTGGCTCTGAGTATATTTAATTAGGTGTTATGAATCACCTTTGGGATGCTAGCCAAAATTAGCTAACATTAGATGGGTATCTTAGTAATAGTAAGCACAAGACTGCAACCCAGGAGTAAAAGAAAAATAAATTTCTTGGTTTTTATATTACTGCAGTACCTCATTAGTCCTATAATTGCTTTTTAATCTGGATATTAAAACTAAAACCATTTAGTTCTCCTAACAGTACTGAATTATGTTTATTTTATGTGTTTCTAATGGTCTTAACAGAACGACATCCAATAACAAATGCGATTGACGGCAAGAACACTTGGTGGCAAAGCCCTAGTATCCAGAATGGGATTGAATATCATTATGTGACCATTACACTGGACCTTAAACAGGTAGGCTTCTGGTGTGTGTTTTCTTCTGCAAATGCTATCTTTGTTACACAATAGTTAATTTGGTTTATTTTCCTCAACGCCCTGTGTTGCTTTTATATTATGAAGTTGCTGTGAGCTTCTTCTATAGCTTTTGACTGTTCGTATGGATAGTGATGACTGTGATCTATTCATTGTAACATAAGGTACTGAATTAAAAATAGTTCGTATGCACCTTTATGAAGAAAAAAGTAAAATTATTTAAAATATAACATATTCAGGATTTTTTTCATCATTTCTAATTTGGTTCTTAGAAACCAAATAAAAGATGGAATAATTCCATGTACCAGTACTGGCTGAGGTTTGACCTGCTGGAGAGCAGCTTTGCAGAGAAGGACTTGGGAGTCCCAGTGGACAAGTTAATCATGAGATAGCAATGTGCCCTTGTGGCCAAGAAGACCAATGGTCGGGACCCTGGCTTGCACTGGGAAGAGCACTGCCAGCAGTTTAAACGGAGGTGATCCTCCTTGTCTGCTCAGCCTTGGTGAGGCCGCATCTGGAGTACTGTGTGCAGTTCTGGGCTCCCTGGTACAAGTGAGACACAAAGCTACTGAAGTGAGTCCAGCAAAGAGCTGCTAAGATGATTGAGAGACTGGAGTATCTGACATATGAGGAAAGGCTGAGAGAGCTGGACCTGTTCAGCCTGGAGATGAGAAGACTGAGAAGGGATCTCATCAGTGTGTATAAGTATCTGATGGGAGGATATAAAGGAGATGAAGCCAGATTCTTTTCTATTTTTTAGTGGTGGCCAACAATAGGACAAGAGGCAACAGACAGTTTCAGTTTGCTGAAACATATAATGTTCTGTCTGGACATGAGGAAAAGCTTTTTAACTGTAAGGACTGAGTACTGAAGCATGTTGCTTAGAGAGCTTGTGGATTCTCTATGCCTCAAAATACTCTAAAGCCATCTGGGCCCAGTGCTGGGCAACATGCTGTAGGTGACCCTACTTGAGCAGAGAGGAGTAGACTAGATGATCTCCAGGGGTCCTTTCCCACCACAGCCGTTCTGTGATACTTTTTTTTTCCACTGTATTATCATTGGTTTAACTTAGGCTTGAAACCGGACTACCCTTATCTTCTTTTTCTTCTTCTCATTTATCTGTCCTTGAAGAGGGCAATAGCTGATTATCACTTATGGAGACTTGAATAAAGCAGAGGTGATTAGAAAATAAAATGAAAGTAAAGGTACCACATGTAGCACATTAGTGTGCACAAGCGCGCGCACACACACACACGCACAAATGACATTTATAAGAGGTCATAGTCTAAATTTTAGTCCAGAATGCGGAAGTTCTGTGATGTTCATCGAACAATATGGTGATTGCATTTCTAGTTTTTGTCTTTTGTTTCTTGAAAACGAACTGTCAGGTAAATTATCTAAAGATAAACATACCTGTAAGTAACTCTTGGTGCTGGAGTACTTGGAGAGTGCTAGACATGGTCTCTTATTCCTTTATACCTGGAAGAGAGTCTGAATCCTGGAAGTATCTTTCACATTCTGACTTTGGAGCCCGCATAGTCATGTTTCATGAGAGCCGTACACCTGGACACACATCTGCAACAGTGTTCCAGATCCAATTTTCTGGTAGTTCATGAGACTAAACCTTTTTAAGGAGGCTTGTGTTAAAATGTGTAAAGATGTAGGACATTAATTTAAAATGTTTGCTTGAACTTTTAAAATTATTAGTTAGTTTGCCAATACAACAAGGAATTGTCTGTGTTGTTGGCTATGGCTTGTTAAAATGGAAATAGCTCTCATGCATTAGAACTAAATTAGCATTCTTGTTTTCCTTTGCCCCAGAGATTTTCTTGTGCAGTTTAGGCCTGGTCTGCTGAACTAGAACAATACAATATATATATATATATATATATGTATATATTTATCCTAAAAGCAAGGAACTACAGAGTTTGTATGTATATTAAAGAATAAGTTCAGATTGTTCAAATCTATTTAAAGCATTTCTTTGTGTACCAGCTGATAGCAAACTTATAGTACAGCACTACATCATACGTGGGTTTGTTTTATTTTGGTTCTCGGCTTCTGTATTTTTTAAGGGAGATGGGGCTCATGTTCACTCAAATTCTTTCCCATTTTGTCCTGCTTACTGTTCAAATAAAAAGATTGGTACTCCTTTCCATAGGATTAGTGCTGATATGGTGTCCTCGTAACAAGTATGTTGCAACTTTCTTGGCTTCTGGAATGTCTTACTAGTAAGAAATAGAGTTTGGATTTTGAGGAGTATTAGAAAAATTTTGTTTGCATGTTATTTTGTATATACAGCACTGAGCTTTCTTCTCTGGCTAAAAGAACGTAGTAGTGAGTGGAGGAAGGTCACAAAAAATCTTTGAGACCTCCATGAAAAAAATACTGTTCTTTACAGTATATGAGATTCAGTAATTGCTGTGTTTGTGTTGATATAATCTTTCCTTAGTACAAAAATGCTCAACTTCTTTTGTAGATAGAAATTACAAATGACAAATCTACCAGTAATGGACTGTAAATTGCAGGAGTGCATTAGTTTGTGTGTTATTACTGATAATTATGACAGTACATGGAGTGCTTTTAGCATATTCTAATTTCATGAAAAAAATGAGAAAAATAATTGCAATTCCTTCATTTAATAATGCTCGACCTTTGGGGACAGCTATGTATTTTTACTTTACTGTACAGTATAGTCATAAAAATGTTGTACAGTAGTTAGAGATAACTATTCAAAGTGTTTGAAGAAGTGAAATCCCTTCAGCTTTAGAAGGCACCAACAGGTTATTGGTCAGGTAGGAAAAACACCAAAGTTTCTTTCACACACATTTGAGATGTCATGTAATATTTTTAAAGAACTTGTATCTGTGATGGAGACTAGGTTCCTAATTCACTAAGGTATCTTTGAAATTTGTACCCCTTGAAAAAATTCCATGTTAAAAGCTGTGACTGTTGGGCTCTGAGCATGTTTGCTAATTTATGCTTGGTTCTTAACCCTTCAATTTTTAAGAGTTTAGCCATTTCTAAATTTATTGTGTCTTATCTATTTCACAAGAGTGTTTTGACATACCGTTCATAGCTATACATCTGCAATTAGTTTTTACAATGCTTTTCATCCAGCAAGTGCATAGAAGGTCAAAATATGAATGCAGATTTATTTGGTAGAAGTTCCTTTGTAATGTTCATGGAATGCTCAGTAAAATTCATACCAAGCTGAGCTGCCCTGGTTCCTAAAAGTGGAACTACAGATCTGATTTCACCAGAGTAGGTCTCTTGGTGTTCTAGATCATTGCATCTATGAAGTGTTCACAAATTATAAAAAAGACAAGTCTGCTGTTCTGCATCTTTTGCTCCTGCTGGTTGTGCAAGGACTGTGACTTTGGCCTTAGGGTGATGGGATAGTTAAAGTGCAACAGAAGTAACTCAGGTCCTGCAAGTCTTAGGAGGATAGGAAATAAGCCTTCTCTTATTTATAAGCTCCTTCTCTTCAAAGAGTCGTACTCTTTTGTTATAAGTGCAGAGAAAAGACTTGGCAAAACGGAAATGAAGGGGCTTCCAGGGAAAGCATATTCCCCATACTCATGCTATCCCAAATCCTCAAGCTTTCACATTGTTGTGGAAGATTAGCAGAGTACCTTTAAAGAAAATTGGCAAATACACAGGAAAATTAGTTGGCTCTCTGAGGTGAGGTGGTCAGCCCATCTGTTCCTAATTTCTGCACACATCAGGACACTTTTATTAACAAATTCCCTGCTGTTGTAGGAATCTAGGACATTAGCAGGTATCCTTGGTACAGCAAAGATACTTGTGGCAAGAGCATATTTGTGTGGTTAGGTGCTTTATTTTTTTTAAAGGGTGCTGGAATATTTTATTGTAGTGTTCATGGAGCTCAGATGAAGCCAGAGTTGATACTTTGGCAAGTGACTCCTGAACTTAATATTTGCAATTTAATTTCCAGAGATGGTGTTTAGGTAATCCTTCCCAGTCATATATTTCTAAAGAGTATAAGTCTTTCTAAAGAAGCTAAAATGCCAACACCTCATAAGGTTTGGTTCAAGAGTAAGAATAATTGACTAAGCAAGCAGTCATTTTAACTGTAAAGCTACTGCAGTACATGAATTCTGAATTTAAGTGCTGGTAGTGGCAATTTCTTCATCTTTCCTCCCTCCCTTCACCCCAAAGAGAGAATTTTAAAAAGATTCTGAAAAAGTAGATTCTAGATGGAAATTACTGTAGTCTGCTGAAGTGCTTTGCAATACTTTTTTAAAATACAAGCTTTTAGAATCATGGAATTTACTATTGAGAGGCACATGTGATACTTTTGGGAGGTGGCATTTCAGACACTGTGTAGAGAACTGAATAAGTGGAAGAAGGATGAGAATGTTTGCCTTTCACAGAACTGTTTTGAGAAGCATTTATGAAAAGCAGAGAGCAATACTATGCTTATATTAATTCATTATTTTTATTTCCATGTTGACCCGCTATAATTCAGGTGGAGAATTTTTTTTTAGCTGTTCTTTTTTTATTATTATTGTTCATTACTTGGTACACTTGAATGGCCATGAGCAGAAACACAGACTCATACATTTCATCTTTTTTCTTAGCTCTTCTTCTTAACAGTACTGCCAGGAAGATTAAAAGAATTGCAAAACTGAATGTTGTGCATTTCTTTTTGCTTTATCTACACAACATTGCAGAACTAGGAGACTCTGGCAGAAGACAGACATGATAGAACTAGTCAACTGTGACAAGCTGAGCGGAGAAATTCAGCCTGGGACATGAAAATAACAGGATAGGACTCAGACTAGTATTATAAAAGCTCAGTGTGGTAGTCTGTGGGAAGAGTTTAAAAGGGAAAAAAAACCCTCTCCCATTAATGAAAGAAGACAAAGAATTTGAGTGTGTGTGTGTGTATGCACACATTCACCTTCAAGCTGAAAAAAAATCATTAAGGAAGAAGAGTTCCATGCAAAATACTTCTATTACTTCCTTGCTGCTATGAATAGGCAACTGCAAACATCAAAAATAATATATAGTTAGTACATCTATAATATATAGATAGTACATCACAGCTGAGTTATGTGTACCACATGCAAAAAAATGCATGATGAGTCATCATTTTGGTCCTTTATTTTATACTACTCGATTAAAACCAAAAAGCCTGTATTTTGGGTTGCATGCAATGCATGATATGTTTATATAAAACTGACTGATACACATAATGTGAAATATGACCTTTGTCGAACACTTGGGTAAAATCTGAAGCCAATTGAGGAAAACATACGAATATTGATACTTCGTTGTGTCTGCCATAGCAAAGACTATGAGCCCAATGGGAGAAGACTTCTGTTTATTGATGCTGAGCACTCAGCCTCCTCACTGTCCACTTCTCAGGAGATTTACTTTGAACTATGTTCTGGACCATGAGCTGAATGTCCATTAAGCAGTTCAAATGAATCAGCTTTGCGTCTGAGCGTATTCTCCTGGTTTTGTTACATCTGAAAGCAGTGCATTTTGTGAGCTCCAAGGTCTATCCATGATGTGAACCAAGACATGGTAAATTGAGGCAGTCAGGAGATACACCTCCAAAGCATGCACCTTGTGTGAACAAAAAAAGTTAATGTGGATGTGCCCGTGCAAGCTTTGCATTTGAAGTCCGGTTTTTCTATTAAGCCTATCAAATGCTGAGCACACAAAAATGGTGCTGTTCCCCCGTGACTCAGGCAATATTACTGACTTGTGCTTGGAGAGAAGAAGCCTCCTATGAAGAGACGTTGCTTCTCATTTGCTCTATGGTTTGCTAGTAAGACTCTGCTGTGTCGACAGTCTGCAGCTATTTGCAGCTGTGAGATCCCTTGATGCACAACACCAGCCAGATCTCCTGCGGGAGCACAGCTCTTTTCCAGGGTTGATCACTGTCACACAGAGGCACAGACCACATTTTTGTTTACCAAAGACAACATGAGGCCAGTATGTCTAATACAGTCATCCAGATCCATGCTGAAGATGTTGTCCATATGTTGGCCGGAATGAGATAGGTTACTTGTCCCTGATACATTTACCTTAAGGAATGACTGTGTTTAATGAAAGATTATATGAGCAGTTAAATTCCTATTTTCATCACCAGTTTGCTGCCCATGTCTTGCACTCTTTCCCCTCCTTTTTAAGATTTGATTGTGAGGGTTACACAAAGATTACTGTAGGAGATAGTTGTGTAATCGCAGAGATGAATTTGTCTTTCCTCACTGGCCATTTCTTCGTGCTTCTAGCAAGTGAGATTGTTTCTGTTTCACTGTCCTTGTCCAAAGCTAGACTGAAAACACACATTCTAGGAACCATGTCATATTGCAAATTAAGGGGCAGAGGCAATGAATATACTGAGTCTGCATCCCTACCCAGTTTATTTTCCCCTTAAGGGAGAAATAGACAGGTATTTGATTCTTGACCACTTAGAAGTCATGGGATGAGTTTGTATTCTGGAAGCATATCCCTGTTGCCTGGTTTCAAAAGCTAATGTAGCCCGTTGGGCAGACTGGTGTCCATCCAACTGAGCCATGCAATTAGGTCTGGTTAGAGTAATGCTTAAGGGTTGACTTGAATTTCTCTTGCAGAAAAAGTGAAATACAGTGTAGATTGGATGGAAGGATAATTCAGAACAAACTGCTTCTTTGAATACAGGTTTATGTTTTCTATTTTGACTGATAATAGTTAAACCAAAGAAAACCCATGGAATTAGAACCAATTGTTGCACCCAGCCATATTGAAATAGTGTTTACACACTAGCCAGACAGTGGTACAAAAGATATTCATATATATTGCTAGGGAATCTTTGATTTTCATGTTAGATTTTCTTTTTTTCTGGAAAATAGAAAATATTTTCTGTTGAAAAAGATACAGATAGATTGCCATGAAGAACTTCGACATCAAATATCTTATCAAATAACAGCTAAAGGAACAAACAGAAAGTTAATTGCACTATTTAGTCTTGTGTTACAACAACCAAATTAGTAAAATTAAATGCCAGTTGGTCTTCACATACTAAACTTGTAAAATGTGGCCAAGCATTCTTCTTAGATTTATGGCCAGTATTTTCTATTTTACTTTTATTGACAGTTTTGTGGTTGAGGCACTTCTGTAGAAGTTTCTGTAAAGGTATAAAGCTGGTGGCTTTTCTTTGTCCCCAAACCAGGAAGTAACCTCACAGAAATTAAAATAAATCCAGTGAAACATCTCAGCAGCAAATGTCAATCTGTTACATCTCTTTGCTCAAGTGCATAAAGAAAGAAATATGAACAGAAGCAAATACTGCGGTTTCGTGATTACTTTAACCTGTTCTGCATGTCCCCAGCCTGGCTAAACTTTCTTATTCCCTTGATTTGGCACTCACTTGATGCAGCCATGCAGTGAACCAGATCCATTCCTCAAGTTGGCTGAAAACTAGTCTTGCCTTGTTTATCCGTCTTTTTTGGATGGATAGGCTTCTGCCAGATCAATTTTCTAATTTGGCTTAATGCGTGAGTTTTAATGAGTTTAATGTTAGCATAAGGGAGGGTCCAGGAGCATCTTTCTGGAGGTAGTAGAGAAATCAGTTCCACCCCTCTTAGAAGCAGCTGGCATGCTATGCCAGCTTCAACTGATCATGAAATTTAAACATAAGATACTAGTCTGCGAGTTCTGGAAGATGTGAGATGCAGTGCCTGCCTGCAACTTAGAGTTATCATGGTGTATATTTTCGTATTTCTTGCAGACAAATTATTCTGATTAAAAATAAGGTAAACATTTGAGAATAGAAAACATTTAATTATCTCAAAAAAAAAAAAAAAAATCCTAAGGCTGGTTCTCAGGCTCAGTTACACCTAAGTGCTGATAGACTGTTAAAGCAAAAGCCCTCAAAAAGATGCAAGTAAATGGAGAAAATGAGACCATCAAACTAATGAAAAGAGAATGATGTTCTGTTGAAGATCCCAGCCAATTTTTGCACTCGTTAACTGGATGCTAGTTATAAAACCAATTTGTTTATTTGGTTGCTTTTACAGACTTGAATCTGAACATTTCAATAATTCTCTTCCATTTCTTCAGGAGAATATGATCAAATAGAATGTATGCATGTTAGTGCCAGATATTATCCAGGGTTCAGTTTTTAACTCAGAATTAAATTTCCCATTTTCGTGTCATTCAGACAAAAGCCTAAAGAAAAATGAATGATCTTTGTCCTTACCCAAGAGTCAAGAGTGCACAACTCTGCCAGCTCTAACTCCAGTACAGCCTCATGCATTAAGGTGCTAGATATTCTAATAAATGTTAGTAATGTTACTCAAGTTGACTTTTCTACAGCACTAAGAAAGAAATGCTTTTCTTGGGTGGAGAAATAATGCAACCTGCAATGCTAGGAAGCCATTATAGTACTGAAAAATCATTTGTAATATCCAACATATACAGTGGTGCTATCTAGGTTAAGTGGTTGTATTAACCATAAATCTCCATAGGATTCTTTTGCCCAGTCTTTACAGACTCTAACTTTATTGCTCTGTACTTTGTCAGAAAGAATATATAAAAGTAAACTATTTCTTTGTCCTTTGTATCCTAATACACATCCATAAAGATTAAAAAAAGTTCAAGAATTTATAGTTTTTTCTTTCTGAGGTCATTTGCCTTAAATTTTGCCTAGATGTCTACAACATGTATGCATACCATTTTTCCCTTTCCAGTTTTAGATCTTACTAGAGCTGCTATTCTCCTTTCTGTCCTTGGGCAAATAGTTTCAGACAGAGGTCCTAAATACTGTGTTATAGCTTCAGACTCCTGAACCAGCACATGCTGGTACATTTTCGCATGACTATGAGGCTTTCTTCTGATTTTATATTATTGGCAATTCTGGTGCTGGAGAGAGTCACAGAGTCTGGAAGACTCGTGGCATGACAGATATTGGGATCAGTGGAGGCTGGAGCTTGAACAGATTTTTCTTGCTGAGAAAATGTCATGAGCGAGTAGTTTATAGTGAATCAAAAACTAACTTCAAAAAAATCACTTGCAACTGATGCTGGTGATCATGAAATAGAATAGTGCTGCTGTGGAGATAGCACTTTATCACAAAATTGTTTTTAAAATGTAAGTTGTAAGAATTCACTGGGCAACAAGAGTCAGTGGTAGGCAAGATCAGTATAAAAGCTAGTAGTAGGAAAAGAACAGCAGAAAATGTATTAACAGATTGATTATTCATTGACCAAGTTGCTTTTTGGTAATGTTATCTGCATGAGTTACAATTTGGCAGAGTAGAATTTGTAATAGCAACTTTGCCATATGAATGACGTGTAGCTCTTTGCAAGATTGTACCAATGCTGATACAGTGACTTGAAATATGATTGAGGTTGTCTTTAATTTTCTTCTGTTTAAGCTGGTACCAAGATGTAAAAGTTTTGGAGCAAATATCAGTATAGGCTAGAGGGTAAAATACTGCTATTCCTAGTAACATGCGCAGTAGACCAAAGCTTGGTCAAGAGCACTAAATTTGATAATCAGCATTTTTCCCTCATCCCTGCATTGGTCTAGATTTGTTGGCAGATCTTAAACCGTTCTGAGAAAAAGTAATAATGGTAGTAAAGTAAAAGTTTAAACAGAACTTGGGCTGTGTAAAGTCAGCCATGTTCATTGAACAATGAGAATTTTTTTATATATATATATATATATATACATTTCCCTTTCACTATAATAAAAAAGTATCAGTGACAAAATTATTTTCTCTGCTCTTCGAAGTCCGTGTACAGCAGAACACATGCTCTGTGGAAACACTTAGTACCTTCTCAGTGACATGGTTTAAATCATCAATAAAAACACTCATTAATGATTTTTTGTTTATTTGTTTAATTTGGACATGTATGCATTGAATCCTTACAGCTACAAAATGTGGCAAAACGGAGCCTTGGTCTGTTCTTACACAGAACATACTTTGTGTTGAAGAATATTTTTCTCTTACAGAGTATTATGTTTGCTAATTATTCATAAGAAAATTCTGTTTGTAAAAAGGAGAACATGAGATGAAAGCATATAAAAAAAATCCATCTCAGAACTCTCTTTGTACATTTCATATATCCCCTGCTGTGCCATACAGCAACATATCCATGGCTAAAGAAGACCTGAGGACAATTCAAGAAATATTAAGAATCAGAAACTCAAATGTTTGCCGGAACATGCATACACTGCTTTGATCTGGAAATCAGATTGAGAATCTCATTTCTTTTCCAATTTCTTCTTTCTTTGTGCATGCTTTTGAAATTTCTAAAGTTTACTGACATGAGACAGGTTAGAAACTTTGCTACAGTATTCTTTCAATATTGTAAGTCATTTCAATGTTCAGAAATGAAGCAAGGTATGTGGAAGTAAAGGCAAAAGCCTTAAAATAGTTTTGAGAAATCTTTTTTGAGAAATACTTTCAAGTATCGGTTGGCTATGATTTTGGTAGGAAAATATTGAAGTTTTAGCTTATTATAATGTAGAATTTGCTCTATGCTAGTAGTACGGCAGTTTCAAATCTGCTTATATCCCTTTCTCCCAAGTGCATAACAGAGGGATGTCACCTCAGACTAAAATAAGTATTTATTTATATGCTGTATAGTATTTAGCATTGTGTTGAAAAGTACAGAAACCATAACCTTGAAAATGGTTGTTAAACTTCAAATTTTTAAAAACATTTAGTGAGAATACTGCCTTTGCACAGGGGAGTCACTACTGGACTGGACCCAGACTGAATATCAGTTTTTGAATCAAGCAAAAAAATGTTTTTTAAAAATTGGTGTTTTAGCACCAAAATAGAAGAACCCTTGTGTTCTCCTCTCCTGTTGTCTGTTGTTTGAAGAGGAAAAGTTTGAATATTGGCGTTCTCATCATCTCATCTCTCCATATTCTCTCTCCACGGAAAGAAGCAATTACTCTTTGGAAAAAAAAAAAAGTAATTGTTTTCTCCCATTGTTTAAAAGTGTGATGAAAGGGATGGCTGACTTTAACCCTCAATTCTGGACTACACTAGACCAATGGTGAGCAGCAAATATCATCAAGAGAAAAAAAGCTATTCTCTTTCAGACCTTCACGAACAACTGAACAGTGGGCAATGGAGAAAACCAACAGAGAAAATTGCAAAGAACAGCACTGGCATTGCCAGGAACTTTACGAGTACTGACTCCCTCCATTTAGGTTAATGTACCTTAGGTATTTCAACAGCTGGACAACTGGAGAGTTTTGCAGTTATTCGACATTTTATAAAGTGCAGTTTTAATAAACTTTGATTTTAAATGTTAAAAAATTGCTGTAAGTTGTAATCATCTTTTACTTAGAACATGAGGGAAAGTGAGACATATCAATAGAAAAATCTATTTTTCTCAAGACTAAGAAAATGTTTGTAAAGGAACCCTGGCCTCTTTAGCAGTTATATACAGCCTAGGGAGAAAGTTGAGATTGCCGTTTTTCGTGGAGGCATTTTTGAACTGATTTCAAAGTGCATATTGAAGATTACAGTTTTGCTGATGTTGACGGAACTGAGCTTTGCACATGAGTGAATTTTTTATCTTATTAGAAGAGATGTAAAATTTCTAATTGAAATTTCATTTGCTTTAGAGACAGCCATCATAGAGCTTTTCAAGTTGTACTATGCTTAAGTCTTCCTTATTTTTTCCTCACAAAGTTCTGGGGTCATCTTATGTGTGACATTCTTTACAAATTTGCTAGGGCAGATAACGCTCTGCTAACTAGTAACCAAAATTGTTTTTAATAATATAGGGGGGGAAAAAATGTATTGGAATCAAGTGTGTGCAGCTTTCAGCCCAGATTCCCCATCTGGTAGCAGCATTTCATTTGGAAACAGCTCAGATGAACAGGAGAGATGCTGTCATTAGAAGGCAAACTGCACCATGGTAGGAGCTGTTCAGCTCTCCAAATTGATATTAGTTGATTCCTGCTAAGCATCTTTTTTTCCCCATGCCAGCATTTTCAATTACAGAGTTTTAACTGTGAGCTGAATGTTTGGAACCAATGCTACTGTCTCTCAGGACAGTGATAGGAAGAGATTTATGGTAGCTCATGGTTTGAAGAATTTTCAGAGCCACTCCATTCCTAAATTAGCCTTTTATTCACTCTGAGATACATATTGAAGTTTTAAAACTGCAGAATATTCTTACATTCTACAAGGTGTTTTTAAATAGCCTTTTTTTTTTTCTTGTGTCTTGTATCAAAGCTGTCTACTCTCTGCTATAAATAACAGATGCAGGCAATAACTCAAAACAACAAACATGAACTGAAGTATGATGGACTACATAAAATTGTAAGGAATTGCTGTTGAAAACAGGAGCTGCCTCACACACTCAGGAAAACTCTCCTTTATCTCATTAGCAGAAGTAGCTGGACTTGGTCTCTGTTTCAAGATCATAAGCCTGTAGAAAATGAGGCTATTCCAAAAAAAAACAAAAAACAAAAAACAAACAAACAAAAAAACTACAAAGGTAATGTTCCATTTAAGAGAGATATGTGGTATTCTTCATATGAAGAAATCCCTAGGTGTTGTAACGGTGATTTCCATACCTGGTTGTGAAGATGGAAGTTACTGATAGATAAATTAACATTGGTTAGATATATGACTGAGGGTGATGCTCATTATTAGAAGTCAGTGAGCCTGGTGGCCTGAGGGATGCGAGGCTGGGACAGCTTTGCCTCTCCAGGTTCAGCCAGGAGTAAGGCAGAGCCCATATTCCTGGGAGAGCAAGGGACATTCGCAGTTGCCCACACAGCTGTACATGAGTAGCTTATAGGGCCTTATGAGCACCCACATAAGCACACAGCTCTTGCACGAACCGACACGGCTGCACTGTCGTGTTCCTCCTCTGCTGCTGGTCAGAACTAAGGTTTGCTAGTGGCATGTGCATTCATATATGCATGGTACAGGTCACTCCAGTAGCTGGCCTTGGTCTCTCTGCTAGCTGGCCCAAGATCCCCCTGCTCTTTTCAGTTGCTGGTGCTTACACATACCACCCAGAGGCTTTGCTGCCTTGCTCCAACAGCTGCCTCTCAGGCTTCTTTACGCAGCGGCCAGTCCAGCTGGAAGGAGGTTCACCAGCCTTTGTGCATAGTCACTCGCAACAGCGTGCACATCCGCACAGAAGGTAATTAGGCACAGGATTTAATGATAGAATAGGACAGGCTGTGTGATGGAGCTCAGGCAAGCATGTGGACCAGCTAGCTGGTTTACACTTGACTGGTCCATTTTATCCCTTTTCTCCTCTGCTACCCTGCGCTTATTCCTTCCTCTCCCCTCCCTTAAGCATTCCATAATAAGCTTCACCCATTCACACACTTCCCTTCAAACATCCTGTGATAAGTCACACACAGTTCAAAAATGCTCTTTTTCCTGCATATTGCAGTGAGCCCTGGGAGCCAGTCACCCCATTAATCTGAAGGTCGTTCTGCGACAGCCTCTTTGGTTGACTGGTCTGGATGGGTTCTGCACGGGGATGGTGGGTGTCTGCAGTGCTCGGCTGTCTCATACAGAACCTTTAAATGATTAGTTAAATAAGTCTGTGGGAGTCAAGAGATGTTTCTGGCCACAGGGTTTAATAACATTTATTCCATCCTGCAAGGAAGCAAACTTTTGTCCAATTTCTGCTCTCTTCTCAAGAAGGAACACCATGTTTACTTGACCACTGAACTGGAATAACAATCAACAAGACAATGTAATTAAAGTAAGTAAGTAGCTACACAGCTTACACCAGATTGCTAATGTAAACCTCCATTAGAGATATTACACTCCTCTGTTGGGAAAATTAAATGGAAATACTGAAAATCTTTTACAGAATTGTGTGGTGCAGTATTTTTTTCTATGATGATATTCTGACTTGCATGAACAGTTCCTAACTGAAGGATTTATTTTTCAAATAGAGGAGCAGGTGGGAGTCAGGCACAATGAAATTTCCTGCTTCACTAGCAAACCCTATGCAGATTAATGATTCACTTCAGCTCTATCTGAATAATATTAGTGTAGCAAATTATCCCGTTCAGTAGGATGCACTTTCCTATGTCTTATGAGGCATTCCTAAGATACAGTGTGGTAACGTATGGAAGTTTTCCTCAAAATGTGTGTTTTGCACACAATTTTGCAGACTTCACTGCTGAGACAGTTACCAGTGAAAACGAGACCCAAGACTCATTTTGCTTTTCCTCTTGAGCTTCATATTGTCTACAGTTTGGGAAAGGCTCAAATGACTGTTTAGTCCATTTCCCTCCTGTTCCCTTAATTACACACGTGAGCAGAGTAAGGGGGAGAAGCACCAGCTGTACTTTGGCAGCTGTGCTAAGAGATTGTCACACCACTAGGCAGTTTGATATTGCTGCATATTCCCATTCATATCAGTAACCTTTGATTTTCCAGGTTACATTCTATCGAACTTGAACAAAAACAGGAGGGCTCTAAGACTGTATAGCTATCCCATCATTTGACATCAGTCAGCTTATTGGTGTTGTTTAAAAAGCAAAGCAAGCATCCATGCATCACGTTATGAGAATATGAGCTCTGTATTACAACTCATTAGGAAACTTGGCTCCAGAAACCAAAACAGGTTCACTTTTGGTTTTGGTTTGAAATTAACACTGTAACAGTAGAACCTAAGTGCAGCAAAGCTCAATGATGCCCCCAACTTTGTGGGTATTAGGATGGTCATGCAGGTAAATTCTAGCTGGTTGTAGTACAATAACGAGAATAGCATTGGCTAAGCAAATCCATAGTAAGGGAAACAGTCTTGTCCCTGGAGAAGATGGGTCTTCAATCAGGTAGAAAAGGGAGAAGTCAGTGTTGCTTTCGTAACAGACTTGCTCTGGAAACTATAAATCAGCTGCCATAAATTGTAGTGTCTTTTCTTCTGTGCCAGTTGTTATCCTTAGCTTGTTCAGAAAGCTTGATAAAGCAGTGAATGCGCTGTGTTTCTTGTGTGTATTGTGGCACTGTATGGAGAGCGTTGTAGAGGGTAACTCGCGACTTCTCTAAGCTGAGACTGCTGTTTTTCTTAAAATCCATAGTAAAGCAGTGTAAAACACTGTAGAACTCTATAAGTTCAACATATCCTGCAAAGAAAAGGTTCTAAAAAACATGCGTTAGATGCTGCTGACCTTGGCCCAGTCAGAGTGAGAAAGAAAAGAAAAATATCAAACAGCTCATGGATTTCAAGTCTCTGCTTGCTGCTCTTCCCTTGACTGCAGCAGGCATTAACGGTGTACCAACATCTAAAAATCCCATCTCCCATTCCAGTTCCCTATCTCTGCCCATAGAAGAGTGTCTTTATTCAAGGCAGCCTTTCAGCTGGAGACATGAAGGAAAAAATGGGATGTTTTGCAGCTCAATGGGATGTAGGTATCTTGGCACTGCTGCAGAAAGCGCATGGCAGCTCTCCAGTGAGAGGCTAGGAGGGCAGCAGTCTTCTGGATCAGGCTGATAACCCACTGACTAGCAGCTGAAAAGAACCATTTACATGTGCTGTTTTATTTAACAAGCTTTTTCCTAGTCAGGTTTAAGAAGAATAATATCCACCATATTTTGACCTGCAATGTGCTGTTTCCTTTTCGCCATTCTTTTTTTTTTTTTTTTTTAATAAAACTTTGCTATAGTTTTCTTGTATGAAATATATTAAAAATAATTAAAGCCAAAGGACTATAATAAATTATAGTCAAACGGTACTCTATCCCAGAAGGTAAGATCCGGACTTCAAACAAACCTGGAGCAGAATGTGCAGGAAATGTTATTAAAATAGGGCTCTAATTTGAAAAGTAATTTTAGAAACTTGCACTCTCCTACTCAGCCTAGTATTTCAAAGCAAGCAGACAAAAAGAGGACTTCCTGTTGTTTATGCCTCTTGGCCACACATCCCAGATATTTGCAGAACTAAATGTTTTCTGGCTAAAGGCAGTACTTAACATTGAATTGCCTATGAGCTTTTGCAGATTTTATGGCTTCTACAAAACTGTGGGTATACTGTCATCTAGGATCTAAACCAGAGATCTTCCAGTGTGGAAGTCCTCACAATGAATTTAACCTTTGTTATTCCCTTAACATTTAAGGAATGTTCTTTTAACGAGTTCTTTTGCTTGGAGCAAAATATTAAAAAAAAAAAAAAAATCTTTTGGAAAAAATACTGCAATCTGTCACAGTCATAAACAGAGTTTATGTGATTTGACTAGACAATGCAGATACAAATAAAAACTATTTACTGCACTGGATTCTTTAACTCAGGCAAATAACAATATACAAAGTAACTGTATAGAAAAAGTAACAACTCACGAGAAACTAACTTTAAGCAAGTTAGTTGCTTAAAATGTAGCTGTTACTTATTTTCCTTGGGAAGTAATAGAAGATACTCACTCTAGTTACTTAGTTATTTTGTTTCATTTCAAAAATCTTAATCATTGAGGAAGGAAGGGTGTGGGGAACTTAAGGGTAGTGTTTAAATATGTACTTTTTTTTTCTCTTTATTGTAAATAACATTTGTTACCGTGATCAAGGTTAGTAATTGTGGCCACAGAACCTGCCTCAAAATGAGACTAGATAAGAGAGAACAATGCAGTGAAACAGGTTATTCCTGGACCCAGGAGTTTTTCTGTTATGTTATTAAAGGATGATGTCAATAATCTGAAATACCTTGCGGAATTATACACAGATTTTTCATGTTGAAATAAATCCAGCCTCACCAACTCCTTATTCCCACTGAAAGAAACTTGCCCGACTAATGTAGGGCCTTCTTTTACCTGCATTAGTAATTACCTAAATATTCATCAGATTTTACCATGGACTGAGTTTGAATCAAGCAGCTTCTTAAAAATGACTATTTATTATGCAATTTAGAAAACATGAGCTATTAAATCAGTGCTATTTTCTCCCTGATGGCTTCTGGCATCCTCATGTGCAGGACTCACAACACTGCCTCTCAAAAACAGCAACTTCCTAAGCCCTTTGCTTTTCTAATAGACATAGATGTTTCCTTTCCTTAGCTTCAGTGTAGCACCTAGATGTTACTCTGTGGAGAGAGCACTGCCTCACTAGCCTATGTCACTCTGTGGCTGTGCATATCGCTTGTGGTTCACCTTCATGCAAGCCCGTAAACAGAAAGAAACCCAGATCCATCCATTGAAAACTCAGCTGAAAGGGACCATAATGAGCATTGATTACATGCCTCCATTTGTTTATAGTCATATTTGATGCATCTCTGTCCTATAAAGTTTATTTACGACTGCTGTGCAGAGCCATGTGATTTAACATGGAGTTTTTTATATTTATATGTCATGTGATTACTTTTCAGTGGCTTAAAACTAGTGTTTTTATTATTATTTCTTAAGAGCAATAAAGTTATGGCAGAGTTTGGCAACTGATAAACATTACAGAAAATATATGTCTATAAACGTGCACATAGAAATATAGTCATTTGTACAAATTGGAAGTACTTGAAAATAAACCTTACAAAACATTTGACTGAAGCCACAGTTTGACAATTATTTAGTAAGTTATGTAGAATTCAGAGTGTTTTTTAATTCTATTTCCAAATCTCAGATATCTCAGTGCAGATTAGCTTTTATAGCACAGTGAGTTTATTTCTATACTTAAAGAATTTAAATGGAATTTGAAGCCATATTGCATTTTTAGGGGGGAAAAAAATCAAAGAAGACCTTATCATATTTAATTTTCTTAGTTTAGCAGGTGATAAGAAAATGGAATCAATTCATAATCATATGTTTACATACATTGTAACAAACTGTATATTTTACAGGTTTTCCAGATAGCATATGTTATTGTGAAAGCAGCTAACTCACCTCGACCTGGGAACTGGATTTTAGAGCGTTCGCTTGATGGTGTGGACTATCAACCGTGGCAGTATTATGCTATCACAGACAGTGAGTGCCTGACACGCTACAATATTCATCCCCGTCCAGGAACGCCGTCCTATATAAAAGATGATGAAGTTATATGCACTTCTTATTATTCCAAGATCCACCCTCTGGAGAATGGAGAGGTAAGTTCAAATGTTATTCTATACTTAAGAACTCTGAAAATAATAATAATAATGATATGCTGAAATGACAAACAAGCATCCTGAATAAATGGTGAATATATTGTGGTAGTCTTCGGAATAGGGAGATAGTCTGGTTGCTGTTGTAGCAAGGTAGTCCTAGTGGTCTTATTTAAATGCATAAGATATATAACCAAATAAGCTTATTCTACAAAGTAAAACAAGATGTAGAAGAAAGGTTATGTGGTGCTTCTAAGCATTAGTCTTCTAGATGCTTTAGAAAGTTGAAATATGTTCCAGCATCACTTGTCAGCGCAGCTAAAAATGCAATGTGTAAGTCACATTTGCAGTCTCTGTATCAGCTGATCACTTATATAGTAGTGGTTTTATTCAGTGAGTTTAAGTTACAGCACATATATATTTTTTTTCTTTTGTAATAGCTTCAGCCTGCCCTGTGCCCCTGTTCATCCCTTCCCTGTTAGAGGCCCCTGCTCCTTCATTGTGAGCCTGGCCACAAGTCCTGGTGCAGTTATTTGGTTTAACGAAAGTATAGAAAAGATGTGGTGGAAGTGAGAATGAGAAACAGCAGCTGACAGAGCTGTGTATTGACTGTGCTGTAGTGAAGTACAGTCCTTTCAGCTCCTTAAAATGAATGGAGGGTTGTATATGTACAGCAAATCCCAGCGACTGTATATCTGTCCTGTATTTCTTCACTGCTCGCTACCTTGGCAAATAATTTGGTAATTCAAGGAAATAAAGTGACTTGAATGTGGACTAGATCTGAAATATATATTTACTTAGAGATTCCTTGATGCCTAGCAGTGTTTTGTGAAATTTTAGTTTCAGTGCTTATCTTTTGGCTAAATCTTTCCACTCTGTTTTTTAATTGTAAAATGTTTTATCCCCGTCTAAAGAAGTAAAATCTATTCTCTTTTTTTCACCTAATATGCAAAGTAACAAGCATGTGCAAAATTGTTACTACAATTGCTTTTGAATTCTGCTTATAGATGTGTGCATGTTGCTCATATACACAGACAGTTTTCAGTGCCAGTTGCAAAACCAGAAAAATGCCTCTTCCAATGTAAATATGCTGCTGGTATATTAAAAGTAAAGGAAAAGTAAGCTTGGATGTAAAGGATGCTGGTGTGGGTTATTGAATGTTAAATCACACTTCTAAAAAAAGCCACTATTTTCCATGCACCTAGTTGTATCATTTGAATGAGTGTTTGTTATTGTAAAATCTAGCATGCGCAGATCAAGTGGAATAGTAAGAAACAGTGCCCACGTAAGTGCTAAATGTTTTGAAAATATCTCCAAGTAGGTGCTTCTTGGGTGGTGAACAGACATGCAAATTAGAAGATTATCACTTACAAAGGGATTTTGTACCTTGTTTTGAAAGAATATTTCTGTAATAAAAATATAATGCTAAAGTAATTTTTCCAACACCTCATTTAATTTACATCATTCAGTTTCTTCAGTTATGTAATTCTTTTGCAAACAAATATTATTGATTACAATAGTCTACTGTCATGTTTATTATATACGCTCCTTCTGTTGCTAAGCCAGTGTCTCCATGTATTTTTTGGTTGGTTGGTGTGAGTTAAACAGCAAAGGGCCTTGATTCAGTATCTGCTTGTATATCCTTGACTTAAACATCTGCTTACACCATATTGACTTGAATGGAACTTAAGTCATTCATTATATACGCAATTAAGCATTTTTAACTGGGCCTGACATGCTCCACTTGGCATTCTTCTCTGAACCCAGTAAATGACAAGCATCTGACGTATAGTTTCTTTAAATGGGAAGAAGACTTGGAGGAAGGGAAGAATTCTTCTGCTGGATTTCAGTTAGCAGAGCAGAATTTTTGGATAAGAAGCATATTCTATGAAAGATGTATCATTTAAGCAACCATAAACAGCTAGTTATTAATCTGAGAAACAGCTGCTATAGAACATTTTCATAAGAGAAGCCTAAATTTTAGTATATATACTCACTGGAAGAGTGTGTTTCCACATAAATGAATAAGCTTACATTTCTACCATCTTCTTTTTGCAGGTAAAACACTAGTCTCACCTGTCAGACTGGTGACAAGCTGCATTATAAAAAACACAGCAGTCAAGTTAATACTTTTTCATGTTCCATCAAACACGGAACATGAAAAATAACACAGTTCATACCAATGTCCGATTTATTGCAGTTGCATCGTAGGAGTTTTCTGACTTGCTCCTGGTTTTTCAGTGGAACTACCTCTGCATTTGCTTTTGTTCCAGGCAAGAACTTTTATTTTATGCACCAGACATTACAGGGATCTTTTTTTTCTAAGAATGACAGAGTTAAGAAATGCTCCTTAAATACCTTTCCTTTGCTTGAAAAATGTTGAGCTATTGAACCTTAATATTAAATTCCAGTGTGTGCTTGGGAAACCTGATCAAGTGCAGAAGTATAAGTCTTGCAGGCCAGCCCCAAAGCAAAATCTCTGGCTACAGTAGCATTTCAATTAAAACTTGGCATCTTAGAGAGGAAGAAGAATGCTTTCTTTGCACTTAAGCTTTTAATTAATATTTTATTCAGTGACTTGATTGAGAAGAATATTTTTATAAATTTGCATTTGAGCAAAACAGAGTTTAGACTTCTAATAATGTTACCATTTGCACCAGAAATAGCTTTTTAAAATATTCTCTCAGCCAATCACAGGATTAAAAAAAAGTACAAAGAAAACATTGACCAACACAAGTTCAAGTTCTTCTCCATTGAATATGAGTAAACAATCCATAGGCTGGGAATTATTTGCATGAAATGATTCTATTGAATATTTGCATGAATTAGAAAGATCATTGAGGCAACTTGTGAAAAAAAATGAGCACTTCTATATCTGAAATAAGGAAAAATCTCTCAAAAGTGTACACTTAAATGCAGAAAGATAGTTAAAATCCCGATTTCCTAACTTCTAAGATCAGGGATTCCTAAAAATTACAAGGTCAGGATATGTCATATATCACACTGCAAAGGCAGACTTTTAGCATATATGTTTCTGATGTGCTACAAATAAATGAAAAGGCAAAAATTTCCAAAATATTATTTCAGTATGAAAAGACAAGTTCTATTATTTCAGTGTCCCTAGGGCAGGAAGAGAGTTCCTCTTTTTATATTTATATTTATATTTATAATTTTTATATTAATGAAATACTCATTAACTTTAACAGAATTGATGTTTCTTACTTTAATAGTGATTTATTTAGCACTAACAGGAAAATAGCTATTTATATTAGGCAAGATAACGGGCAAGACATGGCTGATATTTTGGGGAGAAGAAGAAAGACCGTTTTGCGGCATTTTCATCTTTACTTGAACACCATATGTGGATAGTATTATTTTCTTTGTTTCTTCAGATCTTCGTTAGTTTGAGAAATATAAATTAGTGTGTTACCATAGTGATTTTTACTTCATCTCCCTGACAAAGAAGCTTTGATGTTTACATGTAATTTGTACCTTTTTTATTGAAATCTCTACTTCTGCTGCTAAACTACAATTTGTGTCACAGCTTGTATATCTTTATGGTCAGGTGGATATGAGTTTCTGGACATAAACTTTTAATATAATTTTTTTTCTGTGAGCTATATGGAGCTTTGGTTAGTCAATGTTAGCCTGTTTGAACAGGCATGTGTAATATATGTATTTGGATGCATGGAATCCTACTTTCTCCTTGTCATAAATGTCAAAGGTGGAGTCTGAAGCCTGAAGTTGCTGCAGTTGCTTGCTGTAATGTATTAGGAATATATATGTCTTCCTGTAGAAAATGAAATGTTCTATCATCTAAGCTGCAGTTGTTTCAAATTTGGAAGTTAAGGAAGTTTAAACTTAGGAAGAAAGCATTCTTATTCTTCAATAATATCTTGATTTTTAAGTACTTCATGTAGTGCAGGAGAAAATGCTAAGGCCAAATCATTTATCATTTTTATCATTTATCTTTTTTTTTTTTCCTTATACAAGCAATTCTTTATGCAGGCAGTCATTGCAACTCAAATTCAGCGAAGATAATGGGAGACATGTTTAACTTCAGCCTGATGCAAAAGCACTTGCTTTCATTGGGAAGCTAAGAAGAAAAAAATCTCATCCTCTGGGAAACAGAGAGAAACTTTGTGGAAGTACCAAAATGAAAAGAAGGATTTAATTTTCTCTTTGGTAAATCTTAATGGGAATAACCACCTGACCACATAGTCCACATTAGTGTAATCACATATAGGAATTCTGGCAGAAAGGTGCTTTTTGAATTGTAATGATTCTTGATGCACAGAAGTTACATAAACTTGCGGAGGAGAAATCTCTCCCTCTTTGTGGAAAGAATTTTTTATGGCAGAATAAGATTGAGATTCATGTGTACGTATATTAGCTGTATCCAAATTCTGTGAACGACAGTCCCTGGTAATTGCTGCAATACTAGTTTGGTATCTTTAGGAGAAATTCATAAATGTATGCCTACCATAAATTGTAGCCAATGAAGAAAATCATGCATTTGTCCTCCACCTAACTAGGCAATGGTGAGGTGAAATTTCAGGATTCAGTAGTTATTTTCTTTTACTGAATAAGAGAAACAAAAATTCTAATCTTCCTATTTCAAACCCTTTTCATGCATTATTTTCATCTGTTGAGAATGCTTTACCTTGATTTTAAAGATCTGAAAATTGGAAGGCTTTAGCCCTGTAGTCAGGAAAGTCATATGATTATAGAAACAAAAATGCCTCCTAACTACAGTGTGCCAGCTGTATCGAGTTTCCAAAATGGTTGTCTAGACTCCTCAGATCAAACACAGCCCTGATCATTGCTTCTTGTTTTCAGCCATTGGCATTTGGGAAGCAATTGATATAAAGATCAGATAATAAATAATCTTTTATTATTAAGCAGATATCTCCATGTCTGCTACTTACAATTTTTGGAATTAGTTTGGCCCAAATATATATTTTAAATGACTATCAGTTTTAAAGCCTTGGACCTTTCACTTCAGTAATGTCAACCCACCTTCAGCCTCAACTTTACTGTGTAGGCGTAGCCAAATTTAGGTGAGTAAAAAGTTATACCCACAGAAACATAGACTATGTTCGTATAGTATTGACTTTCAGTGACTAAGACAGTGCGTGAAGCTGGATTTAAAAGTAACTATTAAGATATCAGAGCAGTATTTTATATCCAACCTTTCTTAGCTTGTGTGGTTTCCTCATCCTGATGTGTTTTGCCTGTCTAGTATTGTCCGGTGAATCCATTTTCCAAGTACTTTTCCAACCCTATCTCAGACCCATCTAGAGTTCTTGCACTCTCAGCATCCTTTGGCAAGAGGTACCATGTGCCTAGTACCCACTGTACAAAGAATGTCTCCTTCTGTTTCTTGTTAGCCTGGCTCCTGGTGGTTTCATATGATGGCCCCAAATTCTTGTACTAGAAGAGCTGTCATACAGTCAATCTGTAAACACACTATTCATGCCATTTATGATTTTCTAGGCATCTGTCATATATTTACCCAAGTGACCTCTTTCCCAAACTGAAAAGTTCTAACCTGTCATGTTTCATTTGGAAGATACTCCATCCTTTTCATCATCTTGTCATTTCCAAACTTTTCCCGGTATGAATTTGTTCATTTTCAAATGTGGGAACAGTATTCAAGATGAGGTTGAACCTTGGGTTTATAGAGTATTATGTTTTCTACTAATTTCCTAAATCTACACTTGCATTTGACTCCCCTTTGTTGACTTTTCTGGGCATTGTTTCTCACCAAAGTCTAGTATTTTCTGAGATCTTGTTAAGATTTCCACAGTGTAGAACCTTAACCTAGATCTGCCCAAGAATTCGGCCCACAGTTCAGCCCACGGTGATATCTTTTACTGTGAGGAAGGTAGTACTAACTGTTCATCTTATCAAATTTCCCAAATGAGTATTTCAAACATAGACTGCAGGGCAGCAGAGACTACTGAAGAGTTGATGTGCAGTTTCCTCAGTTCTGTGTTTTTGCCTGTAACTGGTGACAGATGAAAGCTACTTGGGGAATGTTGTCTGAAATATATTAGTATTAAAGCATTTTACTTAAGAAGAATTTCAGAGATGACTGTCGGCCAGTGCAACCACACATTGTTATTTCCATTCACAAAGGCAGACCATAAAGACCAAAGGGCTTTGGCAAGAGCTTTGTGTCTGGATGACTCAAGTTTTCTGAGTCTTCATGCTGCCCTTGAAAAACAGGAATGTTCTTCCACTCTATGGGATTAACCAGCACTAAAGTTAAAGTGGGCGACTAATGGAGAGGACAGCTGTAGTGTTAGGTTACTTGCTGTCGCCTTCCTTTTCCACACAGGAGTTTTCCTGTCATTATTATTACAGTGGTGGGAATGATGTTGTAATGAAGATGATGCAGCTGTGTTGCCCCTTTAAACTCTTAAGCTCTTGCTTCTCCTGTGATGGTAGCAATGCAATGCAAGTGTGAGGTCTGAAAGAGTTTACAGTGTCTTCGGCAATAAAGGCTAATCTATCTGAGCACTTTCTTCAGCCTTTATTCTCTTAAGTCAAGCAGAAGCTTAACATATGTATGAAATATGCAAAGGAGTTGCTTAAATAAATAGAAACAAGTGCATTGTTACTGCTTTTTCATCTATTTTTGTTGTTGTTGTTTTTCACTTACTATGCAGCTCAAATGCCTGTGCTTTGCTCCTTTCTAAAGCCTTCCTTGTGCTATAGTCTGAACTCGCCTTTTTTCTGCTGTAATTTGCTGCTCCTCTGTGCAGGTGTCAGACCAGTGATGTCAGGAGTGTCGAGCTCTGCTACTTCCCAGTGTTTTCCTGTTATATTTTGCCTCTTCATACCTTATTGCTTGCCCTGTTCCCTGTAGTCTAACTTGCAAGGAAGAAAGGGAAGAAAGAGAGACTTACAAATGAGCTGTAAATCCAATTTTCCCCACAGCCAGATCTCATCCCTTTTCACTAGGAGTCTGAGATTGTCCATGCTAAGAGGACAGAGGGTCAGAATTTTCCAAAGTAATGAAATGTATCCATCTGAAGAGCTGACTGAAAATTTTCTAAGGCAACTTTTTTTCCACATCACAAGCAACGGAAGTGCTACAGGGTTCCACAAACACTTTGCATAGGAGTTATGAATTGCGGTAATGCCTTTATCATTCCTATTTTTAGTTTGATCTTCTCAGCATCTAACCTGTATTTAGCATCTTGTCCTTGCTGTGAAATCATATTCTAGAATTCGAACTGCCTGCTTACCTTGAGTTACGGTGCTAGTTTTGGTTTTCAGTAACATGAGATGTAGAAAAGGAACCTGCACAGTGAAAAATAATGTCAGCAATATCTCTCTCCATGCACTCAGCTGCCATCTTTCAAGGCATTTCTCAGGAGCATGCACATACATTTGATTTGTGCGTCTCTACACTTTCTTAGATTATTTGTAATATACAGCTCATGTTGTTTTGCACCAGTATTTTGTTGATATATTGTTATTGTAAAGAAGACGTGATAGAAAAAAAAAACTAGGCAGCGATCTATTCTTAATGGATGAAACTGTTCAGAAATGTAACCTGGTTTTACTTTCAACCTCGTAGGTTAGACAAAGGCATTAGATATTGACTAATAATAGTTCGATCTGAGTCAGAAATTCTAAAGAGGAGCTTTGTGAATAACTTTTTTTTTTCAGTTTGATGTCTGAAGAGGAAGAATAGCAATAATTCAAAATTATGCAGATTTTCTTTCAAAACAGTAAGTGAGAAGTACTGATTTCGATCAACATGAATTATGCCATGAGATGCAAAATGAAATCATTTTACTGGATCAACTTCATTTAAAAGAACGCAAACATGGCGAAAGCTCATTTAGCAGAACAAAGCTAGAAGGACATATTATCTGTTCTTCTTTTGACTAAATGTTCAGCTGGTAAAGGTCCTGTCAGACATAGTCCTTACAGCCAAGATCATGTCCTTCTCCCCTGATCCCAGCATACTCTAAGTCAGGTTATATGATCAGGTGACGTAGTTTCATTTTGTATTAAGTATTTCCTGGACTGAAATCCTATCATCTTTGGATATTTCTCATTCTCTTGCTTTTCTGTGATAATGGCTGTGATAGTTTTTGCTAGTGAGTATTGCATTTGTGAGTGTTTAGAAAGTGTAACTTAAAATGCTACCTGTGTCCTCTGGGAATGGATAGAATACAGATTTTTTTTCAAAAATTTTAGCACTTAAGCTTTCAGGTGGAGTCCAAACTTTATTCAAATTAGAGCAACCATGAAAGAAACAGTTTACAAAGAGAAAGGATAGGTTTGAGCTTTGGGCAAAGATTCAGGTCTAGACATTTTTGTTGCTTTTGAGATTTTTTATTTTTTTAATTTGATTGATGAAAATTAAATTTGATAGCTTACCTGAGGAGAAAAATCATTTATAAGTGACTACCAAATGACTAGGGTAATTTTAGATATTCTGTGTACACCATGGTATGTTGCCTCCTTAACATGAAATTACTGACTAACATTTCCTGATTTACAGTTCATATATATCTAACAGAAAAAAAGACAAACAAGTGGCATACATGCTTAATAGCATAGGAAAATTTTTGAAAGCATTTCATATGTGAATAAGACATCTTTAATGATTCTATTTTACATGATGACAATAGTCTTTGCAATCATTTTGTTAAAATATTGTATGACCAATACTGTAATTCAATTATGTGAATTATAGCAAGGTTCATTATCAATGTTTGTAATATTTTAAAATGATTGCTCATACTGAACTTGGTGTTCTGACATTTAATACTACATAGAGGAAGTAACTGTTTAAAACTATTTATAAGTAGTACAGCAGTCTGCCATTATTGTAAAAACAAGAGGAAGGATATTTGCTGGTGGATTGAGTTAGCATTAAAGAAATTCTTTTGTGCAGTTAGTCAGACAGTCCACTCTTCTGTCTTGGCATGCCTTCTGTCCCTGAGCAGAAACTTCTGCTGTAATTCTACTATTTCTGGGAAAAAAAGAAAGACAAGAAAAAAAAAGGAAAATGATTAATTATATGAATCATAACATTTAAAAAGTAATAGTTTTAATGTGACAACATACAAAGCAGGTGTTGTACAGAACAGTCTTTCAATTTGAAGTGGAAGAAGCACGTTGATTAGATGATTTATCTTTTTTCTTTAGTATTCATCATTTACTGATTGCACTTCTCAGTAAAAAGAGATCAGAGATACTCAGCATTGCATAAATGTATGCTATTTTTTTCCAAAGAATATGAGGAAGACTAGTGCCTGTAAATGTAACCTTATTTTATAATTACAAACACTTTTTAGACTTGTTAGACTAGAGGCAGCAGGTAGACCTAAGTTTTTACTTGCCTCTAAGTAAATAATGATGATTTCTTTTCTTTCTTTTTTTTTTTTTTTTTTGATTTAGAACCTGGTTTTTGGACAGTAGTAGATCTCATTGCAACAGAGAAACAAGAACTCTATGTACTTGTGAGGGTTTTGCTCTTCTTTTGCTTGACTGTGGGAACTGAAGATCCCCAGTGAGAGGAGGGTTTTTTCTGTTTTTTTTTTTTTTTTTTTAGGAGAAGTGATACTTGAAGATTCTACCCACACAACTAAAATATATAACAAAAGATCTTGTTTAAATTAAATATTATGTGTAATGACTTTTCGCTAAGAGTACTAAGAAGTAAAACACAGAACATTTATTTACATTAGCTATTTATTGCATTTTGTGTAGCATTGTGTGGTCATGCCCAAGCTGTTCCTGTGAAGAGGAAAATATGACACATAGAACACAACTTTCTGAGTTTTTTGTTTGATTTTAATTACTAACAGTCATGAATGACTAGTGGGAGGAAGAATAGCTTTTTGTATGTGTGGGGTGGCCTCCTAGGGACAGAAGCACTTGCAAACCTGGCAAGGATGATAAGCAGCTGAGAGATGCAGACAAAAAAGCAGTAAAAAAGCAGTAAGGTAATTTAAAACTGGCGACTGTGTGAATGCTGTGAGCACCTGTAGTTCAAGGTGAATCATTCTTTATTAGCTAATGTATAGTACAAGAATGCAGATTTTTTTAAATCCAGATAGGAAAAAATGAGGAGTAAATTTGACCAATAAAGTCTCACTGATGGGGGAACATAGTAAGTCAGCCTGAGGCCAAATGTAGATGTGTTTTAAGATGCAAAGGAGTTTATGTAGAACAAAAGCAAACCCAAAAGGCATAGTTTAGATTTTTTTAAAAAAATGATAGAAGATATCAGTTTTCCCAATCAGTAGAGGGGAAATGAATCAGTGAGACACTCTAGTAGCAATATACGACACAATATCTAGAGATTTAGAGTCTAGGTCACTCCAGTGGGAGAGTTTTTAAGGAAAACTTATATTTTTAAGGAACTCATAAAGCCAAGTAAGATACAGAGACAAATTGGTGTCAGCAAGCAACACTTTATCCAGAAGAACTGATATTTCATGCCTACATAAGAGCTAACAAGTTAGGACTGCACTACTGAGTAACCAAGACGGTAAAACTAACTAAGGAAGCTGTAAAGACAAAAATGAATACAAAAATAAGCACTGCAGTGAAAAACTAAACTGCATTAGTGTCCTATAGACCAGCAACGAGTCCTAGTGGAGTAGGCACTGAGTTTTAGGCCCTTCATTTTTCTTCCAAGACAGGCTAGTTGGAGAATTTATGGTAACGGAGGATTTCAAGTTAGGCTAGTTCGAAATGGTGTTATTCAAAGACTGTCTGTAAAGCAACTATAATATTCTCAGCATTTGACATCCTCCTAAGAAAATTTGAGTAAACAGTCAAAACTGTAAAATGATATCTGAAGACAGAAATATGTTTTTATATATTTTCTTACACAATTGGAAACTTATGCATGTTACTTATTCAGAAAATCTTAGATGGTCTAAAAAGGGAAAACTAAATTGTATAAAGTAGTCATGGGAAATCAAAAAACATCATATAAAAAGTGTAAGTCTTGTCTCTGCAAGGAAAAGAGGAGAAAATATAGCTTTTTGCAAATAAACCCCCCAAAAAGTGGGAAGGAGGGAGAGAGCAGAAAGAATGGAAACAAACACTGACCCACCAAGAAAAGGACTCTGCTGAAGCCCTATCAACTGTATGAGAAGCTTGCTGAAGCACATCACCATATGAAAGCTTGCCAATCTATAAGACTGTTAAGACAGTTGAGTAAGTTCACACCTGGTAGTCTTTGTGTCAGAGCTCCACACAGAGCACAACAGAGTTTTTCTTTGTTTTAAAACTATTGGAGAAACTCCATGGAATAAAAACAGGTTATAAAATAAGTACTAAAGTCAGCAATACCTAATCACCAAGTCTAGGCACAGTTTACTCAAAGCTACTCAAGGCATTCAATGAATTAATAAATTATTATTGTGCTTTAGCTCCATAACAGAGATATGGGAAGTGTCAAAGATGCAAACACTTCTTAAGTGTTCCAAAGAGAAAATGGAAAGTTGCAGAATTATAAATCTGATTTCTTTACCAGATAAACTGTAAGAAACATAAAGCAAAAGAAATCTCATAAGAGAAGTAACTCACAAATTTATTGAAGTTCTTGATGAAACTACAGGTACATAGATAATAATGAACCTATCAATACAGTCTAATTAGATTTCCAAAATCCCAGACTAGTGATGAGTCTAGTGAGATCCTTGACAAGATGATTTTTCAAAACTGGAAAAAAACCCCAAGATATCCAGCGATAGGGGGAGTAAGCTCTTGCTGATTGTTAATTGCTTAAAAGATGGGAAATAAACGCTAGGAATGAATTTTCTCTTCCAGAAGGTAACCACTGGCATCAGTCTATTCATAAATTTTTTGAAAATGATTAATCAGGTGACAGGGCTTCTGATATATCATTATCAGAATAGTTACATTTTTAGTTAACTGGAGAGAGTTGTTCAGGATCCAGATGATTCCGTGAGGAATATGAAAAAAAAATACAATGCTGATAAATGCAGTGTTGCATATATAAGAAAAAAATGACTCTGCTTGCATGTACACTGCGAGGGGTTCTAAATTAGTTACTGTCAGTTGGAAAAGAGATCTTGTGTGGAATATCCTATGAAAATCAGTTCCATGCTCAGTTGCTTTCGTAAGTCAAAATGGAACTTTGTATATATCTATATATGAGAGGTACAGATATGGAAAGATACCTATACAAAATCAAAAATCTTATTACAGGATTATACATCCTATTCTGTCTGTGCCCATTTTATGGATACTGTAAGTGGTTTGTTTCTCCCTACTCTCAAAAAGGGGTTAGTAAAACAACAAGGAGCACAGGAAAATAATTATCAAAGACACGAATCAGGTTTTTGTGTGAGGTTTTTCTGTGATTCTGTGAGTAGTTATTAAATTAGCAATGAAACTTCAGACAAAAAAAAAACACACCAGACAGATATTTTCGATATAAAAAAGTACTTTTTAAAAAAATACACACAGAATAAACTAAACCATGGAATCATAGGAATACCAAAAATATCAATGAAAATGAAATGCATTAAGCAGTCTTCAAAATTCAGTTGCAAACTCCAGTTCAGAAGGCATTGAGACTGCAGGTTGTCAGAATATGAGAAAGGTGTACTATAAGAAACAGTCTTAAACTGGAACAGCTGCCATTGGGGATGGTAATTTGCATTAGACATACATTTTCTGTAACACATTCTGGCTACTTTAGTGCTTTAGAGCTGGTGTTGGTTGGTAGTAAGTGAATAAGTGGGGAAAGGAACAGTAAAAAAACAGTATGAGAAGAAAAGGCTTAGCCTACTGCAGATCTCCTGTTATTTTCAATAAGTAAAATCTGAAAAAAATCAACTAGTTGATAGTTCAACAGAGGCCTGACAAATTTGTTTTTTGTGGCCAGCACTATCTTTTTTGTAACTTCACAACAATTAACAAAGGAAGCAAAGAACAAAAGTTGTTTTCATGAACATAATTATTTAATCTCTTATATTTTACATGTTTGATTAAGCAGATTTACGATATTATTCCTGACCTTTCCTGTTCATTCTGTACTATTTAGAATTTTTTTTCCGGTTGTTTTCATAATAGCTTCTATAAAATCTCTCCCAAGTTTGAAAAGATCTGGTTCAGAGTGGGAGAGGGATCAAAGTTGCCTGTATTCCACAGCTGAATGTCTCATTATTTCTTTATTTTAAAACATTATAAATGGTTTTAAAGACATTGAATGCGTACCATTCAAAGTGATCCCATCTGTTTTTCAAAAGTATTTCTCAGTGCATGTTCCAAATGATATGACACAGTTAGGACTTAAACTCCTGCATTGTGCAGTAATTGTAATAATTCTAATGGACTTTTTCTTGTAGGGGACTGGAATGCAAAAAAAAAGACAACAACAAAAAAAAAGCAACAGCAAAAAAACCCAGCTTTTTTTAAAGATTTCTGAGTCTTCAGAATTGTGATCTAAAACAAGACTGTTGGAATAATGTAACGAATATTACTGCAGTTTACTTAACTGTAACATTCAGGAGCAGATGTACTTGTTTACTGTTTTTAACAGTCTTATTTGTGTATCTTGAAATCCTTGCCCTTCATTCAGGAACAGTTCAAATCCTCACATTCCCCCTCTTTTACATCAGCCCTTGTGTTTGGCAGCCCCTCGCAACTGCTTACAGCTGGACAATTTGCTGTGGATTTTCTCTCCCACTGTTCACATTTCTGTTCTGGCTGTGATTTTTCTGTAATTGCACAATGTCCACCACAGTAAATCTCAGCAAAAAAATTAGTAGGAGAGTGTTGTACATTTTTAGGACAACTATGTAATAATGAATAAGGGCAATTGTGGTATCTTGGTAGGAAAGGGGATTTTGCTATTCTATCTTGCTTTGTTTTGGTACAGTTAGAAGGCTTTTGTTTAAATTCATGGAGAGGTATGGTTCTTATACTAATCTGCAAGGAAACCAAAATTTCTTGTTTTGAAATTACATCATTCTTTTGAAATTACTTGTCCCATAGATCTACTGACCAAAAATAAGCATTTTTAAAATGTAGTAAAATTTATATCTTTTGTGTTGTCTTTTTGTGTTACTTGTGAAGGGTGTGAGTTCGACAGACTGCTGTATTTTGTCCTTTAAGCAGATAGGTGATAGCATGAAACTATGTACCGTAAATGTGTTACCGCGCTGGTTAATAAAAAGATGAGCGTAATTTTCAGAATTCATAAATTTCACAAATTGTTTTGCAGCTAGAGCCATTCAGACATTCATTTGATATCGCTTCATTTCTCCCTGCATTTGAATCTGCTTGCTTTTAAGGGCCACTAGATAAGGTAACAGTTATGCAACACCAAAATGTAAAATTGAGTAACACCAGTTATTTTTACATATCAGAGGTCAGGACCTTGTTGTGTGCAGTAAAATTTGAAACAGATATCACTTGGTGATTTAGAATCATAAACCAGCTTGATAATATGTGTTAAAGAGCCTACAACCCATTGCCCGTCTCCCTTGTCATAGATAACTCTTAAAAATAGAGGTTCAGTGATGTTCATCTTTGAGAATGGGCCAAGCCTTAGCTTTCTTCCCAGCAATCTTGTAATTTATTAGGAAGCACAAAATAGCTCTTGAGTTTATGGAGAGGTGGAGTCTCACATACAAGAACACTTTGAAAAGGCAGTAGAAGATGAACAGGCGGTGCTGTATTAGTGTTCCAGGTCTCATATTGAGTTGGCTGAATCCCTTACGGACTGCAGGATGCATAGCTGAAAGTGCAGGCTGCTGTAGCATTTGCACTTAATTAAGAGAATAACAAAAAGAAGAGAAAAGCTTGAAATGACAAATACAATTTCAAAGTAATCAAATTCCTCATTATTCTGTTATTTTTTTAATAGCTATTGTTGTGACGATGAGCAGTCTGTTTAAAATTATCCAAGATGATGGTTTTGACAAATTGTTTCTTTTCCAAAAATGACAAGCGTGAGAATTACAGGAACTGTAGGCAAGCAGTGGATAGAGTAAGCAATTTAAGTTTCAGGTGGAATTGAAAACTGGGAAGTGACAAAAGCGAGTTAATAGGAACTGAAGAGAGGGAGCCCTGTTCAGCTTAAGCTGTAGGGTATAGTTGTCAATGACACAATAGTATTTGCTAAACAGTTCGTTAAGCTGACATTTGCCTGTATTCTTTGGGGGAATGAGTTAGCTGAGATAGTTTGACATGCACAGCCCTTGACATTTTAATGCAAGTCTAAGCACTGCATTTCAAGTAGCTCCTGTACTCATTAGCAAGGCACAGAATAGATTTGTGCTTTCTCGTAATACACTATTAATTTATTAAGATAGTGAGCTATTGATTAGAAATACAACAAAGCTTTCCAAACACCACACTTTCTCAACTATTTCACGTATATGGCTTTCATAATATGAATGTGTATATGTGAGAGTGTATGTACACGCACAGTGAAAAATCAGGTGCTGAGTACTGGCATATACTTCCAAACTAGTTTACTGCTTTTGAAACCAAACTCTAACGATAACCAAAAGTGAGAAAAGTTCTAACACTAAGAAAACCTACAGAACTTTTGTCTTTAGGGATTATATACAAGATGCCAAGAGATTCATTAATGAACAGTAATTTTAGGTCTACATCAAATGAGCTATTTGCAACAGATAATTAAAATAAGCATTAGGTAGGTGAATTATGAGAGCTACTGAATCACCTGTGAAAAATTGATACTCTCTATTGTCCATCTTCATATTAATGTGCTTGCATAATTTGAGGATGTAAATCATGGAGTGCCCTTCCCTTAAATAATTTTATGAGTGGTCTATCTGTCTTCTCCACTGATGAACATCAAATAGCAAGTCTTCTGCTTCAGGAGAGATGCTTTTCCTCCTTTTTGCTACTAACTAGACTATATGACTTTCAGAGAAGTATTTCAGGTTCTGACCACTGTCTTACACAAACCATCACGCTTGAAGTGTGCAATCCTGATGTGGCACCCAGAATAAACCACTGGCTACTTAACAAATGAGTTCTTTACTGCTACTAGACAAAAATTACTAGAGAATGCTGGTACTCCATCTCTCTTTCTCTCTGTGAAAAATTGCACCATTTTATGAAAGAATTATAGCTTTAAGTTTATCTAACTTTCAGTAAATAGATGTGCACCAGTGGAAAGCGTAGCAGTTAGTGAAGTAGTTTATTTGAAGGGAAAGTGAGCATAACAATTCCATGCCACCTAGCCAAACAGCTGCTTTTTTATATATATTTGTATTTTCTTTATATATCCTAGAAACAGCTTGAGTCTGACTGTACTCAAATTTCTTGGCAAAGTAAGTAATTTCAAATACCAAAGTTCTGAGTAGAAAGATATACCACTTGTATTCATACATGGATATTTTAAATTCAATTTAAATTTGGAATAAGTAAAGAAGATGGTGTCAAACTGTTCTCAGTGGTGTCCAGTGACAGGACAGGAAGCATTAGGCACAAGTTGCAGATAATTCCATTTAAACATTAAAAAAAAATGTTTACTATGAGAATGGCCTGAAACAAGTTGCCTAGAGAGGCTGTGAAGTCTCCATTCCTGGAGATACTCAAAACTCAACTAGAAACAGCCCTGAGCAACCTGTTGTAGATGACCCTAGAGCAAAGTGGTTGGACCAGACAATCACAAGATATCCCTCCAACTGTAAACCACTCTTTGATTACATAACAAAAAATTACATAACAAAAATTGATTGTGTACATAACAAAAAAAAAAAAAAAAAAAAACTTTGAGCCTGCACATAGCAGGCAGCTCTGACCCTCTCCAGTGAAGCTTAACTCTGTTATAAAGACCAATTAGATGTATAGACTAAATAGATCTGTATTCATTAATGTAAGTAAGTGATGCAATGCTTTTAATCCCAAAATAGCAGATTATATGGACATCTTGAAAGCTCCTTAGGCTGCATCTGTCACTTCTGTGTGATAAAAACCTGGTGAAGTGTATTCTAAAATCCTGATCACCTGACCATCTGGCTGGACTGCAGTAAAACTCCTCCTAGGTCTCTTTTCATCAGAAGCGAAGAATGGCTGCATCCAAATATCACTCCGATAAAAGCAATCTGCAAAAGAAACCATGCCTAGCAGCTGAGAAAAGTTACTTGCTCTGCTAATTAATACCTTAATACCGTGCTGTAAAGTGGTGTTACTACTAGTGCTGAAAGAAAGGAGTAGGACAGAGGTTCTAAAAGTGAAAACCCCTCAAGAGCTCTCAGCATCATGTTAAAGGCTACATAGTTAGGCAATCTGAGAGGGTTTTGATATAGAAAAAGCATAAGAAGAAGTTTCAGAATATAGAGTGGTGTATCACAAAGTCTGGTTTTAACTGAAAATACTAACGCAATAGCCGTGCCAGTCACAACAACAAGGTCTGTAGGCATGACTGAGTGTTTTGTGGAGGAGGAGCATTATAGATTAAAGAAAAATGTTATATAAATTAAGGCAGTCAGGAGTAATAAAATAGTGTGTGAATTGTCTATGAAATTATATCCTAAATTAGGACATCATGGTTGAAAACTGCATAAGCAACTGCCTGGTCAGAAGTGTAGAATTGAGTCTTGCCAAACAAAGGCTGAAAATAGTAACATCAGCTTTCTGTTAACCACTGGCCTTCAGAATAGCATGTCATGTAAAGAGGAATTTTTAGACTCTTGACCATTCTTGGTGCAGCTAGTAGGGTGTCCAGATCCTGGTTAGATGTATAATTGTTGAAGAACCTATGTGTAAAAATAGTCATGGAAGAATCATAACGCAATATCTCTTGGGAAGAAAATCTGCCTACATACAATTTTAAAATGAAAAAGTTGGATGAACAGCTAAACATTTTCAGGCAATCTGGAGTTTGTTGCAAGTTATCATCACACACACTTGGAACACATGCATGCTACATGTAAGAGTGGTTCCAAAAATGTTACTGCATGCTTAGATGGTAAGTTGAGAAAACATATTAGATATTAGAAGTAAATTCACATCAGAATGAATGAAGTCTTGTGTCTTTCTTCAAACGAGGAAAACAGATAAACTCCAGCAAATGAAATATTAAACTATAACAAAGATTCCAAAGAGAATTCCAAAAAGATTCTGAGTGACTTGCTAAGGGTATGAAGTTGAAATAAACCTTTTTCAAACATACCAGATTAAAAAAGTCTGCCAGAGAAGTGGTGGGCTGAGAGATGATCAAAGAGCCTTCAAGAAAGATAAGGTCATTGCAGAAAAGCTAAATTAATGATTTGAATCAGTTTTTGCTGGAGAGCCTGTCAGGAAGGTTTTTGCAGCAGAAATATTATTTACAGCAGAGGAGTGTGAGGAACAGTCACAAACTAGATTGTTAACTACAGAAGTAACTGATAAATTGAATAGTAAAAAGGAACTCAAGGATGGACTAGCTGATTTATGACAGTAGGATATAACTCCTCACTTAAAAGTGCTTCTAGTAATTGAGGATTGTGGGGTGTCAAATGAACACCAATTTCTAGAAACAAACAAACAAAAAATCATAAAATTTCATAGGAGTTTGAGGGAGCCACAGATCTGGAAGCCTGATATCTGTACGAGCAGATTAGGAGAAAATATAATAAAGAATAGAGCTGACGGAAATATAAATATACTTGTTTAAGAACTGGGAGGTGTAAGTCACCATATAAATTTATCAGGATAGGTTTAAAACAAGCAAAAGGGAAATGTTTTCCCCTATAACATGCAAATAAATAGAGTAGTTCTCTATTACGTGGTAGGTGTGTGTTCTAAAAGGTGCCCTGGATTTAAGGTAAGATTGAATAAATTCTTGCAAATCCATTGGAAGTCCCTAAGGAAGTATTATGTATGGTTGTCTTCGTCTTATGCATAGGCATGTTTTTTTGCCTCTTGTATGAGGCAGGATATTGTGCTAGATGGATCTTTTTCTTTGAACATGCTACAGCCCTTAAAATGTAGTGAGAAGTCCTTTGAAGATCTCTACTAGTGTATCCCAATAATTGTGTTGGGAGCTTATAGAAATAGATGAAAAATACTAGATGAAGAGTACTAAATGAATGAATTGAAAAGAAATGCTAAATGAAAATTGATAAAGTCAAAATAATACATCTTAGAAAAAAAAGGAATTGCACATGAACGCTGATGAGCTAAATCAGGTCTAAATTTTCTTCTGGTTGAAGAACTTGTAGTCATTTTTAACAGCTTTCTGAAAAAGTTGACTCCTGCAACTTAGCAAGATGCAGAAGTTCAAAAATGAAAAGGAGTGCTCGCTCACTATTTCCTCAAACCAAAAACCAGAATACTTTCACTGGAATGATCTATGAGGAAGTTTAAAAGAAACAAATGAAACAAATTTCCTCCCATCATGCATAGTTAAACTGTGAAACTTGTGGCAAGTGTCTGTAGTGATGAAAAACAGAATAGCTTGAAAAAGGAATTAGGCTAATAGTGGAGAAAAGGGCAATTGGTTTATTAAACACTATGGATCAGATTCAGCCAGTAGCTCAGGAAACACTCAAACTGTTCAGTCAGAAGTGATGATGATATTCTAGGGGAGATATTATTTAGATCTCTTCCTATTTTTTAATATTTTTATTTTTTTTTAATTTTATATTTCTTCCCTTTGTTTGGCCTCTGTTGCAGACAGGGTGTGGAGTTAAGCAGACCTTTGTGGTTCTTTATTGGCTTTTTTGGTTTTCCATCTAAACAGAACATCCATCTTTACAGTAGTGATTAGAAATTTCAGACTGAATCCAGAGGCCAGATGGTCATTGAAATAACTTGAATATATTATCTATACCAGCTAATGTAAAAGGCCATTCTATTCTTTTGCTGAATACCTCTTATTACTAAACTGTTTGACTAATGAGATACGATTCAAAATGATCTGACAAAATGAGAAATTGGTCTTCTGTTGTGGTAATGCTTAAGTGCTTTGGAAGGAAATGTTCATTTTCCCTAAATATCTCATCTGATAGAATTTAATCTAGGAAGAATTCCTTGTTTTGGAAGAATTTTCTAGATTTGAAATCTGTGTGGCTTTGATTTAGAATCCAAAATTTTGAAAGTCATATTAAAGTAATGAGAGTCATATTGGAATAATATTCTAAATCAGATTTCTACTCAAACACTCACACACACACAAAAGTTGCATAAAATTCTGATCCTGACTGTTAATTCCTGAATAATGACAAATGTTTCCAAAGTTCTCTGAATTCCTTCCTTTTTCAAGGAATAGGAACAACTTAGCTGGACAGTCTTAAATTATTTTTAAATGTTTCTAGGAGAAATTAATGATTTCATCACAGCTGTTTATAGGAGGAGAAGTAATTTAGAGTAATTAATTCTGTCTGTCTAAAATTTTCCCTTCAAATTTGGTTTTGATAAAACTACTAAATTCCCTTCCCATTTTTTTTCTATCATCTTCTCTCACTTTGGTGAATGTGAGAACAGGTGCCCCATTTCACCCAGGACTTAGGACATAACTGCTTTTAAGAACTTATGAGAAATTATTTGTTTGTGGTTTTGAAATGAAATTGTGAAACACTTAGACACAGATATGCAAGACATAATATAAAGTCATCGTCTCATTTAGCCTTGCCAAATGGATGTGCTGCTGGCAGATAAATCCATGAAAACTTTTTAAAAGGGAGTTTATTCTAAAAAGACTTCTTTTATTTTATTAATTTGTGATTTAATTCTGTAAAACTATCATTCTTATTCCTTCCCACCCCAGCCTCTGAAGACTAAACTTGTCCATTTTTCAGATACAAATTAAAAAATTGAATGCTCTTTGTCAGCTATGTCATTTGGAGTCAACTTGTGTCTATGGTTTGGTTCTGTAGGCATTTGCTTGTTCTCACACATGAATTTCTACTATCCCCCCTCCACTCCAAAGCTGACTTTTCTCTCTCTTTGAAGAGATGGCCATGTTGTCATCCTGCTTGTAGCCACAGTGCTGTTGCTGTTAGAAGTGATCTGGGGGATATTTTCAGCTCTACTTGGGTGTATTTCTTCTTTCTTTCTGGCTGGAATATCACACTTCAGTCTTTAGTCAGTGTTCTACTGCTTTACATCATAAGCTTGCTAGCTATGTTTGATGTCTGGAAGAAACATATTTTGTGGATCCTGTTGTAATAAATGACACTACAAAAAAAAAAAAACCCCATGTGCCCATGCGTTAATGCAGAGAAAAGCAGGAGAAATCTGTAGGCATCTGTTCTTACTAAATTTTACTTTCTTTAGGAAAGCAGGAGCAATCTGTAGGCATCTGTTCTTACTAAATTTTACCTTCTTTAGGAAAGATCTGTTTATGTCCACTATTGTCACTATTTTGGTGCTTCTTTAAAGTTCACATGTTCACCTCTTTTTTTTTTTTTTTTTTTTTTCATTTTTAACTGGGAAATTGAGCAGTTTGCTCTCGCTTGTGCTTCTGTGCTGGTTGGAGTCAAACATTGCTCAGGCAGGAGCTCCTCCTTGCTTCCTCTGGGCTTTTGTGGTATTATCTTTTGCTTGTAACCTTTTTTTTTTTTTTAATTTATTTTATTCCATTCATTACCAGCTAGCCCTCTCGTTTAATTACTTTTAATCAAGAGCAAAATGGAGTCAGAGCTCAAAGTGAGAGTGTTGCGATCTCAAGAGCAGGTGGCAATATCACCTATTCCCAGAGAAAACTAAAGGTGCCGATTCCTGTTTAGACAAGATCCAATTGACCAGTTGCTGCTGGCAGAGCTGCTCACAGCAATCTTTGAGTAGCTGTGGACGCAGTGGAGCAGGAGGGTGTCGTGGTGAGGCTCAGGGTTTCCCTGTTGACAGTGAAAATGAGATGAGTAGCTTGTTGGTATTGCACAGGCAGTACAATACAGCAGTTGTTCACCAAGCTGCCTATGCAGCACCTGCAGAAACTTCAGGAAAGGAAGAGCTTTGCCAGGAGCAGTGGATTTGCTCTCTCTTTCACCTGTGCACAGCAGCCACTGCTGATAGCTGCCAGCTGGCATAATTAATGCAGCCCTTGACCTAAAACAGGGAAGCTGTGGTCATGCTCCGTGATAGAAAATAGCTGTATGGCCTGGACTTCACTCAGAGCCCTGAGATAAGGTGCACAGTGCAGTCGTTGCAAACGCTAAATAATTCTCCCATCCGTCCTAGCGTTCTGCGTGTTTGGCTCAACATCTGAGCGTTCTTTCAGTCTGGCAGCCTGTAATAGAAATGCCTCAATTAAAATTTAACACTTCAGAATACAGGAAAATTAATAGTTTCTTTCCTTCCTCCCCCCCAGGTGCTCGTTAACAATATTTTGCTATACCTGACATTTTTCTTCTTGGGAGCCTTTTCCAAGAACACTTTTGTAATGGCCCATCTGTTTTATTTTGTTGATTTGCAGCTAATGTGTGTCATGGTTGACTAAAAAGGGTTTGTCTTGGCACCAGGGGAAGAAGATTGCTTATTTCCCTTTGCCCTAGCTGCTGCAATCGGGTCAGAGTCTCTTTGTGAAGGAGAGGAGACTGTCTTCCCCAGGAGCCACTGAGTGCACTGCTCTAAACATTTCCTAGAGTTTAGGACAGGGCAGGCAGAGAAAGGGGGGGAAACTCCACAGTGCAAGCAGATAGTGGTAGATCTTCAGCAAACCAGGTAGTGAGCCTACAGTTCTCAGAGGTGACAGAGACGCTTTAGGGACCAGATGAAAACTGCTGCAACACAGAAAATCACATTCATTTGCTGAGAACAAGATTCAAAGGAAATTACATATGCTGTGAAGAGACAGTGAGAAGGGTAGATATTTATAAATTAGTATTTTGTCTCGTCCAGCTCTTGTAATTTTCTGTATTTCAGAAGTGACCTTATTGTACTTTGTGTTCTAATAGCACTTGGAATTGGAAAACATCTAGTTTAACAGTCCTTTGATGTTGTTTGCTCTGAGAGGTGCAGGCTGGTCCCATCCCTGGTGAATTCAGAATCCCATCCCAAGTAACTGTTCCCCTAACTTGTTTTTTTTTTGTGCCACTTCAGTTGTTCAATGAATTGAAAATGTCTATTTCTTTGGGTCGGACTAGAGCAGGAGAAATGGCTTGCCTGTGGCACGGACACTTACAGGGCCTTGCATGGTGTGCACTTTGTGCTAGAACCTTTCTGTAGCTGTAGCTGAAGGGCCCCTTCTCTGCCCAAAGAGTTTTCACTGTAAACATTTTGCATAATTGGAATAAGTGGATATGCGGATTGTTTTTATGGGGCTATCTGCTTTCTTAAAGAAGAAGGTATTGTAGCTAGGACGCATTCACACAGCAATGATATCTGCTGGCATCATCAGGACTACATTAATGTCATCTAACTGTTTAATAATTCTGTATTCAGATTCATACTTCTCTCATTAATGGACGGCCCAGTGCTGATGATCCTTCACGTGTGTTACTAGAATTCACCTCTGCTCGCTTTATTCGCCTGAGATTCCAGAGGATACGGACGCTAAATGCAGATTTAATGATGTTCGCCCACAAAGACCCCACAGAAATCGATCCCATTGTTACAAGGAGGGTAAGTTCTTGTGATGCTATGGAAGTGCATGGATACAAGTTCTATGATGCTCATAAATGTTGCACCTGCCCTTTGGTTGCCATAGAAGATCTTGGAAGATTATGAGTAGCTGCTGTTATCTGTTAAAATCCTACTGATAGGCAGAGTATCTCCCTTCTGCTGTGTTCTGTTTTCTTCTCTATAGTGGAAGTGAATTATAATTTTTTTTCTGCTTACTGGTATTATTAACTTAAAGAATCGGCAGCACAGAGCTCTTTGTTCTATAAACATTTTTGATAGAGGTAGTGGACTAATGACTATATAATGTCTCCTTATTCTTTACTACCTGTAAGATTTCTGTAAGATTTCTACCTGTGTTAAGATTTCTTTAACACTTCATTTGAATGAAATTCCTGTTAGGAGTACTATCCATAGTAGTCGTATCTGAATTTTGTATTTTTATCATTAGTATAATGCTGTTGCTGTTAGCAAAAATGTTACATCTTGCTTTAGTTTAAAAGAATGACTGCAGTTTTCATACTTGTACCATACCCCCATCTTCCCCACTGTTCCTTGTGCATGCGCGACCTTTTCTCACTATCCCTAGTCTTTCCTTTCTTCTTATGTCAGGTTTCCCAGTCTTCTTGCTGTTCAAATGTATTGCGTTATTCCCTTTTTTCCCTCTATTTTTTTTTACTAAGAATTCTTAAAAGCTGGAGATCTGTACCTTTCCACGTTTGTAACTCTTACTTGATTCCTCTCTATTTTGTTCCTCTCTTTTTGTTTTGAAGAGTTGTTGTTTAAGGTACCTGTATAATAAATCCTGTTATGAAAGGGGATTATTGTTATTCTTGGCTTTAATGAATGCCATTTATCAATAGTGGATAACTGCAAAGAAAAGTGGCCGCTTCTGTTCCACACTTCTAGTTTCCATTTCTTCTTCCAAATATGTAGGATACTGGCTATTGAAGTGGAACAGTCTCTGAATGTTTGGAATGACATTCTGTTTTGCATTACAAACCCAGAGGACCTTTTTTTATTTTTTTTTAGATGCTTAGCTAATCATGGAAACAAAGTGTGTATGTAAGGATGCACTGTAAATCAACTTGTAATCAAACTGTAAATCAAATTAAATTTAGCTAATGTGCTTTTTATAGATGTAAGAATACATGACCGTGAACATCTTTCCTTTTTTCCTGTAACTGACATTAATCCTTACCAAAGAAAAATAGAAATTGTCACAGGGCAGAGTGACAAGTCAAAAATCTTTCAGTCTTAGTGATGGAGACTCTTACATAGTCATTCTAAAGGCCAGCGAAGAAAAACAGTGTTTTTTTTTCCATTGCGCATTAAATGCTCATGTGATACCCAACTAAGGTGTCCCTTACTTAGCTTTTGTTTGTCCTTTCCCTTCTCCTCACCATGCTTTTTCAAGGTGGTCTATAGTATCTGAATGTTCATATCTGGTGTGCATATAGCCTTCTTTTAAACTCCTGTTTGGTGTGTGCCATGTGTTAATGTGCACGGCTCTTGGGACTTCACTCCTTATACACTTTCTTTCACTAAGCTTGAATCTGTTGATCAAGACGCACCTTAGATTACTCTGCTGCATTTTTAATAGATCAAAGAAGAAATAAAATAGGACTTGACATTTTTGTCACCAGAAATAAATTCTGTAGTTTGACACCTGCATTTTACAATCTACTTTGCAATTCATTTTCTGTTTTGTCTTACAGTATTACTATTCTATAAAAGATATCTCCGTTGGAGGCATGTGCATCTGTTCAGGCCATGCAAAGGCTTGCCCATTAGATCCAGTGACTAATGTAAGTGTTTATTTATTTATTTATTTATTTTAAGAGTCCTGTTCACAGGGTGAAATATGAGAAAGAATCCTGATAATTTCTCAGAGTGGTGTGCACCTGTTCTTCACCTAGAAGAACAGTCCAAAGCAGTGCAGGCAACTAGGATGATAAACATTCATGCGATGTCAGGGAAAGCTTTCTTTTGAATTAATGAATAGGTTTCAGATAATTCAGTCTGTCTTGAAGGCCTCCAAGGAACAACAAAAATTTAGACTATGTGATGTAGTTTTGGAGGTGAGCTTTACTAGTTGATGTTTCTGTTTCTTGTTTGGTATTAATCAAGGTGTTTCTTAAATAAATGTCACCAATTTAATGGATACTTGCAAATAAATGATGCCTCTAGAATGGCCCATTTACCATGTGGGTAAATATTAATTGAGTGATCAATCAAGCTAGTCTAGAAAATCCTGAAGCTGTTTATAATTCTTCCAAACTTGTAGCTTTCTATTTACACCTTTAATAAACCCATAACCAAGTCAGAAGCACAATTTCTTATTGACGGTTGAAATCTATACACATTCATGCACATATTATCACTGATACAAAAATCACTTTCTGCTAACTTTGCTGATATGGTCTTTGTTTATTATTCTTTTAGTCAGGAGTTTTGCACGATTTAACAGAAAATCTTGTTTCTGTAGTGCATTAAGATATTGTATAGGAACTGTATAAAAAAAAAGAAAAGAAGCTATAAAAATGTTATAGAGACAGCTTTTGTGTTTCTAAGCAATTTCTATGGTCCTTGTTGAAACTCAGTGAAATCCTTATTTTATTCCTTCTAAACCTTTTCAGTGATGATGTGCATAGCAAGTGATGGACCGTTTCAGATAATCTTAGTTGTCAGATGGCAGCATTGTCTCAGTGCCATGTGTTTCAATTGAGTCTACCTCAGAAAATTAGTGCTGTTATTGCAGGCTAAGAAGGACTTCAGTTTGGATAGTTTGGCTACTGCATTAAAAAAAAGGCATTGTAGCAAATGTTGCTGTATAAGAAGAGTATAAAAGATAAAGTAAATGAAGCAACTGAAGCTGTAAGATATGTGGGTATTTGGTTGAGCTTTCTAGGCATACACTTTAGAATGAGCCGTACTGAAATAAAAGGGCTTTGTTTGGCTTATAAAGTATCATGGTTCTCTTTGGTAGCAGAAGATATTATTTCTCTAGCAATGCAAACAATATACTCAGCATGTTTACTGCCTTGCTGCTCTGAAGCATTTCTTAACTTGACCTAATCTTTTAGGCTTCATGCCTTTTTCTGTAAGCCAGAATTTTTCCAGGTTAGTTTGTTCCTTTAAACTTAAGTGGGTTCATAGGACCAGACAGGATCCCCTCCACCCATTTCCCAGCATATATTGCAAATGTATATTTTGCTCCTCATTTCTCCGAACTAGAGTTTCTTCTATAAATCACAAGCTTCCTCATTATCTCAAAGAGTTTGTGTGTTCTTTACATCCATGTTTGTATGCTGTGACTAAGCTGACCTGCTGAGGAACCAAAATGCTGCTGAAAGGATAGTCCTGCTCTTAGCAGTTCTCTTAGTTAAAAAAATTCCTTTTGTTTCCCTTACATAGGCTTTAGTTATGATGCAGGTAGAATGTTACATATGTAGCTACCTCACATATGTATATAACATACAGACATGCATTAGTTTGCACATGCATAGATTAGGTATGTATGTACATATGCATATGTGTACACACATACATGTACATTAGTATACGTGCACATATATGAGTCAGCACAACGAACTCTTCAGCCCAATGAATTTTCATAATTTGAACTTTAATTCAGAGAATGTATATGGACAGATTCCTCAAATCATCACACATTATTTGGTTTTGTTTTAAATCAGAAATCCGTCTGTCAGTGTGAGCACAACACATGTGGAGAAACATGTGATCATTGCTGTCCTGGTTTCCATCAAAAACCTTGGCATGCTGGAACCTTCCTGGTCAAGCATGAATGTGAACGTAAGTCAAAATAAGTGCAGAAGAGAAGGTTTGGTGTAACTGCTGCTGAAAACTGAAATCAAGTCCTACTTGATTCTGGAATTCATTTTATTTCTAAGCACACATGTTTATAAATCAGTTGTTGTTCACTTATTATTTAGACTGACTTAGAGAAGTCAATAGAACAATTATTTGTTGAATTTTAGTTTTATTGAACTCGGAATATTGTAGTGTAACATATTGATTTTGATGAGATAATATTTAAAAATCATTTTGACTTTCTTTTTTAATTTTTATAATCTTTGTGGTTTTATTTTGATAAAGTCATAGAAACCCTTTCTGATAATGTTAAAAATTCTTTTAAAAATGTTTTTAAAGACTTTTCCAGTATATTAAACTTTAACAGCAGTGCGTTTGGATGAATAGCCACTTTTTTATATTATAATGTTCAGCCTTGCTGAAACATGAACAAAATATATTTTTTCTGTTTTCAGTATTTTTAATGAAATATGTATATATGTATATACATATATGTTTGGTTTTACAACATGTTGAAAACACACATTGAAATAACATCTTCCCATGGGGTGAGAAATAGATTTTCACATTTACTGTAGTAATGATAGTAATAATTTAACTTCAACGTCTTGCTTTCAGAGGTCACAAATTATATACATTTTTGAACATAATATCTGCTCTGGCACACATAAGCATTTATTCAGTTCTAAGATTGCAGTTGTGGATTTGCCAGGAGTGGTTAATAATAAATAAATAAATAGATACGAATATTCTCATATTAAAAAGTGCAATGCATATCTCTGTCTGGTAATGTATTCTTATGGAGATTGTTGTTTGCACAGATTGTCTGCGTGGGGAATGCATTCTGGAATCAAATCAGGGTCCATTCATTTTCATGATTAATTTTTGAGGGATTCTTCTTACACCTGATCATCCCTCAGTGAAGTGTTCTGCTTTCAGGGTGGAAATGATCCCCTGGGGGCCAGTTCCAAACACACAACTGTCAGTGGAATGACTCCCTGCTGATGAGCCTTGTATTCCTTTTTATATGCAGATTAAAATGTGGAAGTTGTAATACCAGGAGGAGGGGAGAGTGAGAGTCTCCTCAGTTTCACAGCAACAGATTATTAGGTTAGCTCTGACACATAGCGTTTACAGAATAAGGATTCAAACTTGAACCTGTTGTAAAGATTGAGTATTCTCTCCTGTCCCAGTTTTTATGTGTATATATGTATGCTTTTAAGATTTCTTTTAGCTTTGGGGAATTATTTTAATTTACTCTTACCAGTTTGCTCTATCCATTATAGCTTGTGTATCACATATTTTTTGTTGAACAACTGTGTCCTGAGCCATGTGGTTGAGGATTCAGCAGAAGGATATTGGATCATCAATTTAAACAGAAAATAAGAAATTGAGGAAGAGCATAGTTAGACTATGTCTGCCCACTTCCCTAGTCTCCCTAGACAAAACACTTAGAAAAAATATGATATACAGATCTCTGAACAGCATTTGTGAGTAGAGTACATTATTTTTGATAGCTAAAGAAGCAATTAATTAATGTTTGAATGTTGCATTAGTTACAGTGCACATGGAACAAATGACAAAATATGGATTGTTATTAATATGTTAGCGCTAGTCCCACATCTCCAGGCAGAAAATGCTATTTGCTAATACATTTTTTTCTCTTTTAGCATGCAACTGCCACGGGAAGACTGACGAATGTTACTATGATCAGGATATTGCTGACAGAAATCAGAGCTTGAATATCCATGGCGAATACATCGGAGGTGGAGTGTGTGTTAATTGCACCAGCCACACTGACGGCATAAACTGTGAGACCTGCGTTGATGGCTACTTCAGGCCAAAAGGGGTAATCGCGTCTTCTGTTGTCACTTCACCGTAGCACTTGGTGCTGGAGCCACTACTTCAGCTTGGGGAGTTAAGTTATTAAATTGAGGTGACACAGTTTTAACGGCCATTTTATGAAGGTTACCTTCTAATTCTGACAGTGCTGTAGTTGTCTTTCACAGTTGGAAGTCTGTAAAGTTAATGTTCACAGAAATATGAAAGTGAATTTTGTTGATATGAAAGAATGCACTTGAGGTCAGGGCCTCTAGCTAGTATTTCAGTTTAAATTAAAGGAGAATATGATTCTGTAAACAGAACTTTTTCTTCAATAATGAATTTCAGGATGTATTATCAAAGATCAAAGATATATTTGATATTGGAGAGAGTGTAATTTTTATTGTTTAAATGTAATGTAGAAATAATAACCACTGAAACACTAGTGTCCTATGAATGCCTTTCACATTTAGTGCAGGGGGAATTACCTTTTTTGTACTTCAGCATATGATGGTGTATTTTCATCAAAGCTGAAGCTGTCAGAAGATACATTTTATATTAGGTTGCACTGTCAATATGAGCTGTGTCTGTGCTTTAAATAGCTACATTATTAGCGTGTGCTTAATTTCCAGATATTTAGCCAGGATAGTTTCAGTTGAGCAAAGCACGGTATTTAGTCTTACACTTCATCCCTCAAACACAGAAAACATCATCAAATAATAATAATTAAAATCTCTTTGATATACTATTTTTAGCCTTGGAGCTTGTAGAAGGCGTACTGATCTCTTTTCAACAGTGGGGAACCTCGATTTGCTTATCTAAATCACATTATCCAATTAGTAGTGATCATATCTATCCATATATACATAAACATAAACATATACATAAACATAATTTGACTCATGTTGGAGAGAATAACTGAACTATTTGTTAATATTACTTTATACCATATATTTCAGGGAGTGAATGTTTAAAATCTACTTCATTATATTTATTTTTAGTTATTGAAACGACAATATTTATACACAAGTGTGGACTTTTTTTTGAAAAGATACCTGTGTCTAAATTACTTACATACTTTTTATATATCTAAAAGGCGGTGCTAATAGCTAGAGTGCATTGGCTAAGTGATGCAGCTGCTTCATTTTTATTAGAAAGCAAGCCACTTCGTAGTTCTCTCCTAACTGTATTTATAAGAAGAAATAGAAGTTTCCCTTATTAATGGTGAAGTTTTGTTTTCTAATTTCTCTGTTTCCTCTCATAATTAATTATTAATGAGTTATAATTTTATATTTTTTACCTGTTTAGGTATTGCCAGATAGCCCAGATCCATGCCAACCATGTTCCTGTGATCCAAATGGGTCTTTGCATGATACTTGTGTCAAAGATGAGAAAAATGCAGAAGAAGGTGAGATCCCTGACAGATAATGATAGTAAAGCTTAAGTCAGCAGTGATCAAAGAAAAGCTGAATTGCGTTTGTTCTTTCTTATGTTATGACTTTAAAGAAATCATATCACAGGAAATTTTAAAAAATTTACTCATGTGACCAATAATCCACCTGCATTCTTGTGGTACTTCTATTTGGAAATTCAGGTTTTATATTCCCTTTTTTTTGAGGCTTTAAGATTTGTGGCTTCCAATCATGCATATGTCTGGGGAAGTGTTTCCTATAGAATATAGTTATTTTGTCTCTAAAGAGCTTTCTTCAACAGCAGTTCTTAAAACTAGCACAAGCTTAATCTTTTCATCTCTTTCTATTTACATTTGTAACTTAGAAAAAAAAATGTTTGAGAGGTGTCATATTTATGTGCTGTCTATGTTATTAATGTAAGATTACAAGCTCTTCACTGTAGTCCTGAAGAACTTGTCTTCAAACAGAGAATAAACTATCTATCTTGTTGAGTTTTGGAAATAATGGATTGCAATTGCAGTTTTTTTGTTTGTTTGTTTGTTTTTTGATAACAAGCTTCTGAAAATACAGTGGGAATGCAAGAAAACATTATCAAGGTCAGTTCTTAAGAGATTTTTAATTGGGCTGACTATTGACAAGAGATATTGTAGTTGTATCTTTTTTTTTTAAAAAAAAAAAAAAAAAGGATCAGTGGAATGTAGGAGTAGCACAGCAGAGTTGTCAATACAGAGCCCAGAAGTGCAAAATCTACTCTAACAACCACGTACTGATTACATCCATTCAATAAAATGACTAAAGTTTCTATACAGAATGACAGAGCTTGACTAATATCGTAATGAAAGGAATGGTGTATCACACCCATTAATAGGAAAGAGAGCAGAAGTAGAAACTAAGATGACTCTCAGAGCCAAAGAAAGCGGGACACTGTCATGTCTTTAGCAAGGCTGTGGGTAAGAGTATGTAGGTTACAGCTGAGAGACTTTATAACAAAAACTAATGCTTTTAAAAAGAACTGTTTTTATTTAAGCATGTACCAGTGCTGACATTCAGATCCTTTGTAAAATACTGAAACTATGGTTTCGGGATGGAAAAATTATTAATTCAGAGAAATACACTGCCCCACCTACATTTTAGGACATAAAGGAATCTCTTTATCAGGCATTTTTTCAGGAGAGAAAAGAGTATTTTTGTGTTTTATTCATGTAAAATATCCTTTTTGATCAGCCTAGTATACTTTGTCCTCACGTTTCACTCATCCTTCTCAAATGAAACATTCTTGTTCTGGCTTATATATTATATGTTTTTTTGAATCTTCAATAATGCTTTTTAAGTTTTCTTTTGTATCATCAATGTTGTATGGTATGTTCATGAGTACTAGAGATAAAAGTCACTTGTCATTGTTCATACAGAAGAGAAGATGATACGTATACATTCTGAATTGATCTACACTGCAGTAACAGCCATTTTCAGTCAATCAATACTCTTTTTTTCTAGCCATAGTGACATAACTTTAACAAATACTCATGTAATTTGGCTTTTAAGCACCTGTAAGACCTGCGAAGTTTGTAAACTTTCATACCTCAGAGGCTTGTCATGCAGTCAAATTTTTCTCCTCTACTGTTTCTTTATGCCTAACGTAATTCCAATCCCCACACTAGGCATTGCCATCCTCATGTGGACTTCATAGTACTTTGCTCATCAAGCAGTCCCACTGACTTCTATAAGAATAATTTTGGGTAGTTAATGCAGTTAATCCTAAAACAGGATTAAAAATGACAGAGACCATTCTTTGGATTGTCATATTCTTTTTTCAAATGTTTGGGACATGCTTTTGCATGCAAGCAGTTTTAAAAGATGGGGAGAATGGGAGAAAATTCACTGAATAAAGTCCTAGTTCAGGAGGAATCGTCTTCTTGAACTTCTCAAGCCTCTGTACACTCCAGGATAGGATGGAAATTGTTAATGTTCAGGTAGAAAATGATGAAGAACAGCTTCAACAAATAAAGCCCCACTGAAGCAAGGCCTATCAGACGAAAAGCAGAAGATGATGCGCTTTTAGCAAATATTAATTCCTTACAGAGGAAAAAAAAAGAAACATATGGTATTCATATGTTTCATGATGCAGCACAGAAGCTTGGTAAAAGATATTTAGTGGGATACTGACAGGAATTTACACATTACATAGGAAAGAATAGATCTTGCCAATCTGGCAGTGCTGTAAATTAAAGACATTGAGCACAATAGATATATAGGCCAATCAAAGCCAAAAAGCTTAAAAGGCAGAAGAATAAATGACTGTTAGTAATTCCTGCAGTTGCCTCTCTCAGTTGTAGAATGTGAGGTTTCTTCATAGATGACAGACTTAATCAACTACTGAATATACTCAATAACAAAGGGGATTGCTGGGCTGGTGATAGTGGATTTTTTTAATCCTGATATCCCTTCCCTGAAGGGAAGGGAAAGTGAAGGAAGGGGAAAGTTTCTGATGGGAAACTAAAAGTAGTGGACTTCCTGAGCAGCAGAGGAGAAATCGTAGATTCAAATGTGTACTGGGAGTTGTTCCATACTGAGATTTTTAATAGAACTTGTACAGAACTTGCTGAGACTTGACTTGCGAGAACTATGAATGAATACTTGAAATTCTCAAATTAAACCAGCCCACTTCTAAATAAGCAGATTTGCCTATGTCTTTTACTGCTAAACTCTGTTTTATATATGGAGAAACAGGTTTCTCAAGATTCTTTGACTGGGGTATTTTTGCACCCTGGTGCAGCTTACAAAAGAACCTGAAGTCTCCTGTGCCTGCAAGGGCTCACCAAAGATTTGGGAAGGAGCCAGGCCACAAGCACCAAGACCCATGAAACGTATACTTTTGTGATAGTAGGTAACACAGAAACTTCATGTGCTAAATTTCCATTCATAATTAGGATGGATCAAGAAGGTGACAGTCAATATGCAGTGCTACAGGAGATCAAAGAGATAGCAAAGGTAGAAAAGACAGATTGAATTCCTCTCTGTATAGATTAACAGATAATATTTTAACTCCTGTAGGTGACTGCTTCTTCAAAAACCTAATTAGAGAATCCATAAAAAGAGCAGTAAGACTGGATTTATGCATGAGGAAGGGGTTTAAAATCTTCCTCTTGAAGAGCACTCAAATTCAATGTTCTTGTAGGAGCCAGTAGTCGCCCCTAAAAAACAATTTCATGAAAACAAGAAATATTGTTAAAAGAAAATAAAAACGAGCAGTCCAAGGACTGGCAAGCAATGGCAGGCATTGTGTTTACAGACCACATATTAGGTGCTGAGGTAAGAGACATTTTTCTCATCCAAAAACTCAAGCAACATAATTAAGCTATGAAATAAAATAAAATATTTCAGAGGTAAAAAAGAAACTCTCTTCAAAAGTGAAGTTATATACAGTTGAGGAAATGGATGCAAATTGTGACAGATTCTGTAAGATCACGTTCTTAAATAGCACATCAAAATTATTTAAAGAATAACTTTGTAAATGCTTAATTGTTGCTAAGTATTTCTTCAGATAAATCAGAACTAAAACACTGCTAGAGATTCAAATTCCGTAGGGTTTGAATATGATAAAGGTGTAATCAATTAATAGCTGGAGATCTCAAGAAAGCAAAATAGGTAGTTGGCTCTTTGTATTGGTGAGTAAAAAAAGTCAGGGTATTTCCCACTTGAGAGTCTTTGTTCAGAAGAACTGTGTCAAATAGAAGTGTCAGTTTTAGAACAAGCTGATAAAAGAATAATAAAAATTCATCTGGCCTAGATGAGCTTTATTCATGGCTTTTGCAGATAGTTAAAAATGAAATTGCTGAAGTCTAAGTATACTTTATAATATGTTGATTTAATAGACATTAATATCTCTTGAATAGAAACTGTTTGTCTAATTTATTAAAGGGGCACCTAGGAAAAGGGGATTCCAGAAATCAGGAGATCTGGCTTCTGTACCAAGCACGTCTGCCAAGCAGATCTACCAACTGGGTCTACAAGCAGGAACTGCAATAAAAAATATATGCCATTACTGAACTAAGATTCCATCTAATGGGCAAAATTTAAGATAACTTCCTTTGTAGAAAGAAGTGTTCCTCATGAATCTGTTTAAAGGAGTTAGTGAACACATGAATAAAAGTTCATTTGATTAATATAGTATTTTGATTTTCAAAAGGTTTTGACAAGGTCTTTCACCAAAGACTATTAAAGAAGCTATAATGGGGTAAGGAGGAAAGGTTCTGTCATGGTTTGATGCTACTTAGAATAAGAATAGGTAACAATAAATGGATGGTTTTCACAAAGCAGAATGATCTGAGCCATTCAAAATAATCATATGTAACTTAGAAAAGAGATAAGTAAGAACATGGCAAAATTTGTAGATACATCACAGATTTTTAAACATAGCAAAATGAAGTGCAATGTTCAGAAGGATCTCAAGATAGTCAGTGACTGGGTAATAAAATAACTGATGGATTTCTGTAGTATTTAAATACAAAGTAAAACACAGAGGAAAGCAGTTCTACTCGTACATTGATTACAGTCATTTCTAAATTAGGTATTACCACTTGGGAAACCGGTCTAAGAATTACTTTGGGTTGTGTGCTGCCTGTATTAATTCAGTGCTTGCTCAGCAGTCGTCCAAAGGTCAGCAGAGTCTTAGGAAATTACTGATGTTTTAAGAACAAAACTGAAAATGCCACTTTCACAGTCCACACGGTACACATCCTTCCTCTCAAACAATTTATTAGGTTGCAAAATAGTGCAAAGAAGGACAGTACAAGGGATTTTCAGCTATACAGAACAATTTATGATTAAAGACTACTTAGACATTTTTGGCATAGAAAATAAAATCATTATGTGGGATATGACAGAGTTATTGACATCACAGATGACATAGTAAATGGAAAATGTTTATTCACCATTTTCTGTGATATATAACTTAGAGGGCAATAAATACAAATGTAACATACATGGCACATGACTAAATGTAGAACTTGCTGCCATGAAACTTTGCAGATCCTGAAAGCAAAAGCAGGTTCAAAGGCAATTAAACAAGTTAATGGAAGAAAAGATATTCCGGGACCATTAGATGCAAAACCCTTGACACAACTTTAAGGTAGATGTCTAGTACGCAGATTCCTGGGTTTTCAGAATTCAAATCACTATATACCTGCTCTCTGTTCTTATATCTTTTGATACAGCAACTCCCAGACAGGATACAGTGTTAAGCAGGTGTATTAGCTGATCCAGATGGTGTTATACCTACCAAAGGTGTTGCTTTGAGTGCTCCAACCTGCATATCTGATGATAATAATGATAAATCAAGTATGTGTTTCTCATGTTTTCTTTCTTTCCCCATAGATATGTTGCCTGGTTTCTGTCACTGCAAGACTGGCTATACAGGAGAGAGCTGTGATAGATGTGCTTTGGGTTATACAGGATATCCCGACTGCCTGCCTTGCAACTGCTCCCTGACAGGCAGCGTGAATGTGAACCCTTGCGTAGGGCTCTGTATCTGCAAGGTATGGATGTCAAATTCTTATGGGCCATAGGAGGCGACCAGTGATGCTGAAAGACTGTGGTCAGTAGAGTTCTGGCCTTACGATGGTGTTCCACTCTTACTGCAAATTCTATATTGATATCACATTGAAATAAACACTATTTAAAAAACCCATGCAACACTTCTTACGAAATATCTAAATATGAGAATTGCTTTTGAAAAGCTGGTACCCTGAAAGTCACAATTTAGTAAGTTGCTAAGAATATGCGTGAAGGTCAGTTGATTGTACTGCAGGTTACTTTTTCTTTGTGGGATTTGTAGGAGTTCTCTTTCAGTATTTAACTAACACAATTGGACAGAAATGTAAATGCAAAAATACCTACACTATATTCTCAAGCACAAGAATGTATGAAAAATACTTTGCTATATCAGCTCATGCTGCATACACTTATAAAAGTTTTGGCGTGACAGCTGAATAGCACTGGAATCTATCCAGGGTATTAACCTTATCCCCACTTTATATAAATTCAAATGCTCTCTATTTAGAAATGAAATCTGTCCATATGAGTTCTAATTCCTTGGCTATCAAATCTAGATCAGATAAGGGATGCTTTTGCTGTAGTGTAACTTGAAAGGGAGCTTTGAGGAAGGTGTCAGAAGCTTAAAACGAAGCTACCCACTGCTCACTGATTTTTATTATTATGGCATTATTTGTGTGATACTGAACTGACCTGTTGCTATAAGCAGACCAAAATAACAAAAACAGAGTAGAGAGACTGTTGCTATCCCAGAGTGTCCAGGCTTTTCATTTTTTTTTCTCTTCCCTGGTCATCATTTGTCTCCTCTCTACTCCACTAATTGCTTTTTAAATGCCTGTTGAGGTAAAAGATAGCTTTTGCAGATAGCTGAGATACTGATGCATACACATTTATCTTCTTGAGCAATCTTCAAATTCAAATCAATGCCCATTATGGTCAAGGAGATGCTGAAATCATCAGATTACTTATGCTCCGTATGAAGAATAAAGTGGGATGTCTGGACAAGTTAATAACAGGTCTTAGGAAAAATACTTCCCTTCTTTTAATCACATCTTTCAATTAAATATAATGAGCTTGGAAAATTACTAGAGATAGTTTTCTTGTTAAGGAAATTGACTGCTGAAAAAAGTTCCTAGGATGAAAAGCAAAATGTGACGAAGCGGGCATTAGATAGATTGTTATCTTTATCACATCAGCCAGAACAAACCCAAGTACAGACAGGTGAGGGACAAGAGTAAGTGACAGTTTTATCACTGATTATCGGAGAAAGTTTCTTGAAAGTGTATGATTAAAGTCTCATTTTTGTGTAATTTAAAACTGAACAGAACACAGTATTCACAAATAAATTAAACTGCAGAAGCTTTGCTTCATTGGCTGGAGGATAGATTAGATCACCTTTCCAACTGCAAGCTTTATGTGTCTGTTATTCAATGAATTTACTACCTGCTGAGGAGAAGTTCTACTCACTGAGGCCATGCTTGTGACTGCAGAATAAGATAGTTTTCTGCTCTTCATTGAAAAAAATACTTCTGCTTTGCAGCTCTCCTCTTTATTCGCTTCTTCCTTCTCTGCACACATGAAGCTCCTTCAGCAAGGAATTTTTAGGGGCAGTGTATATAATACCTGTTTCTAGAATTGTGTATGTGAGCTTTGAGTGCTTGCATGTTTCCAAAGGCCAACTCATACTGTTTTTTGTATAAAGCAATAGTAACTGGGTGATTTCAACATGCCCATGAATATAATTCATTGGTACTAATACCAAAATTACTGGTGAAAATGTAGAAATTCTATCCTTAAAATGATGGATGTCAGAGTCGAAATTTATTGACTGCTAGCCTTGAGAATTATTGAAGAGTTGTTTTGTTTGTTTAACAGACAGTATGTGGTGATGTTGATTGACAGCACAGATACAACTATGGAGGAACAGCAGCAGTATTTTGCTACATTATCATTGTAGAGTAGTATTCACTGTATATAGTGAAATGTTGCTTGCATTTTTCTTTTGTCTTCTTTCCTTTACCTAACCTTTCTCCCAATGTCCCCATTGTCCCTATTATCTCTTAATCCACCTGTGCTTTCCTTCTTTCCTGTATTGCCACATGCTTTACCTTTTTCTCTCCTTCTTTCCCCCATCTGGGCCAGGAGGCTGTCAAATGGCTTTTTGCTGAACTTATTTCAAGAGTTTAGAGTTAAAACAGTCCTAGACTACACAGTGTGGGCAGGCTTTCTATAATGTATTCATTCTCTGCTGGTTTGGAGCCAACAATTTGGTTCTGTGTGCATACCAGAGTATTGTGTCCAGGATTAAAGAAACTGTATATAAAACACTTTTGAGAGGGAAAGAATTTTCTGGCCTACCTTGGGAAAAATATTGAATTACTAAGCCTGTACCATGGTGTAAAACTTTTGTAATGTACTCCTTGTAGAAAAACTAGCCTTATTTTTGCCTATTGATTTATTTCATAAATTGATTTATTGCATAAGAGTAGCATGACTTCCTGCATAATGTAAGAATTCTCTGAAAAATAAAATTACAAAATGCTGTGTTTAGCGTCTTTCAAGTACATTTAGTGCCCAGACTGTGCAGGAAAAGTGCTTGCAGACCTGTTTGCCATGTCATTGAGTCCCACACTTACTCTGGCTCTTTTGGTCCTTTAATTGTACAGGAGATTAATTAGAATCTTGCCTGAAATATGTATGTATGTTTATGGAGAAAAGGAACTAAAGATCTTAAAATGACCAAATTCTGGTTTCTGTTTTTTTCATGCAGCCAGATTAGCTTCTCTTGTATAGAATATTTGGCTCAAATACTGACAGATAAGAAGCGTGTTTCCTATATATATCTTTTTACCTCTGCATGAAAGCTAAAGAGAGTATAAGGCTGGGAGTCTTGGCAGTCTTGGGTTATAGTCGTGACAGCTGAAGTAATATTCCAATGCGCATTTCCAGGAAAATGTTGAAGGAGAAAACTGTGATCGTTGCAAACCAGGTTTCTTCAACCTGCAGCAAAATAATCCCAAAGGCTGTGAAGAATGTTTCTGCTCCGGGAAAACGGATGTCTGCAGAGAATCCCACTTTGCCTATAGGAGTGTAAGAAAATCTGTATCATATGACCAAATAAATATATCATTAATTTTGTGGGTTTGTGTGTTGTCACTGTCTACTATCACCTATTATAAAATAACTGATTTACTTTCATGCCACATAAGTCTTTTCATTTATCCAGAAGAAAATGCTTATAAGCTTTTTTCCTTTAATTGTGGGAAAGTTCTGAAAAAGTGCAACTGAATAGTGCAGCACTGCATAACAGTATTGAATGAAGCCATGTACATAAACACAGTCCTGGAATGTGCAGATATAACCAGTCCTGATTTAAATGCACCGTGTCCAGACAGCAGCCTCCTTTCCAGGTTGCTATTAAATATGCAGCCCCGAAATAATTAACTGTTTTAAATCCTTGTATGTACCACACATAGCTTACATAAGAAAAAGAGATTCTTATGGAGACATTTTAGGGGAATTTCTTTTGTACTCTGCATCTTTTTGGAAGCATATGAAGTGTGATGAATCTACTTTGCTTGTTTGCAAAATCTTGCTATAGAAAAATGTCTTTAGCATGCAGATATGCTCTAAACGTTAAATTTCTTCTCAAAGCTAAGACATTGGTTCTATTGTAATGAATGTTTGCTTTATATTCATGTTTGTAGATCTAGCCTGAGAAATGTGTTTCAGGTCTCCTAGTCTTTTTCTTTTGTATGCTGGAAATCTGAAAGTAAAATACGCCTTTTTACATACCAATTTCTGGAAAATTTTCCAGCGTACAGCTGGGCTATTATATTGTTCTGCTTGTGTCCAGGCTCTGGAAGCCTGTGCACGCTTGTATGAACACTGGTGTTCTATATTGATTCATTCCTGGCCATGCGATTTCAGGGATTCAAGTTCTGCTGCTTTCCAGGTTTGCTTTGGATTTGCTATCTTTCTAAAAAAATGAATAGTTGAACCTGTAAATTTGAAGGCTTTAGAATTACAAGATTTTCTAATCTTTGCTGTCTGCAATAATCAGAAAATATATATACATTTTTTCAGTTCATATTCTGTACATTCCGTGACTGATATTAAAGAAAATTTGTATAATATTTTAAATTGAAGGATGAGAGGTTATGAGTGTTTAGATGACTGATGTCTTGAATCTCATTGTAATGGATGTTTTCTTTTGTCTTCATAGATAGAAGACATGAATGGCTGGTATCTGACAGACTTATCTGGTCTCATCAGAGTTGCCCCCAAACAAAAGATTTTTGGTGGCCATCAGCAGCTTAGCATCAGCAATGTGGCTGCAAGAAAAGTACTGCCGCAGACTTATTATTGGAGTGCACCCAGCTCTTACTTGGGCAACAAAGTAAGTGCAGATGGTACTTGCCTAAATGCTAATTTGATTTATTAAGAGAAAAGAAGTAAAATTTTGAATGAAGAAGGGGCTGAGGGAAGATTAGGTTGGAAAGCTCTTTGACCAGCAAAATTGCAAGCAGAAAGGAATGAAGCATATGGAGAGTCTTTATGAGGCGAAAAATTAAGCTGAAAAAATTAATTAAGTTCTTTGACCTTGAGGCCTCTTCAGGCTTCTCCTGTCAGGTGTTAGAAAAGTCTATATAGTTTGCAGCATTGTTTCACAAATGAATTTGAGAATTTTTTTCACGGAGAGTAGAATTGAGGACTGTGTCTTAAACCTGAAGAAAGCTAAACAGCCTTTTCTCTGGTTATAGTAAAATTTATCTGAAATACTAACACTAGTATGCTTGAACACATTTTCCATTGTAGTCTCTTCAGGCAAGTACACCTCTTATTTATTTATTTTCTTCCTGCTGGCTGAAAATCAACATGACAGAAGGTAAGTGAGCATGTGGAAATTAAATAGAATCATTCCAAAGAATTGGGCACCCTGTTCATGGCTATAATTTTTTAAAGGTAGTCAGACTTATTCAGCTGTGCAAGATTTTTTTTTCTATAATCTTCCATATCTAGTGAACTTATCCTGTGATATCAACTGATACTTTTCCAGGCAGAACTTCATCCTATTTCTGTTCAGTAAGAAAAATAATGGTAAAAATGTGTAGAAATTATTTGAACATTAAAGATATTTTTTTCAGTGTAATTTAGAGGTCCTTTGTGGTTACTGTCAGATATCTCTGTATGAATGAAACAATTTGCCTTAATAACTGAACCATATAAATTTTTGATACTACAATAATACTGAAAGCACTCACAAATTACCACAGTACATCTTAACTGTCATGTTACATCACGTAAATTATAGTTGTAATGACATGCTTAGCCTGTATGAGTTGTGTGATAGAAATGGAATATTGCAAGTTCTTATTTGTAAACCCAATAAAACATTTCCCTAAGTAACTGAAACTGGATTAAACCACCCTTTCTTGCGAGTGATTGCTAGTTGTGCTACAATTTAATAATTGGTATCTGAGAACAGACAAGTTTCATTAAAAAATTTGTCTTAGGAAATGTAGAGAATGATAGGAAATCTTGTAGCTATAGATGTACAGTTCTTTGTAACTCACAAAGCTAGTGTCAGGAAAAAATGCATTTCCTTTTTATTGTTAAAATTATTTTTCTTAAATAGTAATCCCCAAAATAGAATTCAGTAATAAAAGGTAGTAACCATCCTGCATTTCCCAATTTTCAAACATAGCTCAAGAATCTAGTTTAAAATAGTTAATATAAAGTTGTCATTTTGTGCAGATGCCTCCACTATGCTGATTGCCATATGTATGCTATCTGCTTGTTTTCTATCTGTCTTAAGATCCTTTTTTCAGATGAAAAATATGTTGCAAATAGGATACTCCTGAGCGTGCAGCCTTTGGGTTTTTCCTCTTTGTCTAAAAATGGATGGCACTAGCCCATGTGATTCTTGTCTTTCTGTGCCTCTAAGGAGGCATTATAAATAACAATAGACTGTAGATAATACGGGATTCTTGTTTGTATCAAAGTGGGACAAGAACATAAACAAATTAGATTTGCATCACCATCTCTTTTTGCTCTTCTAAGCGTATACAGTACTAACAAAATGCCAGCTGAGTGGCATTTTACTGAGCTTAAATTTTGTTGTACAGAAGTGTTTTTTGAGACTAGACATTTTACATACCTAACTAATATGAGTTTCTAATTACAGAATAATATTTTAACAAATGTACTTACATCTTAGATATATTTGAAAACCATATTTGTAGCAGCTTCTTAAGTTATTTTGACAACAAATCTATCATTTTATTTTAAAGTTATGTCCATGCTAAATTATTTTATCGGTTGTCTCTAAGGTCTTTGAGTTATATTCTTAACAGTTTTATAAAAGCACTGAACAGCAAGTACTACATTACTTACACATTGGTACCAAACTCAGCAGGAGGATGTGAAGCACCTGCTTCTTCAAAATTAGTGTAGAATGGTCAGATGACCTTTCTTTCAAGAAGTTTTAGAAGCCTTAGTTATGTATCTACTCTGCCTTATTTCCTTTGGCATCTCTGAAAAAAGCAATTTGATAATTCCTGTGCTGAGAAGGATATATATAAAAAGACATATGACTTAGGCATATAACGTATTATGTTGTGTCCTCTCATCATTCTGCAAGGAGACATCCATCTTTGATAAGAGGAAGTAGTGCTCTCTGGTCCTGCAAGTATCATCATCTTTTCTTTGCTAAGGCCTAGTTTATCACCAAACATGAAGGTGGAGATTTGCCCTGCCCCTTTCAGATGGTTTGGGCAGTGTCATTAGTCAGTAGTCACAGGTTAGTTCTACGTTTAGGCAGAGGAAGGTTTGGAGTCCAGACCTCCAAACATTACTGTATCTCAACACTCAACAGCCATGCAAAAATAGGATAATGCATTCTTTAGCTCCACCAGCTAGGTTTTGAGCAAATATTAATGCTGCCATTACTCCAGTTGCAAACAACTTGGTAGAAACCCTAACACACATCTGCTGTAAAACCCTATCTGCTTAGTGACCGATTTTATTCACATTGAGCAGTTTCTTTCATCAGATGTAATTTTATGGGAGTAATTTGAAATATTTGTACAGCATGATCCCATTCAGTGTGGGTAAAGTTAATATGATTTGGTCTTTCATGAAGTAAGAATATGTTTGAAATTAAAGCCAAAGATGCTTGATATGTATAGGGCTTTGCAAAAAATTCCAGCTGATCATGCCCGTCAATTCCATATATTTTTAAACAGACATTTGATGGATTTATTGTTTTTGCTCTGACTTAGAGGCAAGACACAACTGAAAACTGTTTGAAATCTGTGCCTGCAGTTTGAATAGTAAGGGGACTTGTTCGAGAGTTTACTTATTTCATTCCTTCATAATGACCTATTGCCTGACTAATAGAGGTCGATGTTTCTCTGGTTCCAAACATGAAGATGCTATAGTAAGCCTGTAGCCAATATGTATAAACATTAAAAATGTTTTGGCATTTAATAAGTTTTCTACTGTGGAAAGCTAAAAATTGGGATGGAGTGAGCAACTTATTTTGTGACATCTTTTCTATCGCAGACTGCACGGAATACCTCATAGGATCAAATATTGAATTATAAAATAATCATAAGCTAGGTCTTTGTGGCTTTTATGTTTATTTCCTTCCATTTGTTTTCATTTCTTTTGCAATTCTCCTGCAAAAGGCAGAATAATGCAAAGCAAATTGCTGTCTACAACCCTGGAGCGAGAAGCCCAGCAAAGAGAAGGATGAAAGCTAGAGCATAAAGACGGGTAAATAATATAATAATAAACTGGAACAGAAATGCCAAAATCAATTGTCCTAAATTATTAATGCATCTAAACCCAGAAAGCTTCATTGAGTATTGTGATGATTTTAGTCTCAGATATCAAGACTGTCTAGTTCATAAGACATACTAGAGTTAGATCTCAATCTTCTTCTAACTTTTACTGCCTGCCTTAAAGGAGAGAGCAAAGTAATTTAATACCTATTGATATAAATGGCTGAGGTGAGAAATGAACTGGTGATGGAAACTACTTTTTTTCTACCATGATTTTGTTTAGACATTCATAGACCTCTCGTGGAAAGCAGTGAGTGACCTAGACTGCATAATTAGCTATATCTTAAATTTAGCTAGTGAATGGATTTTCCTTAGGCGAATGTCTATGTCTCTTTTATAGTCATGGAAGACAAATAGTGGAATTTAGGTGACCTGGTGTGATTTCCCTTTGGTCTCATTTAAAAAATGCTTCTCTCTTTCAGCTGGTTATGTAGAGCATCTAGGACATACATTTAAAGGATTTGGTTCCCAAAAGTGGCGATCGGTTGCCCAAGTCTAGGCAGGCCACCATTAAATAACATAGTGACTGTGCTTGACCTATCTGCTAAGTGGCTGAGTGATTTTTTCTGCCATGATGACAGGACCAGCACTTCATATTGAATTCACTTCTCTGCCCTTTGCACAGAAATGAGTTTCAGCTTCAGATTTTAATGTATACAAAGAAGGTGTCTCAGCTAGCAAAGTGAATAGATGAAGCAGATTGCGATGGAGAATGGAACTTGGTTCTCAAGTATCATTCATAACATATCAAAAACAGTTTTCTGCAGACTTTTATATGTTTCTTAGTACATTTAGGCTTGAGTGGGAAAAGGAAAGAAATAGAAAGTTTTATGTGCATTTTTCATATGTGAAAAAGGACATAAGCAACATAGTATCCCAGAAATCTCCATTAAGTTTAAAGTCCCTCATTTAGAGTTGCTGCAGAAACTCAGATTTCTTGGAAGTAGTGAGCATTAGTAGTGCCAACACACTCCAGAAAATGAGGATGATTCTTTTGAAAAATGCTATTGTAAAGATACTAATTCAGTACCTTTTGGCTACCATGCATTCTTCTGTTAAAAAGATAGTTTAGTTTTGTTATGTTTTTGCTTTTTGACAAGTAAATCTTAAAGCTTAAAGTAAAGCTTAAAGCTTAAATCTTAAAGTAAATCTTGCTTTTTGACAAGTAAATCTTAAAGCAATTCAAATGTTGTATTTTTATTTTAAATCACAAACTGAATTTCCTTGACAGAAACCAGTCCCCGTGGTAACCAAACTTAGTCAACAAAAATAAGCTGTCTTCAGCATACATCAAGTGTGCTCTTTATTTTATTAGCTCTTTACTACAACTTCTAAAAGTTGCATTAATACCCAAATTCAGATACTGAAAGAATGAGACAAATAAAACAGGAACAGCAGTGAAGAGCCAAACATTTTGAAGAGTACAGCTGCATGCTTCCTTTAAGTTTGCTGGATTGTTATTACATAGTTGAGTTTAGGTTCTTTAAATATTCTTAGTATGGCAAGAAGAATGCAGACAGAATACTTTAATGCATTTTTTCACAGTTTTAGCTGACCAAAATCTGGTTAATGCCTGGTACAATGTAAAACAATACCAGAACTGTCCTATTTGCAGATCAGCTATCCATGTGTATAAAGAACCCTCAAGATATCAATTTCACACACACACACTTCTCATTCATTGTAACATTCTCTGGCAATGTTTGGATAGCCTTTTTGGATGGTTCAAGACACTATTGTGTTTGCAAGGATGACTAAAGATGCCCAATATATCCTCTTTGTGCCTTTGAAATGAGCTGAAACAGGATTGTTTACAGTAGTCATTAGGTTACTACATCGACTACTACACAGTCTATTAACTACTCTATCCTATGATATGTTTAATTTTCCTATTTGCTAAAATTATCTCTTTTAGGGAAGAGAAGAAATTTATTGTTGGGGGCATTATTTCATAAATTTCGAATTCCTTTGGGTTACCTGCTTACTCACTCTGCCTTGAAGGCAAGGTTTTTAATCAACAGTGGCAGCAGAAAAATGGAGAAACAAGCAGGATATAAAATAGTTTCCTAAAAGAAGAGAAGTAAAAGCTAGAGAAAGAATACTGAGGAGCCTTGGAAAATGAGTGGGGAAGATAGTAAACTGGGCAATGTGTTTGCCAGAATGGAAAGCTTTCCTCTGATCCCCAAATAAAATAACGAAGAATCTAACAAAGCAGGAGAAAAAGGGAAAAGTCTGTGACTTGGAATGAACTGATATGTCTAGGCATTTGTGCAGGAAGGTTGGAGACAAAGGTACAACTTGATTTACATAGCTGAATTGAACAGTGCTCATTGCATCTGCAAAAGGAAATAGTTTATGAAGTTTATGAAAGGGAGGATACACAAAGTTTTGGTGCCTCTTACAAACCTTTGCATGCTATGTACCTCTTGAGTAAATAAGCATTGCTTTGAAAATTATATTTGGAGTTATTTGGTGATCATAGGTCACCTGAAAGAAGAGAGCTCAGTAGAGTTTTGCTCAGCTTATTCAGTTGTGTCAACCAGAAAATTCATTTTCCGGAAATCTAGCTGAAATTGTGCTGCACAGGAGTATGATGAAGGAATCTAGGTGCGTTACCAAAAGGGTTGTATTAGAGCTACTGAAAGTTTATTCTCTAATTATGTTAGCCACAAAGAGTTTGTGCTTGGTTGAGTTTACAAGATTCCCTTTTATGAATAATTGAGTTGTTATTTCTGTTTAATTATAACTGCCCCCAATTTTACTTTGATTTTAAACAAATTTCAAAATCTTAGAGTGTAATTGAAATAGTTGATTTTGTAAATAAGTCGTTAGTAAAACTGCAAGATACCATTATGAGCTTTCATTTTGTAGTTTTGTGCTGTTCTAATTTTGCCTCCCACATCAGAAAGGTGGTAGGCAGAAGGGCAAACATACTGAAAACTTCTGGTGATGCACAAGAGAAAGAGCCTTTTCTGTAAATCAGCTGTAGTACTTTTAATCTGTGCTGTATTGTTTATGAATTCTGGCATGCTTAATAGCTTCACATCAAAGATTCACACAGCTTTGACAGTCTCAAATCCTCTTGACTTGGAGTATCTCCAAATGCTAGCTAAATACCACTATTTCCATTTTACATATAATAAGTAACATTAATATTCCTCCTGTCTGTCCTTAGACAGCTAACTTTGGGTGCCTAAGATCGATCAACCTATTTTACCTTATGTCATTGAGACGTTTTAAGACTAAGCCATTGAAGCACAGTTCTGGATGCCTAATCACCTGTGTACAGATACAATCAAGAAGTATACGTACATGAATTTCCACCTGACACTTGTAACAGTAGTTACTTTACCTAGTTTCATATAAAATTTCAGCTGGTACATAGATCTGACTGAACTAGTCCACCTAACTTTGCAATGTCATTTTATAACCATTATTATTAACTAAAAAGTCCAATTTCTTTTTGTTATGTATATTTTTAAATATGATTGACAGTAATTGGAGACATTTTTAATGCACAAAGCACCATTACCAGTGTGTAGAGGAAAGTAGAATAGTGGTAGAAATTAATATTTCTGCTATCAACATTTCATCAGCAGAAGAAAAGTTGTGATTTTATATATTCTTGACTTTTACATTAAAGATGGGTCACTAATAGGTATGCTATGACCAGTATGCCATGACTGCCTTATACACTGTAATTTTCAGAGGGTGACTTTCTGGTTAATCAACAATAACCAAGCATCAAAATTATCCATCACTTCTTGCATCTTAGTTTAATACAAAAAAGAGAGAGAGGAGAAAGAGAGAGAGAGGACAGACCATCTTCAGGTAGTTAGTCTAATATTAATATCACATTTAGCATCAATGAAAATGATGGAGGAAATGAAAACTTTAGGCCTTTTACACTGCAGCAATTAAAACAAAATTTTCTGTATGGCTGCAAAATACTGACAAAGAATTGAAAAAACAAATTGTTTTGAAAAAAACAAATGGTAACCAAACTAACAAGAAAGTAGCACAGTAGTGAGCAGAGGATTGAATTACTGGTTTAGTTTTCATTTCATCACAGCTTCATTATTGTAAAAAAATTAGTATTGTGAGTGACTCACACTTTGATCTAATATGTGAATAGACTATGAAATATTCTTTAAATCCTGCATGTCCCTATGTCTTATCCACCCTACCATTTTCTGACTTAAAGATTTCTGAATTGTCCCACATTGCTTCACTAAATCCCTAGAAGGCAAACTGACCTCTATTCTCTTTTGTTCCCATTAGTTTTACATACTGTAATTTAAGAAGGGTTAAATGGGGACAAAGATTTTGTTTTCCAAAGAGAGACTCTAGCGAGCTACAGTAAATTTATTTAGAAATAGCATCTTAGTGGAAATTTTTAAAATTTAAAAACTTTCTTGAGGGGATGGTTACTCTAACCACAGTATGAAGAATTGCATCTTTCTGGACCCAAGAGACAAAAGGATTAAGACCAGATATTTGGCATATTGAAGGGAGAATCAAGTGTTCGAACTCCCATGTGAACTGTGATGAATTATTAAACGAATGGTTTGTTGGGCGATAGAATGTTACCTGCAAAGAGCTGCCCGTCTCCTGGAGGCACATCCCGAGTGAGCCAAATTGAGCCAATTAGACTGGCTGTCTCTTCAATGAGTTGCGACCTCTCAATGGTAATAGCTTATTATGATGATAAATGAACCCATCTCTCAAAGTGAAGCCCAAGTACACACTTCAGTAGTTTCCCTGAATCGCAAGGCCATTACCTCTCCACGTCAGATTGACAGGAGCAGCAGCAATGAGAGCAGACAGCATGCAAGGGTAGATAAACATGAGTGTTTTACCCAAATGAATGTATCTGCAGTTATTTTTGGTAATTTTTTAATGGGCCTGCCTGAGCTTTCCATCTTTTTGCTAGAAGTATCTAACATTTCACTCAACATATGCAGGACCACTGCTGCCTTCTGAGATGGTCAAATTAATTTCTGATTGGTATGGAGATGTCTCTTCAGTCTTAGAAATTCAGTGCATTGCCACACAGGATATTTTTTCTAACTGAAAAGTTTGTTTTACTTGTTTAGCACTCTTAGCCCTATTAATTTCTGTTCTCTAACTAATTTCCTGAGAAAAACCAAGAAGATAGAGGAACTGTAATATTACTGGTATTTTTCATTAATTTATTATAAGGTTTTGAAACCTTTAAATATCAAATATCATGAAATATTTAGATGATTTCTGGACCAGTTTTTGGTTTGCTTTAAATACGTCGAAGGACAGGAAGATTTCCATAATAAAGGCACTTGTTTCAATAGCTAACATTCTGCATCAGTTTTCTTCTGACTTTTTCTTTTTTTCAATTAAGGATTTCAGTGTATTTTATGAATTAAAAATAACAGTGCCAGAAATATGCACCTTAAGTTTAATTTCCTGAAAGAAGATTTTGGCTTTGTCCCTTTCCTTTATGAAATTGTGTAAGGGAAATGACTTTATAGATTCCCAAACAGTACTTCAGTATTTCAGAAGGTAACTGCAATGTGCTCTGAAGTGTGACCCGAAGTGCTCCCTTGATGGAAGGCTAGTTTGAACGATGCAGCTTGCCAGTCAGCACAGCTGTCTTATAGTCATGCTTCCCTTAAATAATATGATTCCCATCAGCTTTCCTGCACTGTGTCCTAAGAGCCGTGCCTCCCTGCAGTGAATACTTCCCTGAGCAGTAAGTAGAGAGGAACTCCAAGTTTACGTTTTTGCTTTGCAGGGATCTGGTTAGCAGGTTCACAGCAATATTAAGGGATATGAATGAAGTGAATAGTAATCCATAACACTCCATCAATAATGTCCTCTGTGCTCCAGAAAATCATACCAACAATTAGTATTTTAGTATTTAATCTACTTCGGTTTGGTTTGTTTGTTTTGAAAAATTTGATGATCACTTAATGTTGTACTGAAGAGGAACTTTCACTTATAATGATTTTCAAATTAAATGGTTGCAATACAGAACTATAGATATATCTAGGCATTTTAAATGTTTGCCAAGCTAAAAGAACAGATGGAACACACACACACACACATACATAAAAAGTAAAAAGGAAAAAAAATAGATCAATATCTGTTGTCATTAGCTATGGATATGAGATTTCCTAACTTTCAAACCCAGGCAATCCAAATTGAGAAAACTGGTGGACTGAAACTACTTTGTTTAACTTATAAAGTAGATTTGCAACAACAGATGCCTTTAGAGCTAATCAAATAAATAGATATGATGTTTGGTCAGCTGTATCGTATTATTTAAATGCTTGAGTTAATTCTGTTTAGTCTGCTGGAATGAAACGTCCTTTTGAGAAAGAACTTTAGTCTACAGTTTTGTTTCTGAGATCTATCTCATGTGATGTGCAATCTAATACATTATTCTTCTCTTTCAGAGATGGTGTATAAGTTCAGTTTAGAGAGATGCACAAAAAAAACCAGTTTTGTCACTCTCCTTTGCCTTTTGTTTTATGTCAGATATATATACATGCACAAACTTTTCAATACAAATAGCTTTATAAATTTGTCTTGCCAGTCTTAACAAACATATAAATGTATGACAAAGAATACAAGATAATAAAACTAACTACACAAGATTAGAAAAAACTTAGAGTTTACATAGTTGACAATTTTTCATAAAGATACTCCTTTGGTTTTTTTCCACCAAACTTTTTTTTCAGAATTTTTATCAGAAATATTATGGTGACATAGTTTGTTAAAAAATCTTAGTCAACAGCATTGTCAGATAAAATCATTTGAGTTCATCTGTCATTAATGGAGTTTTTCTGAAATGCCTCAGAGTGCCTTTGAGGATCCATAGTTCATGTTCCCTGCCTTTCCTTTGGTTCTGTATGGCAGTAGTGGAAAAATGTTAACATTAGTAACAAAAACAGCAACTCAAAATCTCCTATTCCACCATGAATGTGGTCAAATAGATGATGTTAGCACTCATCAGACTCATAATCAACCTTCCCAGAACTTCATGTAACAAAAGATTCCTCTACCCAAAAAATTCAATGGAATAAATAGGAGACTCTGTAAAGCTCTCCAGATCTTAGACCATCTTCTGACTATCTCTGCATTGAGTTGCAACTCCAAAATAAAAAGGTCGTCTTCTGTAACACATTCTTTAATACAATTTATAGAGTTGCAAGCTAATGTATTTGAGAAATTTCCCCAGAAAGTATAATGCAATAAGAAAAATATTTCCAATTTTTCAGTGTAAATTTTTGTAAAGAAAATCTAAAAATTATTATAAAATTCACTTTTTTGAGAAAAAAATGAAAGCAGCATTTTTCCTTAAGAGTTGTTTTGTCCTATAAGATATTTGCGTATAAATATTTTGACTGGCTCTAGTATCAGATTACTATCTATACATTTGGCTTATAGCCATTCGATAGCGTTGCTCTAGGCAAATATGAAAAATTAGCCTTAGCAATTTTTCAAATAGATCTTATTTAACTTCTTTCCTTTCAGTACTGCAAAGTGTTTTCTATTTTTGCTTTGATGAAATTCGGTAATTCTGGGCTATATGCTGTAAATGCATTGCACAGTATACCAGCTTTGCTCTGGTGACATGCTTTGTGTTCCAAAAGGTAAGTACTTTTGCTTCCTTTGCCAAATTTTCTGCATTAAAGTATAATTGTTTTATGCTGTCTGTGTCTTTCAGTGTTCTGTATGGCTAAACGCTGCTTTGCAGTTTAGAAATAGTTGTTCTTTGGACCTATGAAAGGTGTTAGCAGAAGGGGATCTCATTTTTCATGACTGTAGCTAAAAGTAATAACTTATTCAAAATCTATTAAAAAGTAATTTTCAGTTTTCTTGTAATAAATCAGAATGTTTATAATACAGGAAACCTTAATAAATTATCATGTAGTTCTTCTGTATGTGCTATGCACAGGTTTCATTTTTGATCATCATTTAAACAGATTTCTGCATAAAATATATTGAGAACATGTAGCTATGTTCTGCTTTATAACAAAGGAACAGGCTGAATATAACAAATACAGAAATTTTGTTATCTAAGATATCTAAGTTTTTTTGAGTTGAAGGTGACAAATTATTTACTTAGTGTACATTACACCATTTTTATTATGCTCAGACAGAGAACACTGGTTTAAATAGATTTTGATCTGACCAACTAAAGCCTTTGATTGTTACAGCACAAATTCAATTTCAAATTCAGAGGCCAAAATTTTCAGAGAGCTGAAAATCCATCTACCAGGTTCTTTATTTAGTTACCTGAGATTGTTATCTGATGCTTAGATATATAAAAGACGGTAAGTGGTTAAAGTAAATGTAAAGTGACTAATGTGACCATGTGACTGCTGCAGCATTTCATGAAGCACTGAAAACACCAATTATTTACTGATACATGCTTATTTTGTCTGAGAAATATGGGAATTTAAGCTTCTGTTAACAAGGCAGGATTTATTTTGCTCTAAGCAGGTAGTGACTACCATTTTAAAATAAGTGAATGTTAATTAATGCATGAATACAAGACATACTATATTGGGTAATGTGCTTAACAATCCACATTATTAATGAATGGATCCATCATAATGAGCCTTACTGCCTATCCTGAGTTATGATAAAATTCTTATAGACAGATAAATGACAACCGTTGTAATACCTAATGGATATCGTTATGGTCGGTGTTAAAACAATGAATGTGAAATGAATAATAGGAGGGTCATTAAGAAAAAAAAATTCATTAGCTATGTTGATAAAAATGCATAATCTTTTTCCCAGAGATATATGTACATCTTAGTTGACTGTGCATGTGCGTGGGCCAATTTCAGCAAAATTTGAACATTTCAGCAAAAAGTTCAACTGAACTGTTTTATCAAAAGTACATCCATATGTTTTATGTAAAATATTGAAAATTCAATAGTCTAAGTACTGTCCAAAAGGCAATAAGTCTATCTTCTGTTCCTTTATATGAAAAACAACTTAAATACAAATCCCAGCAATATGGCAGTGGTAATTAAACAAACATTTTGATGTTAGTGTGTTTTATTATGCTGACTGTATAAACAAAAGCATGAATGATAGGTTCAGTGAGCCAAGCCAAATTCCTGAGATTCTTACCGTTGTCCACAGAGCTTATTTTTTCACTGCACATTTTAATATGGCTTCTAATAGATTCTATTTAAATATTTATTTATTCATTCATTCATTGTTAGTTTTTGTGTCATCTCTCCACAGGGAAATACAGATTGCTACAAGCTTTAGAAACAGTAATTTTGTTAAAAAGTGGTCTAAAAATATCACGTGATCTCACTAGCTCTCTTTTTAGGCCGGAGAGGGGGAAAAAGTGGAGTTCGTGACAGACTTTAATCTAGGAAATGTGCAGATGCACACTTGCATGTGGCATGATTCTCATCTGAGCAGCTAAGAGAAGAGAGTGATTAATTTTGCTAGAGAATACAGGTTATTTTTATGGTCTGTTTTTTGACTGTTTAAATAACTGTGGCTAAAATTCTCCCATTTGAGATGTGTCTATTTTGGACCTGCTATGGTATATGATATATGATATATTATATATTGTATATTATATATATTTATTATATATTATATATGTATTAGGTAGGAGATGCTATTATATATTAGGTATTCTATACCAGATCTTTGAGGAAAAACTTTCACCAGCAATGCTAAAAGTTTTGCACATGAAACAGGAGCAACAATGTATAATATGGCAAAAATTGCAAATGGGATTCATAGGGCAGATCTGAGAAGTCAAATTTGGCCTCAGGGAGATCATTCACTTTCAGATCTAAAATTACTCTTACGATAGTTTTATTTGATTTTTGGGGAAAATAGAGAGAGATGCGATATTTTGTCCCCTGAGTATCTTTCTACTACTGTGTCTATGTGGCCCTAAAAGAAGGGAATATACTTACAATTCTTGACATAGAATCATAAACGCATAGCATCTATTCAAGGAGAAGTCAAACAAAGTTTGAGAACAGAAAAGTATCACGCATGTTCCTAACATCAACAATCCTGTGCCCTGGGGACTTCTAAGCTATGGAAGCAGTCATGCTATTCAACATCTGTATTCAGTGTCCTTCAGTCATCCTACACAACATTCAAACCTCTGCCACATAAAGATCTAAGAAAAAAAATGAGGGACTCTGACTTGTTTGGAACAGAAACCTGGTTCTATGACAGCCCACCTGGTTACTTGATTTTGAACTTTTCCTGAAAATCTGGAGTGCAAAACACTTTTTCCGGAGACTCAGTAGCACTATTTTTTTTTTTTTTGAAGTGTCATCACAATGTTTTTATACTAAACTCTATTGCTGCTTTAGTCTGCTCCCCTCTACACTGGCAACTCATCTGAAGGAAAAGTCAATAGCACTTTGTAAAGAGATGTAGTTATTTGCCTTGACATCAAAGCACAAACTGTTATATTTCCTTCTCAGCCTTCTGTTTATGCTGTAAATTGGTGGAGGAGAGAGGCCACGTTTCATGCTGGAGACTGATAATGAGTTCTGTTACCTTTGACACTGATCAGGAAGAAAGAAAATATTGTGAGATTATAAAATAAGAAAATCATTTTAAAAGTCTCTTTGCAAGGGTGGGGGTAAAGGGTGAGTTATTTCTGTCTTCACACTATTCACACTATTCGCTTCTGCTAATTAGTTAAAACAGTTATGTTAACAGTGACTAAAATCTGTATATCCGAGCAGTTAATGTGCTTTCTGATTTTGCTTCTTTACAGATTTCCTCTTTGTTTCAGATTTAGGGTCAAAATAAACTACAGAACCTCATTGTTAGAGCTCTTCTAGTTTCTGTGATTTTATCAGACACTGGCTATTTGTACTGGAATATACAGAAAAACAGGAGTCCTGGAAAATGATTTGTCTTGTTTCTGATTTTACCAAATAAATGAGCAAATGATTTTGCCCATTATTTTTCTAAATAATAAGCCAGTAGTGTGCCAGGTGAAATGTCGCTAGTCATATTTTGTTTGCTGTGTGTTTTAAGTGATTGATTAAGCCTTTTAAATATTTAAATACTGTGAATTTGAAAACAAATGCTCCAAAGTAAAAATTAGTACTATGGATAGATACAAAGAACTATCAGATAAAGTCCTAGCAAAAGTATTCAGAGGAAACTGTGGAATTCAAGTACTTCGTACTATGGCTTTGGGAGGCAGGTACATAAGTAAGTAATTCTATTGGGCAAAAATACATGACACAGGCACCAGAGCAGGTTAATCACTTCAGAGTTTCTCTACCTTCCCAAAAATGAGCTGTATTAAGATATTAGTGCTGCAAAAACAATCTGACGTGGGAGATTCTTGTGCTGTAGGGCCTGAGGATTAGGTACAACTTTAACAGTCAATTCACTTAATAACTTCTCACGTCTGAAGTTACATTATCCATTTTTCTATCTTTTACAGAATCCAGCTAAGTTAGATCAATATCCTGAGGAAATGTGGCTTTCTATTTTAAGATGACATTTTCCTGCTTGGCAGGATATTATCTTCATACATGTGTACAATATGGTACTAATTTATATCCGTGTGCTAGTCTGAGAAAAGCTGCCTTGAATCTTGCTGCAGTGAATTAAGGCTTAACTACTGTATTAGGCTTTTAAAATTGTTCTTAAAATATCATATCCCTCCTCACTTTGCTGCAAAATGATACTGAATGGATGAGGTGGGTAGGCAAAAGCAGGGTCTAGCTTCATTGCAGTGCTGTATAAAGGCTTAACATTTTTTTCATCATGAACTTTTTGTTCCAGTAGGCTGAAACTGGGATGATTAAATGATGCATGGGCCAAAACTGAAAATACAAATTTCTGCTCCTTTCTGGTGCTTGGATGGAATTAATTTTGAATACAGAGGTTACAGTAGTGCAAGCAATTTGGCAAGTGGTTTTTGAACTACCCTCTCAGAAGTATTGTTCATGAATATACTTTAAGGACACATCTATATTAATAAACTAAGCACTGACTAGGACTTACTTCCTTGATTTTCCAGCTGCTGGTATGGACATACTGTTGAAATCCTGTGCTGTTGAACATTAAAATAGGTAACACTGTAGTATAGGTAATAAAATAATCCCCTTACTTTATACTGTTTAACTCTCTCATCTTCTAAAAGAGAATTGAGAATGGCTTTCTTTTGGTCCACACTGCTTCTTAGACTTTTCCCAGGAAAAATCAGAACAGTGCAAGGAGTCATTTTATTATTTTTAAAGTATAACTGGTGAGTCCCACTCTTGAGACCTCTGCTCTGAAATTGTTTTTGAGGACACTGCTGAAGAGTCTCAAGCCATTTACAACTCATCATTCTTTTCTATAGCATCTCTAGTGCTGACAAGTCTATTTTATGTGAATATTCCAGGCCACCAGAATACCTGAGTGCTACCTGAATTAATGCCTCTGTCCTAGTATTTTAGACTTTTTTTTCAGAACCCAGTACTGCTAAAAGCATACCTCTAGCTGAGGTTAGAAGAGCTCCAAGCCACAATAATTGTGGCAAGCAAGATTGCAGCAAGATGAAAATTACTAGACAAAACAGTTCTAAACAAATTCTGATCTGCTGGCTCACCATGCAATTTATCAAATTAACTTCTTAAATGAGAAATGCAAAGAGCTTTGCCAAATAATTTGTACTATCCTTCTGTATTAAGTTCACAAGCCAGTCTTGTTAGCTCCCTGTGTAACCAAAGAAGAGAAAACTTTCCCCAAAGGGTAATTCATAGCATTATGCTCTCCGTATAAATTTAGAGATACTCTCTCCAATCCACTGACAGTGGAGGAAGTCTAAGACCTTTCTCTAAAATTATATTAGCCATCTCACATTAATTAGAGTTATGGTCCCCACAGCTCCTGCTCTAATTTGAATGTATTCCATTTTAAGAAATATTCCAAAATTGAAATTGCAATCTGTGCAACAGTTGTGATATTCTATATAATAGCACCCAGATCTCCCAATCAGGTGCCCTTCAGACACTTCACAGTAGTAGTCCTTTGTCATTGTTCCCATGACAGGTTATGGCAGTTGAACAACACATGGAACTAGGGGACAATATCTACTGTGTAAACTACTATAAAAAAGCTACATTCAGTATAATTTGTAAATAATGACTCATATTACTGGAACATTTGTGTATGGCAAATTATAAATCTTTAATTCTAATTAGAAATCCTTTCTTGACTAAGTGTTTCAAGTCCTTTGAAATTAAGGTTTCCAGATGTTTATTATTCTGATATGGAGACAATAGATGATAAAAGTCTTTTTAAAGCAAAAAACAAAATGCAAAGTGTGTGTACATTGCCGGAATAATTTTACCACCCAGTCATGATTGTACATTGTCCCACTAGCAAGCATCATTATTGCTTATATGGAAATAATACTATTAACAAATATTTGTGTATTTTAGCTTTCCCCCACAAAATGAAGCATCTGGTCAAGTTGACAGCACATGACCAGTCTACTGTCCATAGATAATCAGTGGTCCAAAGTTGTATCATTAAAATAATTGGCCTGGCAATTCTGTTATCAGCGGTGCAGTAAAAACCTTCTGAGCTAACTGTAAATTATCTAGTTTAGATGTTAATAATGGATTTCCCAACCTCTATGTTTTAGACAGCTTCCAGTCCTCAAGTTAGTTCAAATAACTCTGCATGAAGTAACCCACTGTTTTTTGTCAGGTGTCAGTAATGACACATAACTAGCTGTCATGTGTCAATAAAAAAAAAGTGACTGAAGTGATTTATATAATAGACAAAAGCAATATAGAAAGTCAGCGTATCTAAAGAGAGAGATAAGTCTTAAAAGGGAAAGTGAATTGAGAAGCAGTTTTAATTGCATGGAGACAAATGAGAATAACTCAGCGTAAAAACAAGGTCATCCTGTACCTAAATAGATTTCCCGGAAAACATAGTTACTAAACTTCTGTGGGAATGAATTTAAATTAAATGTGTTGAAAGCTGCATAAACATTTGTGCCACCCAAGAGACTGTGAGAATAACTGCAGTTCATGTCCTGATGGATAGTCAATGCTTTCATGGCCTACTTTGAACTTTTAGCAGAAACTCCACAATGTCCTGGGGGCCTGCCTTTACCAAGCAGAAACTCCTGTTTTCTTAGAAAACACCGAATAATACTGCACCATAGAGACACACCTGTGGCTTATGGTAAGTAGCCAAATAAGAGGCAGTTGTAGACACATATTATCTAGCTCAAATATATTCCACCCTTTGTTCTCACAGTCTTTTCTTTTCCCCAAAGCGTTTAGATTTTTGTTCTGAAAAAAGGAAATTCATAATTTGCACTACAAATAATTAATGTGCAGCATGAACTGTAAGGCTGAGATGATATAACCATGAGAGGAGACCAGGGATTCTAGCAATATGGGAATCGTTCTAAACTATTGCCTGAGTGAGTAATCGATCTTCCTTTAGGTCATGAAGTAGAAAAGTTGGGGCAAAGAATAGAAGAATGGGAATTTGGATCAACTCATGCTAAAAAGTTCTGTCCCCTAGCTAATACAAACAAACAAACAAACAAAAACAACTGAAGCATTTAATTAAATGTCAAAGGATCCACTTGACCTAGAGCAGATTTTTGGCTTTGGAGACATTTATTAAAATGAAGAAAATTAACAGCATGACAGTGGAAGACTTTTAAATTCTATGTTTTCTCTGTTTAGCCTCTTAAATATTTTTCAGATGAAACCATCAATCAGGCAAACTTCATGAAATTTTCTGGACAGTACCATGACAAATAAAATAGCATTTTAAGTGTGAACAAGTAATTATTAAAATTTAGCAAAAATCCTCAGATCAACTTCTTTCCCAAACAGCTTTGTGCTGTAAATATTAGATTTCTTTGATAACATTTCTCCTTTGTTCTTCTAGGGAATAATGGGGAAAACAAAGCTAATACTTGCAGTTTTAAATAAGATCCTTTAATTACCTAATAAATCTTTTTCAGGGTCTCTTTTCTTATGCATTCCCACCACAGAAGTTAAAAGTTTTTAGCTTTTGGGGAAGGCATTGAGCTTGCTAAGAGAAAAAACTGAAGCACGTGCCAGAGTGGTATCCTAGAATGTTGTTTCTAGCCTTATGTACTGGCACTCTGACACCTTTTTACCAGACAAGGCTCTCCTCGATTAAGTACATTCCTTAGTTAAAACACATTTCATCCAAAGCTTTGGATTTGAAGGCAGGCTAAATCTCCAGAGGTCCCTTCCAACCTCAATGAGGTTATGATTGTGTGATTAAGTGTAGACTGTTAAGTAATAATAGAGCAAATTTGTATTAAGGTATTATTAAAACTGCCTGTATGTTTCAAAAGTACAGATGAGTTAGTTTGGAAATCACTGTATTGAAAGTGATTGCATTCTGTCGTTTTTTTTTTTTTCCTCTCAGATGCTGCTGTTCCACTTTAGTGAAGTACAATACTATAACCTACTCCAGAGATAAAGAATTACCAATGCTAAATGCCACTAAGTCTCACAGGTACCTCAGTTCACAGTAGTTAAATGTCAGCACAGAGATCCACAGGCACTAAAATACCACCAAAAAAAAGTTCATGTTACATCTTGCTTATGGGTTTTGGAGAGGACTATTTTGTTTGTTTGTTTGTTTATTTTAAAAGAGCTGAGTGGCTGACAAATTCTATTAATTGCTATACCCGAACCTTACTGGTCAGCTTAAGAAATTCAGTCTGTAGATACTTAAACTGAAATTAAACTGGTAGGTTAGAATTAAAACACTGTGCTAATGTGGGTAAACTGCTTTCAGTGCTTTGATTAGTTGTCTGCGTGTTACAGCCTTTGCAAACCCTGAGTGTGAGCATGTCATGATGAATTTTACATTAAAAAGTTAAATGCTGCATTCAGAACTAAGGAATAAATAATGTTGGATGGGATTTACCTTTTTCTGTTCACCAGGTACAGAAATCAGTCTACCAGAATAGTTGTTTCTAATGTGCATGTTGTTGTATATCTTTTGGCCTTTTCTAATTATGTTTTCTGTGGTACATCCCTGAAGTGCAAGGTGTCCTTAGACACCGTAGCTTTAATTCAGGTTCCTGAAATTCAGCTCACTTCAGTGAAAGCTGAGAAATCTTGAAAATTTGAAGACTGGAGTCCTTGCCTGTGGGTGTTTCTCAGACATCCCATATAAGGTAGACAAAGTCTTTTCCATAGGTTGCAACTAAAAAGATTGAGACTATTTCTTCTATATTTAGTAAGCATATCATGATTTTTCTAAACTTCAGCAAATAATCTAAAATCAACTATTCCTTAATGAAAGTCAGATAGGTTTCTAGTATATATTAAAATATACTACACTATGGAGAACACTGAGGGGTAAATAATTAAGTCAATACTTCTTAGACAAAGTCTGCATAAGAATGCTTTGAATGCATGAGGATTGAATTTGCCTTGAGGAAATAAAAGATGTGGCTAAAGTATTATATACTTTTCATGCATACCAGTAGAATGCTTTGATATGACTTTGATAGTACTTATAATACTTTAATAATACTGTGATAGAGTGCCAAGTGTCAGGTTCTGCACTAAGGTCACAACAACCCCATGAAACGCTACAGGCCTGGGACAGAGAAGCTGGAGAGCTGCACGGCAGAAAAAGATTTGGAATTGCTGGCTGAACATGAGCCAGCAGTGTGCCCAGGTGGTCAAGAAGGTCAAAGGCCTCCTGGCTTGTATCAGGAACAGTGTTGCCAGCAAGATAGGGAAATGATCATCCTCCTGTACTCAGCCCTGGTGGGGCCGAATATTCTGTTTAGTTTTGGGCCCCTCACTACAAGAAAGGCATTGAGGTACTGGAGCATGTCCAAAGAAGGGCAACAAAGCTGGGGAAGGGCCTGGAGCACAGACCTTATGAGGAGCGACTGGGCGAGCTGCGGTTATTCAGCCTGGAGAAGAGGAAGCTCAGGGGAGACCTTATTGCTCTCTACAACTACCTGAAAGGAGGTTGCAGTGAGGCAGGAATGGGTCTCTTCTCCCAAATAACTATGGAAAGGACAAGAGGAAATGGCTTCAAGTTGCTCCAGAGGAGGTTCAGATGAGTGGTGAAGCATTGGAACAGGCTGTCCAAGGAAATGGTGGAGTCACCGTTCCTGTTACTACATGTTCAAGGACGTGTAGATGAGGCAGTTAAAGATGTAGTTTAACAGGCATAGTGGTGTTGGGTTTACAGTTGGACTTGGTGATCTTGAAGGTATTTTCCAATCATTATGATTCTATGATTCGATGACTGTATTTTGTTAAAAGTTGTAGAAATATAATAACTTTTATTTCTCTAGAATAAATGCTTTTTGTGTTGCACTTGGTTTCTTGACTTCCCACATAATACCTGGCAGGAATGATTTGGATAAAAAGGTAGTATGGGATATCACTGTTAGTCATTCAGTAAGCTAGTATTGTGGTGGTTTTAAACATAATAATCCTAAAATGAATGATATTAAACTTAATAACATTCCTTCTGAATCATATTTAGAAAGAGCCATAGACACAATTTTTTTGACCTACAATTCAAATACATTTCATACTCTGTACAGAAAAATGAGAAAAGTATGTGTAAACAAGGCTCATGACAATTCAGGTGGCAGTCCAAGCAAACTAAAAGATCTATAAAGATCACCTACTGGTGGTTTTATGAAGACCATTTACTGATGTTTGGAATGCAAGGAAATTATTGGATCTGAAAATGTTATTACAAAGTAAATACTAGATTTTTTTTTAAAAAAAGTATGCTTCACTGGTGTCAGTGAAGACAGTGATAGAGAAACCTTGCTCACAATCTGAATATTTCAAAATGGAACTCCTACCTATACCAAATGACAGTCTTCTAATACTTTTTTCAGACCACTTTTTGCAAAAGGCTATACAGCTAATGCTCTACTTTGGTATAGAAGGGAAGTATTTTAGAAAAAAAAATCTTTTGTGCTAAAAGCTTTTAGATTGATATTGAGAATGTGTTGGAATTCCATATATACTTTGCAGGACTGTGAAAATATGTGTTCTTGCCAAACACACACAAATATGTGTATTTTGCCATCAATTCCCTTATTAATGGTATACAAGCAGGTGTACAAAGTGGTATTTATACAGTTTCCCACAAGAGCATGACAATGATAAGGACTGTGGAATATGCAAGTGGATGTGTACACAGGTTCTCTATGTCACGCATAGGCTGCATGCTTTTTTGAAAGTGTTTTCCCAAGCATAGCAAACATTTTAAGGACAAAGCCTGATGTCCTTCATGGATGGAGTTATATAGATTTAGAAGGTAGCTATTTACTCCCTGTTGTTACACATTCTGTTGTTTCTTATATCTAGAATAAGTGGTTTAAAAGTGAACTTTAGAATTTTTGCTAGCTAGCCTTGGACACTCGTTCATCCTCCAGAGACTGGTAGCATTGCCTTTAACTCTTCATTAAGGTGATGTCACTGCACTAGTTGGCATTTAATTGTATAAGAAAAGATAAGTCCCCTGTTTGCAGAAATTTTCAGAAATCAATTAAACTCATGGCAGTACAGCAGTTTCTGTCAGCAGGAGGTGATTCTAAAACATCCATGAAAAAGTAAGAGCAGCTGTAGTTAAGTCAGTGAAGGGTCTGTGTATCCTAGAAAGTGGTCCCCAACAGTGCTGAGTAGTGGATGCCCATGGAGTAGTAAAAGCAAGCAAGCACACATCGATGCTGACTTGAATAGCAAGCCAGGATGCAGCACTCTGCACAGATTTTCTGAACTAGAGAGTAGCTCTGTTCCAGTCTAAGAGAATCCAGTAATAAGTGAATTAGAGAATCCACAGCATTAAATTCTTGTTAAAGTTCTTGAACTGTAATTGGTAGTTAATGTAATTAATAATGAGTGGGCCAGTGCAACTAAGGGGAGAGCAGGAAGAAAAAGAATTCAGACATGAAGAAAATGGAGATTATGTCTGTGGAGGACTGAAACACAGTATTCTCAAATGCCGGAAACCTGTGACTATTCTAAATTTTAAGGGATGGTTGATCTAAAATTTAACTGTCAACAGTGGGGAGGGAATCGTCCTACAACCAAGAAAACTGCCGAGACTGTGGAACACACTGCTTATTATCATTTGGTCAAAACGACAAGTCTCAACCTGTAGATAGATTCTGTGGCAAATAAAATCACTCTCTTGTCAAGAGTGATTAGTTTCATGCATTGCTATTACTTAAATATAGACTAGCATTTATGAAGGAGATTACAGTGCGGTCTTACTGTAAGACTGTCTAGAAACCTGAGTAACTTCATGTAGGCCACAATCCCCATCTAACACATACTTTTAAACAGGGCTAAGTTAAGCTCAGCATTTCTGAGTTTTTTTTTTCTCTTATTGCTCTTGTGAAGTAATAGCTCTTTTATCCCCATTTCAGGCTATAGTTAATCATTTCTCCAGACTGCACCATTGCATTAAATCTAAGGTTCCGTGAAACCCTGCTAGATATTAAGAAGTTTGAGACTGAGGCAGAAAATTTACATTATTAGTCAGGATGTGCTTTATTAGTGCCTAGCACCCTGGCTTACATTGGAAGTGAGCAGAAAACACACATTGCTAACAGAAATAAGGAATGAAGGAACATATTTAATTAAAGGAAAATTGTGTAGGTTGGATATAAATGAAATTAATACATTCATAGGACCTTGTATTTAAATATTATATATGGCCATATAGAATAATGTTGAATTATTTTAAGATTTATAGCTTATTGTTACACAAAGAATTCAAAAACCACTGGTGTGTAGTTAAAGTTGATATCCTGGAACAAATGTAAAATTAAGGTATGGTTTCCCAAGCTGTCCTTCGAAATTAAGGATGTATTTTTCAAAATCCATTGAAAGAGAGAGAATCATAGGGAACGATAAAAGTTCCTAGATTTTACTAGGTTCAAAAATCATACAGTGTTCTTTATCTTTAAATATCCTGGAGCATGTGGTGATATTCCATACTGAGACATTCATTTTTTAGACTGCAAAATTATATGACCCTAACTATCTACTGTTATTCTTCAAACAGTTGCTTATAACACCAACACTCAGAAAATTTTTATCTTTCTTCTTCTGGTCTCCCATGCCTGTAGGTATTGTTGTTCCCCATCCTGCAAGGATGTAAATAAGAAACATGAATCAAGCAGTTTCTTGAAACTGAACTTACATTGAGAGAAATGAATAGCTTATTTTACTGAAGCTGATTTTGTATGCTCTTATATATTCATTATTTGAGTGTTATGGCTGTTATGTGTTAAATACATTTATCATGACATGGGAACAGGGAGCTGTTTCTTATTTAGAGCATTCGTGTATCAGTGTCTGCTGATATAAAAAAAATATATTTTCTAAAAGATTCTGAATCACCCTGTTTCAAGGTCTACATATCTTCTCTGTGGAGATATCTTGTTCTTCATATACATAAACACACATACATATATACACACACTCTTATTCCCTTTTTTTAAGTGACACTGTCATGTCAAAAGTGTTTTTAATATTCTACATCTAACCATTCTGTCTCTGCAAAAAAAGCATTTTTGCAATTCCCACAGTGTAAAGGACCTTTGGTCTTCATCAAAGGATACTTATATTCCTGGACTGTATTTTTAATTGGAGATGGCCTAAAGGAGAACAAGACTTAAGGAAAAACAGAAAGAACTCAGTTTATTTAATGACAAATAAAATGGACTGAGATGGGCATCTTAAAGCACCTGAAGGGTAGAAAAAGGGAAAAAGACTGTTGGCATTCATAAAAAAATAAATACCTAGGGGGTTTGATATACCTAGAAAGATTACATGTATCTTCTGAAAAGGTGCAGAAAATAGATAGATACATTTTTGATCTCATGCAGATATATAGAAGATAATTTTTCAGTAATAACAAATGTTTCACTTTTTTTTTTTTTTTTTTTTTCGTTGCTGTGTGCATAGATTCCTACTCTAGATGCATCCTGGGCATACATAGTGACCATACTGAGGATATTTTTAGAAAACTAGACTTCATGTGTTTGTTCTCATCTAAGCTGTGAGGGTTATATTACTTCTTAGCTGCATGTGATATTTTCAGAACATTAAAATAGAATGTATATAGGATAATGTTATCACATATTTTTCATGCTCAGTTTGCAGTGCAGTATACTCTGTTACCAAAAGTAAAAGAAAATTCTGACAATATACATAAGGTGAATTTGTGGAGAAAATGGGAGTCTATCTAAAATATGTGACTCTCATCTAAATCCACACAGTACTTTCTATGAGAATATTTTCAAAATATCCACAACAAAATGTGTTAAGATGACAAACCTGAATACACTTATTGTCAGCAGAACATTTCCCCAGTGTTAAGATGACAAACCTGAATACACTGTCAGCAGAACATTTCCCCGTCTGTGTGAATTAAAATCTGTGCTATATTAATAAGATTCTCTATGTTAACATAACTCATGGAATTATGTTTTTGATGATGAATCCTTCACACTGAGCTAGGCATATGACTTTTATGGAGCTTAAGTCTGTGCAAAACTGATGATGCTTCTTTTAGCACATTTAACCTGGGAGGAGAGTGCTTCTCTTTTTTCCACGTAGTTATCAATTCGCCCAAAGCAAATTTCCTCCATCATTTTTCTTTTAATGCAAGAAAAGCTACTCATGAATATAACAGTCAGTTTTTCCCAATGGAATCGACAGTATGTAAACTAGAATTGTTAGAAATTACCTTTCTGATCCGTATCGCTTTAAGTCTGTGAATGGAAGTTACATATGAACACCCATATGAATGAATGGAAAGAGTTGGCAATTTGTTTTGCCTAGGTATAAAATAATTTAATTAGTTTTCTGATCAGGATAACTTACAGAAAACTGATCTTCTTATGTTCTTCCTTTTTAAAGGAATAAAAAGCTAACCAAAGTATTGCCAAGAATAACACATTTGAATGCTACAACCACAAAGTTCATAGAGCTAGATTATCATCACAGTGTCTAAATAAGTTTTTTGTGGTCAGCTGTCATTAATGCAAATTGAAGTTGAAGTATAAATTCTCAATGGAGGTCTCTTCAACCTATGCCATTTCTCCTCCCACTTACTTAGGCATTACTTCAGTTGTTTTCTCTCTTCTGATCTGCTCTCCAATCTCATTAGCTTGATCACTTACCCTTTCTACAACTTTCTAGGAATAAATATAGCTTTCTTCAAAGAAAATGGTATATATAAAAGACAAATACTTTGATTTTTTAAGAAAAAAAAATCTACCTGCAAAGATTTTCAGAGAAGACTTTTTCTTTAAGACTATTTTGAAGGATACTTGTTTTCAAAACTATGTTAGCTTGTCATGAGTAGTTTTAGTGGAAGGATGGCTGCAAAACATACTAGCACAGGAAAAGTGGCCATGAAATTAATCATGAGTAGCATTGGCTCCAGAGGCAAGTAATTCAAAACATGGCTTATGCTGACTGAAAACAGAGCATATTCAGAACAGATCTTAGGATTTCTGATTCAATGCTTGGTTCCTCCTTCCTCTCCTAAATTGAAATCCAAATGCTAAGGGACTTTTTTATGATTAGTGTCAGTGAATTATAGTATATTGAGACGTGTTTATACAGATCTATATCTTTGTTTAATGCTCAACTGTTTATTTTTACTACTTTTATTTTGATGTATGATCCTTAGAGGTCTCCATGATATGTAGTGAAATACTAAGAAAAAATGTACTATTGTCATGTTTTCTTGTTTATTATATCAAATGATAGCCACCTCTGAAGAGCAGAGAATTGGAATTTGTATATCCTTGCATTTTATTTTTTTGTTAGAGAAGAAAGAGTTTTATTTAAAATATCAAAGTCTTTCCATGCTGTTTTGCTCAAAATCTCTCACTTTTAAAGTTAAAAACACTGACAGACATTAAGAATACTATAACCTTTTTTGCCAGATCAGTTTTGCAAGCAGATACTGTGGTTATATGGCTCTTTCCTGCTTGCAAACTTCTGATAGGTTTCTGTTTCATAACACAGCCCAAAGCATTATGTCATGAGTTGCTTTGAATTACTTGTGCTGCCATTAGTGTGCAATAATATTGTCCATAGTAATGCTGCAAAACAGTTAAGTAGAAGGAGCTATGAAAATCAGTTTTGCTAAGTAAGCTGAATAAAAATTACAAATTTTGTTATTTTCTATTGTGGAAATGTTCAGGAATATCATTCCTGGGCTATTTTGCTTGGCTCTTTACAAATACGAAAATAAAGTCTAAGAAGAAAAATACTTGATCTAATCTAGTGATGGAAGTAGGATTTAATCATTTCTTTCTGCTAGTTACACTGCATCTCCAAAACTATTTAAACATTTTTTGCAGTCATAAGTATTTGTGGATTTTGGTTTTTAGGATCATCACACAGTATTATATGCAATATTGTTGAACCCTAAATGCCATAGAAAAGTGAGGAAAAAATACTTTTGCTAAGGATATCTTTAATTTAGACTTGAACCAAAAGCTGGTATCTGTTGGATTATACTCCTGCATTTTTTTAATAATCCTTGCATGCTAGGGTTTTGTTGCCATAGAGATATGAGCTTTCTTTAGTTTTGCAAAATAATGTAAATTCTTGTTCTTGCTCAAATATTCATGACACAGTACAGCCGGAGATGAGAGGGTAAGGTCAATCCTTGTGTCTTCATATAATTGAACAGTGACATAAATGTTATTGTTCCTATTTCATTTTAATATTACTGGAAGGCATTTCTTGATATGTCTACCATAACTATGACTTGACCATTTGGAATCATAAGGCCTTGAATGGAGAGATGAACTTTTCATCAGTAAAATTAAGAAATGCTTTCAGTTATGAGGCTGTTGACAGCTAGAATGCCAACCATAAAGTTAATAATTATTATTTAGAAATATTTGATCATAATATGATATTTAGAATCACATCCCATAGTTCATCAAATTGGGAGTTTGATTTCAATATCACTAGTAATCTTAAACCTCTCCTCAGTAAAAGAAAAAGTAGAATATATATCTAAGGCTATGCCTTTCAGCTGCTCTGCCCTTGCTATACTTGTGCTTATTAAGGCCAGAGCAGCTGTTGCAAAAATCTAGTCAGCAGCTGGTGAGTTTGTATTAGCAATTTTTTTTTCCTCTTCTGCTTAGCTATATTCAGACAGGAGATAATATTTGTAATTTTAATGAAGTACTTAGTAGATTTTTTTAAAAAAATATAGCCCTTTATGACAAGTTTCTGGCATATCATGCTGCAGTGTCACAGCTGCTGGCATATATTTGCCAGACTGGGTGATTTCCAAAGACTGAGACCTACTTGCCACAGCGTAATAGGCATGGGCAGGACTGTACCTGAGTTATACTGACTACATGACTACTGGAAGAATGTATAAACTAGATGATTATATTTTTGAGGCCTTGATCTACTTAGAGACACTTGAGGAGTCATAGTCGGGAAAGCACAATCACAAAAGCACTTTTGGTCATATATGATCAAAGGAACAAAGGCTCCTTTGTAAGCAAAGGAGAAGGAGGAGATATCCAAAGTAACCACATACTCAAAATTTTCTTGGCAAAGGGGATTTGAGAAACTGGGAATCATTGGCCAGGTCATCCTGTTTCCCTTCTTCAGTGAGAGGAAATGACAGCTTGGAATGATGGTAGAGATCTGAGAATTAACACCATGCATGCCTACATTCAGAAGAACATTTCCAGAAACAGCTTATAATGTAGTTGTACAAACTTAGAATCAGTCATTGGTTCCATTCATTTTCTTTTCAGTGTTACTTTTCGGGAAGAGCCACTACTTAACATAAGTAGAAATGGTAAGACAGGGTTCGTAGGAAAGAAGTTGTGTTTCAGCTCCTGCCTTCCTTCAGAACTGAAATATATTCCATTTTTCTTTTAGACATTCCATAATCTCATTGAATGGTTTGAGTAAGAAGCACAATGAATTCTTGAATTTCAGTCAGACGTCTAATTTTAATTTGCTTCATCTGAGGGTAGAGGACAAGAAGGACAGGGACATGGTAATCTTAATACAGTATCTCAGTGAAAGTGAGACTGGGCTGGATTATTGTATATGATTTAGAAAATAAATCATAAGCTTTTTATTGAATTCTTCAATGTTTTCCTTTGAAATATTTCCTACGATTGCAGATGCATTGAATTTATAAAAGCATGTAAGATTTTAATCAATGTACATTGCCTGTTTCAAATATGAAGGTCCTGGAAATAATCGTTAGATGTTCATGCTCAGGGTGGCAAGAATCGTCAACTGTTTTACAAAAGCCGTACAGTGCTGCTTCTGGAGCAAGAAACAAAAAGCAGCAGGACCAAAAAATCAAAAGCATTTCACTGCCGAATCACAACTGATTAATTTATGTTGTGGCAGCAAAGGAAGGGATACTTACAGGGTTGAATAAGGGAGTGCTGGAAGATACTGCCTTCACACTTTAATGAGCTTTCTCCTCTCATGTTTTAGTTGTGTTTGAACCTGAAAGCATGGTATTTCTCAAATAGGCACAAGGGAATTCCTTCTGTTCCCTGGTGGTCATATGCAGGATACAGAAAGACTGTTATAGCTAAGCACTAATATGTGCACCAGAAGGGATTGCAACTGTTCAAATATTGATGCAAAGTATCCTAAAGGGACATGGTCAAGGCACATATGAAATGCATTTTAGCAGAGATTTGGTTAATACTTATCATTAATACTTATTATTAATACTTATCTGTGGGTAGATGCTATTGTCCCTTAGTAAGAAACCTTTCGATTAGGGGAAGAAAAAAGGAAAAGCAGCAGGTTAGATCGTTCTTTCATTTTCATTGCTAGGAACCTGTAAAATACTCAGATGTCTTGTGAGTGGTGGAAGATGATGTTTCATTATCTTGTGTACTATGGGGGGAAAAAAAAGGCTTGCACAATGAGTTTCAAGGGAGTTCTGTCACAATTTGCCATGAAGGGCTTTTGAGTCAGAACAGAGCAATGTTTTCTTGCTGGTATGGTTTATATTTTGCTTTTAGGTTTCTCAACATACAGTGTAGTCATCCAAAAGCTTACTCTGATCAACTGAATGCTTGTCCTGGATAAAGCACTTGAAGTTTAAAAAAGTTCATCCTTTGACTGAACTCTGCATTCAGATACTGCTAGGAGAGGAAATAATCAAAGAGACTGTGTCATAACATTCCGGATACTTTTCTAGAGTAGGATGACTTGGGAAACTTCTTAAGTATTAATTCCTGATCAGAGTGATCTTTTTCAAAAAATTGGAGGTGAATGGTTTAAAATGCTCAAATGCTTTTTTGAATGGTTCAGTATTGTAGCAAAATGGAAAGCTGATTAACCAAGTAATATAATAGTCATATATATTGTATGCACATATATTGTATACAAGCTTATTCCTTTCTTTTTCCATTAACTTTCCTGGAGCAGTATTCTGACTTAACTTCCCTATGAAGAAAAATCCGGCTCTTTTCTCTCTTTTCTTCTCTTCTCTTCTCTTCTCTTCTCTTCTCTTCTCTTCTCTTCTCTTCTCTTCTCTTCTCTTCTCTTCTCTCCTTTCCTTTTTCCTTTCCTTTTTCCTTTCCTTTTTCCTTTCCTTTTTCCTTTCCTTTTTCTTTTCCTTTCCTTTCCTTTCCTTTCCTTTTCTTTCCTTTCCTTTCCTTTCCTTTCCTTTCCTTTCCTTTCCTTTCCTTTCCTTTCCTTTCCTTTTTTTTTTTTTAAAAAAAAAGCTAACCATAACTATACTGTCAATGGAACATAATTATTCTGCTTATCTTTATCTGAAATATTACTATAAAGCCTCAGAAGAGCTTTATATGTGCTATCTAAATTCAAGTCCCACTAAGAGAGGGAATCCAATCTGTAATGGGATCTTGAATAGAACTAAAACATGCAGTCTTTACTGAGAGCTATTATTAAATGAATAAAAAGTTTGATATTTTCTTGGTGATAATTCTCTTGGAATTCCCTTCTAGTCCTTGCCTTCCCTCACTCTGCAACCAGCAAAAAGACTGGATGAACAAAACCCAATTAAATATCACAAATTTACAGCTGGTGCTTGTTAGTAAAAGAAAAAAAAAATCCAGATGAGAATTGGGTTAAGAATGAAATATTTCCTTAAATGTAGGTAAAGTAGATTAAGAAAATCCATCCTGTGTCCATTCACTTTTGTGCGTTTAGCAGGCTGACTAGAGCGCATATGGACTTAGACCCGTGTAAGTTAAGACGGCACATTGCCCATGCACCACCTTGTCAAATCATTTCAAAACTGCATAGGTGGCATGGACTAAATTACCTGCCACTAGTACACTAGGAGCACTCTCTCTCTCTTTTTTTCTTTTTTTTTTCCCTTTTTTTTTTCCCTTTCTTTTTTCTTCCCTTCCCTTTTTTCTTTTTTTTTTTTTTTTTTGAAGGATTTCCTTCACAGAGTTAGTCTGATGTTCTGGTGTGAGGTATCTATATATATGCTAAAACCAGGCTCATAAAGTAAATGTGTACCTGGAGAGTTTGTGAAGGTGGGAGAGTCCAAATACACTTCTACATTTTATGGCAGCTTTGTTCCATGGAAATCCAAGAAGGCTATCAGGGAATGCTAAAATGTGTATAGTATGGTTTCGTTACCTTAAAGCACTGTATTTTATAGATATTGCCAGCATAAAACCACAGGAGGACTGAGTGAGCTTCTGTGCCATTTCTTGTAATCGTGACAAATGTCATGTTCATGGGCATAACAGGAAACAAATGTGTTTTCTTTTGTTGTTTTTTTGTGGAGTAGTTCATGGAATAGGCCACATTATCTTTTAGAACATATAATTATTATCAGCAACTTGCTCTAAGACTCCTCCCTGGTTTTGTATTTGCTAGTATGAGTATTAGCTTTCTCCATCTGAAATGTGCTGCCTGCTCAGGCTTGTAAACCTTCTTTTTCTCTTTTTTGGTAGTATTGGTTCACTTGACATAGGTCTAATTATATATACACAATAATGTAGTAACAAGCTGGGATTGTGTATGCAAAAGCATGAAAGCATGTAACCTTTTTGCAGCTATATTAGTCTAATAAAAATATTAATTCCCCGCAATGCTTGCCCTTCTAATGCAAGTGTCAACAACTGCCTTTCTCGTAGAACTGCTAGCGGTAAAGATATAAAAGATTGTTCCACTTCTCAATATTCATTGGTGCCATTTCTAAAGTCTGGTGTTGTAAGCATTTGGTCTGAATCTAATTTAGTATGTCAATTTATTTTTACTTTTGAAAATATCATTTTCTCTTGGATTAGGTCAGAGATCAAACCCTTTCTGAGCTAAATCCATTCTGATACACAGATTTTACTATTAAGCATATGAGCAAGGTACATGAATTTTATTTCAATAATATTCGTATCATGCAGTATTTTGTTCTGTTGTGGAATGTATTTCATGTTTTTCAAGTAACTTCTCAATATAAATAACAAGTGAATTGATTTGAAAATCCTCCACTGGTGTTTCACTGTGCGTGAAAGTTTTTTAATGTTTTTATTATAATACATAGCATGTCTTATTTTACCTTTTACTAGTATGTTGTTTCTACTATGGGATCCTGGGGTATGTCTCCTGCTATGCCAGCCCAAATGCTATAATCTGTTTGAAGGTGGAATTTGCCTAATTTTCTCCTTTTAACTTGAATCTGGACATGATTTCAGGGCAATAGCTACTTCTGGGTGAGTTCAACTGTGTACTCATCTTTTGCTTTCAGCAATCTGTGGCAATTTCTGTATTTTTAATACTAGACATCCTTAACCAATGTATTTATTAATGACTCAAAACAACAAACACCGTTCATAAAATCTTCACACACATACTGTAGGCTAGAAGTACTGACTCCAGTTCTCTCTTAAGTTATCCAAATAGAAGGGATCTCATTAAAAATAACCTTTTTATTTAACTTTTCCCT